>JAUNZM010000325.1:0-285000 GCA_033459285.1 Clamator glandarius | reverse complement strand
GCTGGCAGGCTGGCCTCAGCCTTGGAGACTGCTTCTGCGAGGACTCGCAAGTGTTTCTTGATATGCAGCTGAAGCCACTGTCACCACACACAGAGCTTGCACTGAATCTACCTTGGGCACCGCATCCTTTCTTGATCCGTAACAGCAGCCGGGGCCTCAAAGGCTCCAACCCACCTCTCGCTTCCCTCGTACCTGGTGAGGCACCAGAGGTCTCACAGCAGGACAGAAGTCTCTTAAGCATCCCCAGGGAGAACACTGTAATCCAGGCTCCTTGTCATCCTACCCCCAGTTTGCATGATGCTGCAATATGTAAATCAGACAAAAAATGTCCCTGGATTCCAAGCACATTTTAAATTTAGTATCTCAGAAGCATTGCATTTAGGCTTAATAAAAGTTATGACACGTTGATGAAATACCAGCTGAGGGCTGCAAGAGAGCTTCCCGAGCTTTACAGGGCTGCAGGCAGTAAGTTGTGTTGCCACCTAATTATTCCATCTGACTGGGATCTCCAAAACAGAACACAATGTGCATCTGTCATGGTGCTGAGGGGAGAGGCCTCTGGCCTTGTTAAACTTCATCATAGTCCACGTTCACCAGGGAGGCAGAGGGACCGGAGCCCAACTCCACTTCTGCCCGTGCCATAAAGCACAGACCTACCTCTGCCTGGTCTGCCAGCCCCTCAGCGTAGCCATTGCAGAACCTTCCCATCCCACATCTCACTTCCCAGGGAGATTTATGCACTTGTGGAGTTCAACAAGGCCAAAGTGCAAGGTCCTGCACCTGAGCTGGGGCAATTCCAAGCACAAATCCAGGCTGGGCAGAGAATGGATTGAGAGCAGCCCTGAGGAGAAGGATTCAGGGGTTGAGAAGCTCAACATGAGCTGGCAACGTGCGCTCACAGCCCAGAAACCACCCGTGTCCTGGGCTGCATCCAGAGCCGTGGGACCGGCAGGGAGGGAGGGGATCCTGCCCCTCTGCTCCACTCTGAGAGACCCACCTGGAGCCCTGGGTTCAGCTCTGGAGTCCTGAGCACAGGGAGGACATGGAGCTGTTGGAGCGAGCCCAGAGGAGGCCACAGAGTTTAAGACAGTAGAGACTAGGTCACATACTCACTGTGACCTTGGGTAAGTAATTTAATTCTTTGTTCACGCTTTCCTCCAAGGAACCTGTTGCTGCCTTGCAATATATTCCTGGAGTGCAGAGGAGTTGTTGGAGTCTCCTTCTGCATGTGTGCAGCCCCCAGAACAACATGGACTCAGTCTGTTATTCCTGTCATCTGAAAAACAATTTATCCTGGTCATGCAAGACTATAGAAAGAGCTCTTTAAAAAGGGATACAAAGGGCTGATTCATCCCGAATTAACCAATTTCTTCTTTATTTTCATGCAGATGTAATCCACACATTGTTCCGAGCAAGAAAATCTGCTGTGTGCTGGCGAATGTCAAGCTCAGCTCTCAGAGTACGTTACCATCCTTACCTGTCCATGGAGAATAGGTCTCCAGGCACACTCATCCAGCCCCCGTGCTGGTCACTACAGAGCGCCCCACGAGAGCCCAGCAGGAGGGGACTTTCAGCATCCTGCCTGCAAAACTTTCAGGAACAGCCCACAACAATGAACTGACACCAAAAATGAGTGTTATTCCCATCTTATTTACCCCAGATTGGGAGCAGCAAGAGAGAAGGGAATTGATCCGAGTTTTTAACACTCTGTAGTAGCTTCCACATTCCCTATGTCATCTCCAGATTCAAGTATGTGAGTGGGTGGGAGGCTTTATCCCTTGACTGCCACTTCATTCAGCCCCCAAAAGGCCAAATTAGAACGATGATGCAAGAAGCATCCTGCAACCATGCAGGATACTGTCCTGAATTGTCTAGTGCACTCCAGAAAGGGTGAAGAGCTGTGATCCAGAGCTTGGCGTCACAAATGTGACTCAAAATAATTGTGCTGTTGTTTGACAGGCAGTAAAATTCATGGTGGTCTATTAAATCAACAGGAGTATAATGTGCAACACCACAGACCGAAAGAAGCTAGAGAGCTCACAAAGAAAGGCCAGTGACACGAGTCCCTTTGGAGCTCCTGACGGGTTTGATTTGTGGCAAGAAAGAAGACACAGAGGTGAAGACAAAAATGAAAGAAAGAAGCAGGAAGAGGCAAAGCAAAAGAAATGTAAGACAAGGAGACAAGTGAAGGAACAATGAGAACAAAAGAATTGTAGAGAGAGACTCAGAGAGTTGGGGTTGTTCACTCTGGAGAAGAGAAGCTTCAGGGAGACCTTAGAGCAGCTGCCAGTGCTGAAAGGGGCTCTGGGAAAGCTGGGAAAGGGACTCTGGATCAGGGAGGGCAGGGATGGGAAAAGGGGGAACAGTTTAGAGCTGCAAGAGGGGAGATGGAGATGAGATCTTAGGCAGAAATGTTTCTCCTGTGAGGGTGAGGAGGCCCTGGCCCAGGTTGCCCAGAGCAGTGGTGGCTGCCCCATCCCTGGAGGGGTTCAAGGCCAGGCTGGATGGGGTTTCACAGTGTTTTAATGAGATTATCCTTACCAGTTTCAGGGAAGCAGGTTTGCCAAGGGTGCTGGTGAAGAAAGTGCAGGTTTGCATCTGAAATGAGGGAGCTGAGGCTGGAGAAGGCTGCGCTGGGCATGAGGATCACAGAGGTTCACCTCCCAGGTACAGCAACAGGAGAAGTTCCGCCTTCATAAGACCCCTGGAGCCTGTTCCTTAACCAGGTTTGAACTGGAGCGAACCTTTTGAAAAGCCATTTAGTTGTGAATTAAGAGGCAAGCAGTCATGATGGATTCATTGCTCTTCATGAGAGGCTGTTCCAGCAGTTAATTGCTCTCACTGTCAGCATCTTATTTTCCTTTGGAATTTATCACACTTAAACCCAATCAAGTGCTTATCTTATGAGCACTCCTGTATAAGAGTTTGGTGAGAAGTGATGGGTCTATTAGAGCAAAGATCCCTTTAGTATCATGTGCAGGTGTGAACATTGAGATACCACAGTCAAATCACCCTCTAAAGACTTCTTTTGGTAGCCTGAATATGCTGATTATGAAGTCTCTGGGTGTTTGCTGAACCTCCAGTTTTCGATGCACTTGTGCTCCTCCTTCAAGTATGAAGACCAAAAGTGAACACTGTCTTTGAATAATGATTTTCTCAGCTCTGTTAGTGGACTTCAGATTGCTTATTTGCTTCAAATCAGCACCTGATGTGTCACAAACCCCTTCGTGCCTCAGTACAGGGGCTCTTGATCAGGGAGGGCAGGGATAGGATGAAGGGAATGGTTTTCAGCTGAAAGAGGGGAGATCGAGATGAGATCTTAGGGAAAAATGTTCTCGTGGGAGGGTAGGGAGGCCCTGGCCCAGGTTGCCCAGAGCAGGGGTGGCTGCCCCATCCCTGGAGGGGTTCAAGGCCAGGTTGGATGAGCCCCTGATCCAGCAGGAGGTGTCCCTGCTTTGAGGTCCCTCATTACTCAAACCATTCCACAATAACCAAGACATTAGGAACAGTTGGATTCAATTATCTCAAAGGTCTTTTCCAACCAAACAACTCTATGATTTATGATTCTACGAGATGGTTATACAAGCAAAAGATCTCACTGGCTCCTGCCAGCCTGCACATTGCAAGTACATTGTTCAGTCAGGATCTCACAAATAAGAAAATACAGATGGATAGAAATGGATGTCAAATATTTTTAGGATTAATAAGCAGTTGTAGAACAACAACTTGCCTGGCATTTTGTCTTCTTTAAAAATCAGTAGAATAACCCACCTGGCAAAGCGGGAAGCATTCCTGGATCAAGGCATTGAAGATGTGAACCCAACAGCTGAAGTAATTGAGTTACCGTGTATGAAGAGTCACTTGGGGATTACATGTTAGGAGTGAGCTGTGCCGCCCCTCAACTAAAGCAAGTTGTAAGCATTCAAGGAATTTTAAAGACACTTAACACTCTGGATTATAAAGTACTTCTACTTTTGTCTTTTTTAAACACATTTTCAGGCATGCTTAATTATACCATGTTTAAAAGCCAGCCAAGTCTCGAAGTTACATTCTACAACACAAGAATGAGGAGTTTAGCAAATGAATTTGCGTGCTGTCCTTTGCATCCCACTGCAAAGCTTTGCTTTGGTTCAACCGCTGCTGTTGTCAGCTGAGAATCTGTCAGTTGCTTGTGGTGTCCGTTAGCCACCTCTAAAACACAATTCATACAGTAAACCCAGGTAATTAAAATCCAAAAGCAATTAGCCTCTTGTTTATTTCACTTGGGAATCAGCTAAAACCTAAATGAGGAAACCAAAGAAAAGAGCAATCTCCAGCTTAGGCATAGGCCCAGATGTCTGAACGATCCCTAATTAAGCTGTACCACATCACAACGTGAGCCGTCCCACTTAGACATGTCTATATGGACACGTCAGCACTTCATTATGTGCCAGACTGTCCTGACAGCCTCACTGACTCATTTCCAAGATCTGAGCAGGTGGAGATCAAAGACTGAAGAACTACAGAGAAAAAAACAAACAACTTGCCTCAAGCTTTCCTAGGAGTGACCTGGGAGCAAGTGCCTTCATCTGAGAGGACACAAGAGGTCTCTGAGCTGTCTTATAGGGAGATGCTAGGAGGACGGGTGCGCGGGGATGCTCAGGCTAGAGGCAGGCAGGTTCAGCAGAAGGAGGTGAAGCTCCAAAGCAGTGGGACCAGCGGGGTGAGGGAAGAGATTCTGCCCCTCTTCTTGCTTCAGACCTCACCTGGGGCCCTGCACTTAGCTCTGGAGTCCTCAACGCAGGGAGGACATGGAGCTGTTGGTGGAAGTTCAGAGGAGGCCACGGAGATGATCCAAGGGCTGGAGCAGCTCCTGTACGAGGGCAGGCTGAGAGAATTATGGTTGTTCAGCCTGGAGAAGAGAAGGCTGTGGGGAGACATTAGAACAGCTTCCACCCCTGGAGGTGCTCAAGGCCAGGTTGGATGGAGCTTGGAGCAGCCTGGGTCAGTGGGAGGCGTCCCTGCCCGTGGCAGCGAATGGAGCTTTGAGGGACTTTCCAACCCAAACCATTCCTTGACTCCATGAATTTGAGGGGAGAGCTGCCCACAGCCTCCATCACTCAAGGGTCAAAACTAAGGCTACCAAAGAGCTGCTCTTATGTGAAGATTTGTCCCTTCTGACCTACACAGAAAGATTCTGCAAGTCATTACTCCAGGCTCTCAGAGATGACCCTAAAGTCTCCAATCTACTCCAATAAGTTTGTGTCTGCTCCCTCAGGGGGTCGATCTCACCCTCCTGAATGCCTTTAACGATGGGACAGACCAGGTCTTGGCAAGAGTTAAAAACATCCAGGATGAAGCTTTGGGCCTGGATGCGGTGCCCAAACAGCAGTGAGACAGGAGTGCTGCTTTCTGAGAGCAGAACCACAGCTGTGGAGAGGAGCAGGCTTGGGAGCAGGAGGAAAAAAGGAAATGAATTATTTCTGAAGGACACCCGGCCCAGAAAACCCCCCTGGAAATGCTGTACTCAATTTCAGACACCAGGTAAATAACACCTTGATGATATCAGCTGCTTGACTATAGTCTGGTATTCAGAAAAATCACTTGCAGTGCTCAGGAATATTCGTATGCATAGAAATAACAACGGTGTGAAGCGCCTTCACCCAACCTTTTCCTTGTGCATTATTGCTATCAACCACCCCAATTTGCATAACTGCATGGTCTGTGCACGTGCATCCACAAAGGTACCTGCAGATGTCTCCAAGACCATGGAAGGAGAAGAGCTGCCAGTTATCTTATCACAAACCTGAGATATAAACATGGAGCAGCACCTGATCCCAGCAGTGCAAAAAGGAACCAAAACGAAGATTCTTAACCCTAATATAGCAGCGGTCGGAATTTCTCTTTGTTTTTAGGGCACTATTTAAAAAGAGTTAAATTGCATGGGATAAATCACATTTCTTGGTAAAGGGAATACGTTTGGCTTTACCTCAATACTGTAGGGCTTCCACAGACCCTGAGCAGCTTCCAGTGCTGAAAGAGGCTCCAGGAAAGCTGGGGAGGGGCTCTGGATCAGGGAGGGCAGGGAGAGGATGAGGAGGAACGGTTTTGAGCTGAAAGAGGGGAGATGGAGATGAGATCTTAGGCAGAAATGTTTTCCTGTGATGATGGGGAGACCCTGGCTCAGGCTGCCCAGAGCAGGGTGGCTGCTCCATCCCTGGAGGGGTTCAAGGCCAGGCTGGATGGGGCTTGGAGCCCCTGATCCAGTGGGAGGTGTCCCTGCCCGTGGCAGGGGTAGGACTGGATGGGCTTTGAGGTCCCTTCCAAACCATTCTGTGGTAATCAATCCCACCTTTCTAATGCTGAGAGTATTTCAAGGCACAGGGGAAGCAACCAGCTACGATGAGAACATGCTGGGTGGACAACAAACCAGCATCAGCTTCCACTGCCTGGTGAGGAGTTAATCCGGAGCACCAGGGCACAGCACACGCCAGCAAGGAAAACCGCAAACTCTGAAAAGATCCCAGGCTACTATTGCAGTTTTTCCCCCTTTTCTGCTTCCTCCGTCTTCCTCCACCTCCAAAACATTCATTTTTCACTATTTCTTTTGATGGAAGTACTGGCTCAAGCAGAGAAAGGGATAAAATAAACTCAAATATATATATATATATAAAAAAGAAGAAAATAAAAATAAATCCATAACAAACTCCTTTCAAATGCTCCCCCTTCAAAAGGATAAAATGATTTCAATTTTGGCCTGGCTCGTTGGCTTCCCTCCCCCCTCCCTCCCGAGGTGCACACACATCACTGTCTATTTAGAGAGAGGTGGGTTTTTTTACTAGTATTATTTAGTTAATATGAATTACAGGCCTCAAGCTGCCTCCCCTCTAAACCCAAAATGAAGAAGCTCTTCTTTTTTCCCCTCTTTTTTTTTTTTCCTCTCCCCTCTCTTTCCCCCTCACCAACACGATTTACATTCTCAATGTAATGTATTAAAAAGTTGACAGGGCCGAAAGGATTCACATGATGTCGGCTAAGAAACCCAATTTCCATGATGAATTGCCCGGAGCCCCTGAATCACAAACCATTTTTTCCGCTGCTCAGAAGTTGATTTTTTTTTTTTAAATCTTCTTAAAGCTTCTCTCCTAATCTTCGGCTAGAAGAGATGGGTGAAAGGATTTTTTTTTCTAAACTAAGGAAAGTATTAGCATCTTGGTTGTTGTGCATCAAATTTGAAAATGCAAGGTTAGTAATATTTCAAATCGGCTACGGTCCAAGCCACTTGATAAGTGTGCTTGCTGTCTCCTGCCGTCTCTCCCCTCCCTTCTCCAAGTTTCCACCAGCAGGAGCACAGAATCGCTGCAGTGGTTGCATGTGTAAGCAGATGTGTGTGCGTGGACATCGTGTGCACAGGGAGGGTGGTGGGAAGGGAGTTCTAGCCCCCCCCAGTTCAGCTCTTCCTCCTCTCTGGCTCTCTGATATCCCATAAAGGAGACCCATCCCCTCCCACTCAGCACCTACATGATTTGAGACAAGGCAAATAAATCTTAGAATGGTTTGGGTTGGAAGGGACCATGAAGGTCATCCAGTCCAACCCCCAGATCATATAATCATTAAGGTTGGAAAAGACCTCCATGATCAAGTCCAACCTTTGAGCAACAGCCAAAGCCAAACACCTACCGGGTTTCCCTTTCTGGATAGAAGCCCTGTGCTGAAACATCGAATCACAGAATCACTTGGTTGGAAAAGACCTTCGAGATAGAGTCCAACCATCGCCATCCACTACTAAACCAGATCCCCGAGCACCTTGTCCACCTGCCTGTTTAAATCCCACCAGGGACGGGGGCTCCACCACCTTCCTGCACAGCCTCTGCCAGAGCCTGAGAACCCTTTTCATGGAGAAATTTTTCCCACTATCCAATCTGAACCTGCCCTGGCACAACTTGAGGCCATTTCTTCTCATCCTATCACCTCTCACTTAGGAGCAGAGCCCAGCACCCACCTCACCACAATCTCCTTTCCAGGAGCTGCAGGGAGCGATGAGGTCTCCCCTCAGCCTCCTCTTCTCCAGGCTGAACAGCCCCAGGTCCCTCAGGCTCCCTAAGGCTTGTGCCCCAGCAGCAGCAGGCCCTGCAGGCAGCTGGCACGTGGATTTGTTTTTAAATTAACTCCTTCCCTCCACAGAGTTCCAGGGGAAAAAAACCTGCAGAGAGGGAAGGAGGCATTTTGCCCTCTCTAACGAGATGTCCAGCCACTCCCAACAGCAAGGTCTTTAATGATTTTTCCCTCCCTGCTCCCCTCCTTCCCCAGCAGATACAACCAGGTGATCACAGGGCTGCATCTGTGGATGAAAGGAAGGGCAGTTTCCACCCTCAGCGCTGCCGCTTGCAAACCATCACATCCCATCTCCATCATTTGTTGGGCATTCCCACTGCTTGCCCAGAGAGGAGGGAAGAGCTGGCAGCCAGGGTGAAGCTGTAACCAGCCTGGGGTTTTGGGAAGCAGCTCACACCATAAGGCCAGGTGCAAAACCAGGCTGGATGAGGCTTGGAGCAACCTGCTCCAGTGGGAGGTGTCCCTGCCCATGGATGGGCTTTGGGGTCCCTTCCAACCCCAACTATTCCATGATTCTATGAAACCTGGGGAAGCTGAAGCAGCACAAACACTAAGGACCCCCAGCAGCAAGTTCTGCATCCAAACAGTGGGATCAGAGATGGAGCGGCAGAGCAAGGCACCTCCAGGGAATACTGCACTTTTCCAATTTTTGTTCCAAGATAAAAGGTATTTGCAGCTCAGGGACACTGAACACCGCAGGGACTGAGGGGAACGACCATCGCCTCATGCCATGCCCAGTTAGCAGTCAGATCAAACAGGACAGCAAAGGGAGCCCAGGAACCCATCCAGAAGACCCGAGGCAGCCACGAGACGATCACCCATAGAGCCAGCAGCTTAAATACACCCTGTGCAAACACCTCCTTCTGCTCATTGTGAATCAGTTTGTTTTCTAGAGTCACCCAGTGCCCCTCATACTGGGGGGAGCCCAGATTCCCCTTTCTCTGGGAATACAAGGCTGTTGTAAACCTGCTTCTGCAGTGGTTCCTCTCACCTTAGCTGACCACGGATCTCTAGGCTTGCTGCCTTCTGCATTCTCCATCTCTTCTAGCTTTTCTCCAAGATGCCTGAAGGCAAGAAGTCTATTGCATCCATTATTCTGCATGTAAATTTCTCACACAAAGGAAACCCAGACAGCTCTACTATGTCAGAAGAGCAACCTCAACTGCCAGTTTTCCCCTTACCGAGAGTGGTTCTGTTCCCGCACTTTGCCAGAGAGATGCTGGAAGGAGCAAGTCTCTCATGACATTGGCAGAGCCACCACACAAGCCTCTGCTTCCTCGGTCACGATGGGTCTTTCTCAGCACAGATTGCAGCAGCCTAGGCTATTTTTACTGGTAAAATCCCTCCCTGGTCACCTCCAAGTCAGGATCTACTAAATGCCTCAGGGATCTGCAGTTGAGTGAGAGGGACCAGAATCAATGACCTTGGAAACCTCAAGTGGGACCTACGTGGCGAGTAGCTGAACCAGAACCATCCAACCACCCCGGCTGTAACGTGTGCCAAGAGCATGGCCGCAGACCCACAGGTTTCTTACACGCTGTTATCCACTTGCCTTGGGACGTGCTCTCCGAGACACCCCTCCAAATCAGAAAAAACATTTTCCTCTTCTCCCATGTCCTGCTTCCTCATCACAGCACCCATTTCCACCCTTCGGTATCCAAAAGTCTGGGGTTTTGAGGTTGCTCCCTAAAGCCCCATTGACACAACTCTGGATCCTTATACATTAAGCAAAGCTTGATTTCTCCTTGCTTGCTTGTTCCATCTCACACAGAACTGTAGGATCTGTGCCCAACAGTTGACTCTTTCCTGGAGGGAGGGGATCTCAAGAATTAGGGCCCCAAGATAAGCCCGATACCACTTTCTCCCAGGTACAGCAGCTGGTGCACGGCTGCCCAGGAGCAAGCAAGTCTGAGACTCACAGAATCACAGAATAACCAGGTTGGAAGAGACCCACTGAATCGTCAAGTCCAACCATTCCCACCAATCCCTAAATCATGCTCCTAAGTACCTCATCCACCCTCACCTTAAACACCTCCAGGGACAGCGACTCAACCACCTCCCTTGGCAGACTGTTCCAATGCCTAACCACCCTCTCCATGAAGAATTTTTTCCTAATCTCAAGCCTAAATCTCCCCTGGTGGAGCTTGAGGCCATTCCCTCTCGTTCTGTCCCCTGTCCCTTGGGAGAAGAGGCCAGCACCCTCCTCTCCACAACCTCCTTTCAGGTAGTTGTAGAGAGCAATGAGGTCTCCCCTCAGCCTCCTCTTCTCCAGGCTGAACACCCCCAGCTCTCCCAGCCGCTCCTCATAAGATTTGTTCTCCAGTCCCTTCACCAGCTTCGTTGCTCTTCTCTGGACTCGCTCCAGAGCCACAACATCCTTCTTGTGGTGAGGGGCCCAGAACTGAACACAGTACTCGAGGTGCGGTCTCACCAGGGCCGAGTACAGAGGGAGAATAACCTCCCTGGACCTGCTGGTCACACCGTTTCTGATCCAAGCCAAGATGCCATTGGCCTTCTTGGCCACCTGGGCCACTGCTGGCTCATGTTCATTTGCTGTCAACCAACACCCCCAGGTCCTTCTCCTCCTGGCAGCTTTCCAGCCAGGCTTCTCCTGGTCTGTAGCTGCTCAGGGTTGTTGTGCCCCAAACTTGGGAGCATCCTGGGCAGCTCCAGCCCTTACAGGTTTAGGAAAAGCATAGGACTGGAGCAGCTGGGCTTAGAAGCCGTCAAGCTGAGCTCTGTTCCTGCCATCACGTCACCAGACTTTGCTTCCCTGGATTTAGCACCAGGAACAGGTTTACAAAGCAGCAGCACCAGGAAGGGGCTGACCCAGTAAGTATTGCTAGGAGCTAATCCAGTCTCCCGAGACTGATGAAGGCCTCCTCCTGTGTCGAGAGCTCTCAATCCCTGCATGGTTCTGCCTCGCAGAGGGGCTGGAAGAGTCCCCAGATCCCACTGCCTCCCCTCCTGCCTCCCTACAGACACCCAGCAGGCACGTACCCAGCACAGCAGATGCAGAGAAGGTGATGAGGTGCTGAAGGAGCACAGCGCAGACCAAGAAGGTGCAGGGTTGCTGCTATCAGGTCATATTGGCTCCTACGCAGCAGGTAGGAGGAGCTGGGAGCCAGGGGACCCCCCCACCAGGCCACAGCCCCTCAGCCCCGACACAAGGGAGCAGACCAGATCCAGGGCCCGTCCTTGGCATCCCACCAGGAGATGGGAAAACAAGCCAAACCCCACAAACATTCAAAACCTACCCAGCAAAAGGCCAGACCAGAGACAAGCACACCCACAGCAGAGCTCAAACCAAGAGCAGCCACCCAGGTCTGGCCCTAAATGGAGCTCCTGAGCCTCCTGGGAGCAGGGGGTGGGACAGGTTCCCAGGTGAGACCACTCAGGGTCATTAGCACCCCTGGTGCCCTCAGGGCTGGCGCTGTGTCAGGGGCAGCTGCCACACCGGGGCTCTGACCCTCTCCTAGCAGCTTCTGAATCGAAGAAAAGATACAGAGAACGTTGAACATCCTCCCAGTGTGGAAAGGGGCTCCAGGAAAGCTGGGAAGGGGATCTTGATCAGGGAGTGCGGGGACAGGTTGAGGGGAATGGTTTTGACCTACGAGAGGGGAGATGACACCTCAGTTCATCCAGTCCAGCCATCAGCCCAACCCCTCCGTGCCTGCAAACCATGTCCCCAAGTGCCACCTCTACGCACCTTCTGAACGTCCCCAGGGATGGAGATCCCACCCCTGCCCTGGGCAGCCTCTGCCAGGGCTTCTCCACTCTGTCAGGAAAAGAATTGTTCCCCATTCCCAACGTAAACCTCCCATGGCACAACTTGGAGTAGATGAGCTTGTTTTCTTGTCTGCTTTTTCTTAGTGCTCGGAAATAATCACAAACACAGCAATTATTGGAAAGATAAAATAGTAAGGATTATTAAATCCTCACAGGCAAAACCCTCCATCAATTAACTAAATCAATGCTTGCTTTAGAATATAATCCACAACAAGAAGCCACAGCAGGAGACAATTACAAAAAAAAAAAGCACAACAAATAAATATTTTTGTAGAAGAAAAGGGTGGAAAGCAGAGAGGAGAGATATTTGCAGTCACAAGCACAAACACAAGCTGGGTGAAAAATGGATTTGGAGCAGCCCTGAGGAACAGGACTTGGGGTGCTGGGGGGTGAGAAGCTCAACACGAGTCCGTGTCCTGGGCTGCATCCAGAGCCATGGGAGCAGCAGGGAGGGAGGGGATCGTCCCTTCTGCTCCGCTCTGAGAGACCCACCTGGAGCCCTGGGTCCAGCTCTGGAGTCCTGAGCACAGGGAGGACACGGAGCTGTTGGAGCGAGTGCTGAGGAGGCCACAGAGATGATCCGAGGGCTGGAGAACCTCCTGTATGAAGACAGGCTGAGAGAGTTGGGGTTGTTCAGCCTGGAGAAAGCTGCAGGGTGACCTTAGAGCAGCTTCCAGAGCTGAAAGAGGATTCCCTCTCGACCTGAGATGGATCCCCTCAGTTCCCTTTGATCACCACTGTCCTCTGCTAGGTGCTGGTGCTTTGTCCCCGTGCCCACGTCCAGCACTGAGCACAAAAAGCTGCTGTACCAGAGGAGACAGGAGGCCCTGGGCTGGCTGGGCAGAGCGAGCTGCATCACAACCTCTTTCTCTCGCGTGCTTTGTCTTCCTTTGGAAGCTCAGAGCTCTTCTGCTGTGCCGGAGAGAAACCATAAGGAACAATCAGAAAGGTTAATAAAAAGTTGAAAACGTTCTTAAATGACAGCTTGGGCTGGAAATGTGAGGCTGGTGTTTGTTTTTCTTTGTGGCTCAACTTGAATATCCCTGCTAATTTTGTTAATATTGCTGTCGCGTACAGAAGAATTGCTGAGGACACATTTTCCTAGCGCGCGCATTACACAAAAGGAGATTATATTTTAACCTCTTTTAGAGACTATAAAATCAGATTCATCCTAATGAAACAGCAAATAAAAAGGGTTTTCCCTTTTCTCGCTCAATCTCTTGGCATTTTTCCTCCTGTGGTTTTATTCTTCTCCTCCCCTCTTCTCTTTCTTACGTTATCTGTGTTTCCTGCTCATTTCAACTTGATGACATGTTGCTGGGACAACTAAGTCTCGTAACCTTCTTAACTTTGCCATTGTTACTGCCTGGAGTGTATTTAGGAGGAGTGTTTTAATTTCTTTTCGAAGGCACAGCGCCTGCCCCGTAGAAAGATATTAGGAATGGAAGGAGGGGGGGGACGGCTTTTCTTCTATAAATGTATGCTATTCAAATCATCTCTTTTCTGATTTCCTTTAAACCCATCATTTGTATGCTGTAGGTCGCTACTTTAAAACCCGGCTCGCTGTTGCTGAAAGGATCACCCGTATAATGATGTCATCCATATTCAGCTGAAATCTCGGCTCGGCTGGAGCCCAGCGCTCCCCTCCCTCCGCCGAGCCGCGGGCTCCCAGAATCTCCTGGTGGGGATGAGTGGGCTCAGCTGGGGATCCTGGGGAAGGGGGTCCCGGCAGGAGGTGCAGTGGGTGCAGGGAAAGGCCCACAGGACCAGGGGGCTCCAACCCCATCCAACCCTTGAACCCCTCCAGGGATGGGGCAGCCACCCCTGCTCTGGGCAACCTGGGCCAGGGCCTCCCCACCCTCATAGCAGAACATTTCTCCCTAAGATCTCATCTCAATCTCCCCTCTTTGAGTTGAAAAGCAGTACCCCTCGTCCTATCTCTGTACTCCATGACCAAGAGCAAGCAGTAAAACCAGCTGGTTTGGTGACATCTCTTTGCTGAGTTGATGGAAGATCCTTCCATGGGGTCATTCCACAGAGGAGAAACACTTGCTCTCACTGAGATGAAAGGATTGGGTCTGATTTGGTTGTGCCAGCCCTTCCAGCCCGGGGAGAGCCGGGTTCCAGAGCGCAGTGCAACATCCCGTACCGCTGGGCACCTCCTCGTCCACCCCAGTTCAACTCTATTAAAATTTAATTGTACACGTGTTGTTCACGAGATCTCCCAGTCCCTCCAATGTCAGCTTGATGTCTCCCCGATTCACTCCTTGTACCTGGATCAATGCTCCTTTAGCAACTAATTGATCTTTTATTAACATATAATAACTTACTTATTAAATCTAAATTAAAGACTTAATTGAGTCGCTTAATCTAGAGTGGCTCGGTATATCACCCTCATAAGCATAATGTATAATTTAATTAATTGACAGAGCTGATAATAGCATGTCATCTGTCACCATTTCTCCTGACCTGGGAGCTGGTTCCAGCTGGAGGATTCACCACAAGGGCAACCAGGAGGCTGTCCCGGAGCGGCGCCGTGGGGCTTGGGTTGCGCTGCACAGACACCTGCACGCTGAGCCCCATCCCTACCAAAACACACACAAATAAATTGTCCGTGGCCTGGGATTGCAAACCATAGAATCCTGGAATGGTTCGGGTTGGAAGGGACCTCCAAGCCCATCCAGTCCCACCCCTGCCATGGGCAAGGACACCTCCCACTGGATCAGGGACCCCAACCCCATCCAGCCTGGCCTTGAACCCCTCCAGGGACGGGGCAGCCACCACTGCTCTGGGCAACCTGGGCCAGGGCCTCCCCACCCTCACAGCAAAACATTTCTCCCTAAAATCTCATCTCCATCTCCCCTCTTGCAGCTCCAAACCGTTCCCCTTGTCCCACCTGCCCTCCCTGATCAAGACCCTCTCTCCAGCTTTCCAGGAGCCCCTTTATTGCTTCTGCTCCAGCTCTGATTTGGTCCTGTGCACCATTTTCCCAGCCAGGCAGTTTCGTTCCTCAACCCCGGTCCCCCCCTCCCATCTCCCAGCAATAAGGAATTTCATTTTAAAAACTGAAAGATTTAATTTAAAAATACAAAATGGCAAAGGGAGGGCTCTTAAATAAAAAAATAAAGGTAAAGAGATGATGGTTGGAACAAAATGTTCTAGAAGAAAGCTGTTCCCTTGGGGTTTCTTTTCTTTAAGCTTTGCATATTACAATTTGAAATTTTTGTAAAGAGATCCCCATTTTATATTCACACTGGTAGCCTGAATTTAAATATCTCTCTCACCTGAGATTAATACAGGCTTCACCCTGAATTACTTCCCAGCTCTGAAGTACAGCTCCGGAGAGCTCAACTCTCCACAAATTCACTTCTCTTTTAGAGGCATAAAAGCTTACGAAATATATGAAATATTAAAATAGCTCGTGTGCCGGGGCAGCAAGGGGGAAGGGAAGGCTGGGTCAGTGGCGGGGGGAGCTTCTTTGGTATGAAAACACCTTTCTCCTCAAATGAAAGCACCGGTCTGATGGCACAGGACAAGAGAGACCTGAAATGTGAGTGTTTGCCACCAGGTTGCCCAGAGCAGGGGTGGCTGCCCCATCCCTGGAGGGGCTCAAGGCCAGGCTGGATGGTGTTGGAGCCTCTGATCCAGTGGGAGGTGTCCCTGCCCATGGCAGGGGTGGGACTGGGTGGGCTTTGGGGTCCCTTCCAACCCAAACCATTCCAGGATTCTATGATTTCAGCTCTACTTTTTCATCTCGTTCAGCCCTGCCGAGGCAGCAGAGTGCAGTCCCTGTTGTGCGTGACCAAAATCGTTATTTCCGTCAGCAACAGCAAATATCAAGTTTCTCCAGAGCAAAACAAAAGCATTCCTTGCAAAGGAGGTTATAAACAAAGTTGGAGACACTGGCTCCTTATTATGCTAACTCGATATTAACCAAATCCACCTGACAGGAGTAAAGTACTTTGTTTTACTTGCTGAGGCCCCATTAGCTAATTGCCATAGAAATCCAGCATTTCCTATGATGATTTAACCCTTGCAGGCTGCTGGAAGAGGGCAGTGGGGTTTTCTGACCGGAGGACCTCGGTGCTGTGAAAACCACCCTCTGCTCACATTGTGTTTCCTTTCATTCTCCATGTCTACAAAGTGACCAGCTCCAATAAATTTCAGTTGTTGGCTTCAGCAGGTGATGCTCGAAGACCTACTGGTCCCTGGTAGCCCCACACTCTGTCCCCTGCCTCTCCCACACCTCCTTCTCCCCCAAGGCCCCATCTGGCTGATGTGTTTCCAACCATCTCCCACTCCAATTTTAGAATCACAGAATCATGGGATGGTTTGGGTTGGAAGGGAGCTCAAAGCGCATCCAGTCCCACCCCTGCCACGGGCAGGGACACCTCCCACTGGATCAGGGGCTCCAAGCCCCATCCAACCTGGCCTTGAACCCCTCCAGGGATGGGGCAGCCACCCCTGCTCTGGGCAACCTGAGAAATTCCTTATGTCCAGCCTGAATCTGCCCCTCTCCAGTTTATCCCCATTGCCCCTTGTCCTCTCACTCCAAGCCTTTGTGAACAGTCCCTCCCCTGCTTTCTCACAGCCCCTTCAGGTGCTGGAAGGTCACTCTAAGGTCTCCTCAGAGCCTTCTCTTCTCCAGGCTGAACAACAGCAGCTCTCTCAGCTTGGCCTCACGGCAGAGGTGCTCCAGCAAAATGTATGGCTCTGCTGTAAAACTTTCCCAAGGGATCATCGACACAGAAAATCCCACCGGTTTCCTCCTTGGTGGCCTCTGTGTTCTCCGGGGCTTGCAGGACACCCAGTCCCAGAAGCCACCCGGGTTCACAAGCGGGCAGGCAGCCCTCTGCGGCTCCTCTTCCACGAGCACCGAGCCCGGGAAGCAGGGAAGCAGGGTCCCATCTCCAATGTGGGATGCGGAGTCCTGCTCCTGGCTGTCCTGGAGGCGAGCACCGCAGCAGCAACGCGGGCAGGCGCAGCTTGGGCCGCTTCATGATGCCAGCACGAGGTTTGCTCACGGTGCTCCCCCTCGGCAACAGCGTTTTCCCTCGGATGGTGTCCGCGTGGGCACGCCGTGTGCTCGGAAAGGCCTCCCTGCCGCCTCCGAGGGCCTTCTGCGCAGCAGCTCCGTCCTGCCAGCTCCAATAAATTCCTTTGCTAGCGCCGCTCGTCTGAATCGAATAGAGTTTATTTCGTTTTAAGAAGTCTTTTTTTTTTTCATTTCAGGAAAATGAATGTTAGAGCCAGATAAGAAACTATAGTCTGCTTTCAAGAAGGTTACAAGAAAACTGCATCTTGCATTACTAATCCTTTATCTTTCATGTTAACAAAAAGATTACTGACATAGTTTTGTATGAAAGAAAATAAAATAGCCCATGCATCTGAGGAACTGTGTAACTTTCATGCAACACACAAATCGGTTGTTAAACGCGGGGGGGAAAATGGAGAGGAATGAAGGGAAAATTCATAATACATTCGCCTTTGTAAAGTGAGCAAACCAACTTTCTGTAATAAGAGAAACCGGAGGAGGAGTAGAAGATGCTCCTTTCATAAACAGAGAACGAGGCTGGATCCAGGCGGCACAGGAGGAAACCTGCCCAGCCCGGGTTTGCCAGCGAGGGACTCCAGCCCCCATGCAGCTGGGACCTTAGGAAGAAATTCTTCATGATGAGGGTAGGGAGGCCCTGGCCCAGGCTGCCCAGAGAAGTTGTGGCACCTGGAGGGGTTCAAGGCCAGGCTGGATGGGGCTTGGAGCCCCTGATCCAGCGGGAGGTGTCCCTGCCCATGGCAGGGGTGGGACTGGGTGGGCTTTGAGGTCCCTTCCAACCCAAACCATTCCATGAGTCTACAATACTGACCATCTCCGCGACAGGTGGTTGTCCCAGGGTCCTGGATGGTGCCTCCTTCCTTCAAGCATCACCGTTTCCCTGTGCCAAATCAGTCCAGGATGAGCTTTTCTGGTGCTTCTCTCCCCAAACTTCCCTGAAAATCCCACTCCTGATCCTCAGCTTTGCTTTTCTAGGAGAAAACATCCCCTCGCCTTGGCACACAGTGGTTCATTAGGCAACCCATAATTGAATTCCCTGACCATTCAGTTCTAAAACCCCTTTGATCAAGAATTAGTTAATTACGTTGGGCCCAGGATATTCCTTGTTACAAATTTCGCCCATGTCCCCCAGTTATGCGATTGCAGGCTCCGCTCGCATTGTGTCCTTTGAAATGCGTTGAGGAGCCTTTGAAGCTCTCCCCCCTTAATGATGCATTGTTCATTAATAAGGCGCCTGTAACATTTCCCCATTAGGAAATAGCTGTCTGCGACTCGTTTTGCCTTCAATGAGTAATAATAATCCAAATGTAATTGATAATGTTGGAGAATAAACGGGGAGAGGCGCTACCTGGAGAATTGGCTCCAGCAGGATGGAGGAGGAGAACCTGGTCCTCGCCTGCATCGCGGCCACCGACCTTGGCCGCGCTCGCCCTGCCAGAAATCCATTTGACTTTGAGACAGAGGTTGAATCCAAACTCCCGGCGGCAGATAAGACCGGAGGGAGATCACAGGTAGAGAGTCTCGGTGCGGGCAGCCGGCTCCGCATCCAGCGAGGGGAGCGGGAGATGCACACCCGCTTTCTGGGGAAGGTGAGGGGAGATAAGGAGCATCTGGAAGGGCGGCAGGAGAGGAGGCAGATGGGGAGATAACGCCGCGATGGGGAGATTCCACCTTGTGCGTCGCAGCAAGGAGATGAGGTCGGGGGGGTGAAACCGGTGGAGCCCCCTCGTTCCTCTTCTCGAGGGCTGGAGGGCGGTTGCGCCCTCGCCAAGCAGCAGTGTCTCCACAAAAGGCCTGCCCCAAAATGCCCCAAAAATACCTCAAAAATGCCCTTTTCCCCAAAGCTTAACAAGCAGCCCCCATGCCAGTGTGGGTCTCTGCCCACATAATCTCTCAGCTGCTCGCTGGGGTGTCCAGCCCTCTGGAGCAGAGAATCGAGGAACGCTTTGAGTTGGAAGGGACCTTAAAGATCATCTAATTCCACCCCCTGCCATGGGCAGGGACACCTCCCACTGGATCAGGCTGCTCCAAGCCCCATCCAGCCTGGCCTCCCCAGCACTCCCTGCTCAGGGATTTTACCCTTCCTTTGGAAATAATTGCATTTCTTCTTCCCTGGAAAAAAAAAAAAAAAAAAAAGGGTCTTGGCTCTGCCCCCAGGTAGGAATTCTGCCAGGAAAGGCTTCCCCGTGGCGTCTGTGCAACCGTCTGGCCCTGGCTGGGAGGGCAGCTGCAGGATCAGGCTCCTGCCATGGAAAACTTGCCTTGCTAAAACATCCCAACACCCCTCTGGGATTCCCAGAAGTTTGGGATAGTAAACAAAGCTGAAAAGCCATCCACAGGAAAGCTCCAAACGGGATGGGAATTCCAGCCGCGCTGGGCGTGCAGGAAGCAGTGATGCAGGGCAGAGGCTCTCGCCAGAGCTGGTCCAGCTGCAGGGAGGTGGAGGGGATGCTCTGCCTGCCTCTCCCCCCGAGCAGAGGGGAAGCTGCTCATCCCTCTGGGCAGGGCTCAGGACAGCACTCAAACCCACTGGACACGTGTGGCTATAGCAGAATTTGACCTCCAAGAGACCAGGGAATCCTCAAGGAGGCCCTGGGATGGCTCAGCTCAGTCACAAACTTGCCTGTGTGGGATACAATCGGCACTGGGAACTCTCCGAGCTTCTCCTTCCAGGCCCTTCACTGGAGGTTCTCTTCTATGTCCACCGCAGAAGCACTTTTCACCAAAAAACTGACCTAGGATGGAGAAAAATTAAAGAAAAGCGTTAACGATCTCCCCTCTGCTCCCCATCCAAGCCCAAAGCTGTTACTTGTAGATTCCTGAAGGTGTTGCTTTGCTTTAACTCCCACCAAACTGTCCTAAAATGCTCAGGTTTGCTTTTATCTCCTCCTCAAGCCCCACCAGCCCCGGTCCCAGCGCCACCACTCTGCCTGCACACTGTCCCCTCTTGCCTCTCGCTCTATTCCTGCAGCTCCTCTGGCTTCAAAACTGCTCCCCTGCACATCACTCGCAAGGTCTTGTCTCTTCCATTTGCTTCTATTGCCCTCTGCTGGGGGCTGCCAAAGGGAAGGCTGATCCCTGGCATCGCCTCCTCCTCCTCCCCTCTCCCTCTGTCATTCCAGGGGAGCAGCAGAGCCCCAGGAGGGGGTCACCAGTGTCTCCCACCAGCCACCATCCCACCACCACCACCCGCGTGTCCCGGAGAGGCAGCTCTCACCACCACCCTGCCCTCTGGCTCGTGGGAACGGCCACCGCGCTCCCCATGGGCACGTCTGGCCAAGAGGACGCGTGTGCCCGTGGAATCATAGAAGGGTTTGGGTTGGAAGGGACCTTTAAAGGTCATCCAGTCTGACTCCCTGCAGGAGAAAGCACATCCTTAATGGGATCGGGTTGCTCAGAGCCCCATCCGACCTGCCCTGGAATGTTTCAAGGGATGGGGCCTCCGCTACAACCCCAGGCAACCTGTTCCAGTGCAGTAGACCATGGTGAAACACCAGAGGGATCTTCAGGATGTCTGTATGGATACGCCGATTCCTGCAAGATAGGAAGCAGCTCAGCTCTGCTATTGCCTCTATTCGTACGCAGACTGACAGCTCAGCACAGCCTAAGCTGGGATGGACTTTTCCCACGAGCTCAAACCGGGATGGACAGGGCTGGTCTTGGCCATCAACTCCTGAAACTCATTGCTCTGTGCAGCCTTTGCCCTTCAGCCGTCGTCAACAGGGGATGCGGAGGGTGTTTGCACCTAAAGGAGAGGCAAAGAGGATGTCTGGAAGGGCCACCTGGGCAAAATTGAATTTTTAGTCACCAGGAAGGCCCTTCAGAAACCGCCCAGGTGTGGTGCAAGGAAGCGGCTGAACCTCCAGCACCTTTGGTGTCAGTGAGAAGGGATCCAAGGGAACCAAACAGCAATGATGTGCTGCACTTCAGCGATGTTATGACCTTTGCTGCTGAGGGAAAGGGCTTGTATCAAGTTGTCTGGTGCCTCGACATGCCAGCAACGCTAAGAGAAGAGCCACAAACTCCTGAGGATGCCGCGTGCAGCACGAGAGCTCCGGCTGTGCCCGCTGCGAGCAGCAAGGGGGGTTCCTGCAGCAACCTGGGAGCATCACCGCTGGAAAGCCTGGAAGAGAAGGGCAAACCCAGATCAGGGGCTCATCTGGTCCCACCAGCCGTGGCGAGAGCTCCAGCCAAGCTCCATCAGGGCCTGGGGGCTGTTTGGGGGCAGGGGGGGAAAGCCGAGCGCGAGTGGCCCAGCAGGACCTCGCTGCAGTGCCCATGAGCCCAGGCAGAAAGCAGAGACGGGATGCTCCGTCGCAGAGATAACGGTGCCCCACGCTGGGCTGCCACCAGCCAGCTCAGAAAAGGAACAAACTGGCAGCATTCAGAGGCACATTCTTCATTTCCAAGCGTATCATTCCTGTCCTCTGGCAAAAAAAAAAAAAGCCCCCCCCCCCACCTTCTCGCCCAGATTTTTAGCAGATTTTGCATCTCGTCAGGTTGAATCCAAGGTGGGAAAGGGGAGGGAAAGAACCAGAGACCACGCGCCTTGGGGAATTGGGGGGATTTCAGCAGCAGAGAGATGCCATGAGGGCAGGTTGAGGCTCTCTCGCATGGAACAGCCAGGGCTGCACCCATAAAGGGAAGGGATGGTCAGCAAGGATGGGCCAGGGAGCAGGAGAAAGGGAAGCTACCACCCCACCAGATCTTGTAGAGGGTGTCCTGGGTTTTCCTGGGGATGCCCAGCTCTAAGGGGAACAACCTTTCCTCCTTCAAAGTGCTCCCACCTCCCACCTTTCCCCAGTTTCCCCCTGGACCTGCTTCTCATGAGCAGCTGGAGAAAAACTTTGGAATAAAACAGCACAGGGAAGCAAAACAGGGGAACCAGCAGTGAGTCTGTGGGCACCAAGGGGATGGATGTGAAGGTGGAGTCAAGATTTCAAAGCCATCCCATGCCCCTCAGTCACCGAGGAGCTGATGCGGACACCCGCCCGGCCGTCTCCGCTTCCAGAAATCCTTGCACAGCCACAGGATTACGGATGATGGAGAGGAGGAATGCCTTATACCAATTAATTCTCAAAGTGTAATTAACATCTGGGCCAGCTCTGTGCAATCCCCAGCTGCTAATGAAGCATGGCACCGCTTTAATTCCTATGATGCCGCACCATCTTCTCATTAAATCCAGGAGCAGGTTCCATCACATTTCCCTTAAAGGGAAAAAAAGCAAAAAGAGAGAAACGGAGCAGGATTTGTCTCAATGAAATAGGATGGATTAGAGTTCGCTGGGTAAAGAAAGGAGGAGTGGGGGGGAGGGATGTGAAATTCCAGCGGTGCGCGCGGGCATCAGGATGCTCTCGCTGGCCGTGACCTCCTCACGCCCCATCCATCAGCCTGGGCTTGGCTTTATTCTACCTCGCCGAGCCCTCGCTGGTGTCGAGCAGGCCCACCAGACACAATCTGCATGGCAATTACCGGAGCGGCCCCCCTGATACCACCACATGGAAATTAGCTGTCAAGCAGCAAACGGCATCAGCGGGCTGGGGTCGGCTCGCTGCCGCCCATCGCCAGGCGTGCGGCCAGGGAGCCCCCGGTGGGAAAAAAGGCATCCGGAAGAATAAGAAGAAGAAGAATAAAATAAAAAATGATGAAAAAAAAAAACCCCATCCAACTCTCATATTTTATTGTTATTTGCGTCTGTTACCAGCGGTCAGGGGCACGATGTAAAATTCACCAGAGGGCAGGAGGAGGAGGAGGGAAAAGGGCTGCGATAATTGCATTTTCACAGTGGGTGATGTAAGGGAAGGACACGGGGAGGAAACGTGACCGAAAGGGCAAACCAGAACCTGGTCTGATTCTTCTGATGCTCCGGGGTGGACGTGGAGCAGGAGCCACGGGGCTGGAACATCCCAAACCTGCCTGCTCAGCACCAGCACCCAGGGCAGGGGGACAAATCCCACCCCAGGACACGAGGCGGGGAGGCAAACAGCCCAGGCAGGCAACCCCCAAAACCTCTTAATGCCCTTAAGATAAAAGAGGGGAGACTGAGATGAGCTCTTAGGGAGAAATTTTTTGCTGTGAGGGTGGGGAGGCCCTGGCCCAGGCTGCCCCGAGCAGGGGTGGCTGCCCCATCCCTGGAGGGGTTCAAGGCCAGGCTGGATGGGGCTGGGAGCCCCTGATCCAATGGGAGGTGTCCCTGCCCATGGCAGGAGTAGAACTGGATGGGCTTTGAGGTCCCTTCCAACTCAAACCGTTCCAGGATTCTGTGATTCTGAAATCAGGGTGGGAGATGGTTGGAAACACACCAGCCAGGGGATGTGCACCTGCAGGAGGTTGTCCTTCAAAAATGGGGATGACTACAGAGTCCCTGTTAAAATAAACAGCAGCCAGCAGAGCTGGTGCTGTGCACGGGCAGGAGCTGGCAGCCCTCCGAGGGGCCTGGAGAGCTTTGCCAGGAGCCAGGAAAAAGGGGGAGCTGGATCTGGGTGCTGGCAGGTGGGTCCTGGAGAGATATTGTGGGAAAAGCCACATTGAGATGCATCCATAACCATCAGCATCCCGCATCCCACTACCCTGGGGTGGAGGGGAGAGGCCACGGGGGACAAGGGGTGGGGCAGGGGGACGCAGCCCCCTTTGCAGCGAGGGACTGGGTGGGTTGAAGGGCAGGGTCACAACAGAAGGAAGGGAAAGGAACCTCTTCATCCCACCTTTGAGGCTTGGGAAGCCCACAGAGCAGCCCCTTCACACTCCCCGCAGGCAGCTGCGTTCCCAGGGAGCTGTGGCGCTGCAGTTCCATGAGCATCACTTCTCCTGCCTCCCTGCTCTGCGATATCCTCATCCATCACCCAGGAAGAGCCCGCGGAGCACGGCTGGAAGGGCTCCGCTCCCCCAGACAGTGTCCTTACCCCCAGGCCCCTTAGCTCCCTATGCAGCCAGGCTGGAGGTCCCTGGGGGGCCCGGGAGGAGGGTGCCCTGCGCTGCCAAAATCTGTTATTCCTGCGTGGCCACGGTACAGGCCCTTGTCTGGCATCTGGCAGCACCGGACAAAGCGGGGTGGCTCCAGCTGCTGGCAAACTGGGAGCCCTGGGGAGCCCCTCTGTTCCCTGCACGTCTCAGGTGCTCAGGGATCTCCTCCTGTCCTCCACGGGCAGCAGCCTCCCACCCCAGGTAGCTTTCCGAGGCATTCGCTGCCTCTATCCACATCTAACCTCCTTTTCCCCTTGAGCTGCCCAGCTTGATGCACTGCACAGCCCCGTTTTAAGCAGCCAGAACCCTTGTCACCCCTACGAGGGGCATCTCGTACCTGACATAAAGGCTCCTGGGTCCCCAGCATCACCCATAGAGCTGCAGCCTCCTGCCTGCTCTGGGATTCCTGCCTCTTACCTCACGTTCCTCCTGCTCCTATTGCATCAGGAAGGGGGCACAGGGTGGGCGCTGCTGCCCTGGCTCCCACGGGGGCCTCGGGGCACGCGGCATGGGTGCAAACCTCATCCCTTCTCCTCAGCCCCTTTCTCCATAACCACCACGGAGCAGCAAGGCAACAAGGGAGGGGTCTCGCCTTCCCCGGAGGGATTTAAAAGGCAGGTGGATGAGGTGCCAGGGATCTAGTTTAGGAGTGGACAGGGACAGTCAGACTCGATGATCTCAGAGGTCTTTTCCAACCAAACATTTCTAGGATTCCAGAGCTCCAGAGGGCTGTGGCAGCTAGCACCAACAGCCAGAGAGCTGGGGATGGGATCGCTCCTCTGGCCAAAAGCTGGAGCAGGAGCTCCAGGGGCGGCTTTTCCAGGGAGGGAGCATTAGGATGGAGGGGGGGCTGGGGCCAGCCTGGAGAAGGCAGTGACAGTGGGGATGGAGGCAATGGGGGCTGGCAGAGGGTGTTTGGCTTGGAGGAGGCTCAGCTCCACCCCAGCTCTGCCAGGGTAGAATCACTCACTCACACGCAGACCCCCGGAATGAGCAGGACAGGAGGAGCTGAGCGATTCAGTTGCTTTATTGACAGCTTCTGGCATCCCAGTCAGCAGGCTGCCTCACTCGGTGATGTTGCGGAAGGACTGGACGGCGGGGCTGGCTGCTCCCCACTCCACGGGCTTGCGGTATTCGCCCTTGAGCAGCAGGTACTGCCGGCCCCGGTAGTTGGGATGCTCGTAGAAAACCCAAACCCCTTCCAGGACTCTGCAGGCATGGATCTCGCGCATGTGCCACTCCTCCATGATGGAAGGGCAGTCTTCAGTGGCTTCAAACATCTTCCCACCAAAATCTCCCTTCTCAAATATCTGGATGTGGCCCCGGCCTCCACTTGGCTAGAAAAAAGGGAGAGAAAAAAATCATAAAATCATGGAATCGTTAAGACTGGAGAGCTCAAACCCCCACCACAAGCCCCAGTTTTGCAGAGAGGAAGGAATGAGGCCATGCTGGCGAGGGCCGGGCTCTCCACCAGGCAGCCTGCCCGTCTCGCTGCTGCCGCCTTGAACCCTCCAGCCTCTCCACACAAGCATCAGGAGAGCCGGACCCCCTCTGCTCCCGCTCCTCCGGGCAACGAGGAGTTTAATGAGCTGCTGACCCCAGCTGGGTTGTATTCCAGGCAAGCGCAGGGTGGGTATTTTCCGCTGTGATTTGAAGCGCTCTGTTGCCTGAAGGCACCACAGCAGTTTTAATCTACAGCTGCCTGGACAGCGTCTTCCCCTGCCTCCCCCAGCCGAGCTCTGTGGGGTCTCTTGGATCCATCCACTGCTGCTTTTCCAGGTGCTCCGACCCAACTCCTGCAAGGCCCAGGTGCAGGGAGGGACTCATAGAATCATGGAATGGGTTGGGTTGGAAGGGACCTCAAAGCCTGTCCAGTTCCACCCCTGCCATGGGCAGGGACACCTTCCACTGGACCAGGGAAGCCAGGTACCAGCTGGAGGTGCTGGATAAGACCCCCATATTTCATCCTGATGGAGGAAGCTGTGTTGCTGTTACATCTCCTGTGCACTTTGGCTCCATTCCTTATGCTGGATCAGTGCTATGAACTGTCTGGAAACTCACTCTGCCCTGCAGAAAGGGATTTATACGTAGCCTAAACCCAGCACAGGCTCAAAGTGGTGTTGGAGCCCCCCCAGACATAAAAGCAAACCGCTTCTCAGCTCTGAGACCTGCTCCACACAGTGGGAATCCACGGCTGTGCTGCTCCAGTGATGCACAGATCACTGGCAAAGGCACAGAAGCACTCAGCATCTCAACCCCAAACACCCACACTCGCATCCCTGACAGTTTTAAAGGGTGCTTTCTACCTACAGGCTTCCCAAAAGCATCATTCCTTCTGCTCCTCCCCGCTCCAGCGCTTCTACAAGGTGTAAACGCTGCTCATTTATCCCACGTGCTGCTGGGGGAAGGCCGCGTGCTGCCGGAGCATGAGGAACAGCCGGGATGGGAGATGCCACCAGCAGAGTTAGAGCAGCCAGCATGTGAGAGGCAAACCTTGGAGAGACCTGCCTGGTCACTGATGTTCCTGGACACTACGGGTCCTACAGAAACTCACCCGCAAAGCAGTCAGAGGGAGCTATTTTCATGGAATGTCCTGAGTTGGAAGGGACCCACATGGCTCATCGGGTCCAGCTCCTGTCCCTGCACAGGACGCCACAACATTCACACCGTGGGGCTGAGGGCGTTGGCCAAACACTTCTGGAATATTGTTAGGCTGTGACTGCTTCCCTGGGAGCTGTTCCGGGGCTCCACCACCCTCTGGGAGAAGGACCTTCTCCTAATGTCCAACCTAACCCTCCCTGGCACGTCTTCCTGCCATTCCCTCTTCCACACTCACCAAACACCTTGCCATTCCCAGAGCGTGACTGCAGGATCGAACCCCCTCCAGCTCCTACAGGTCCCCAGGAAGCCTGCTGAAACTCGGTCATGAAAATTAAAATATCCCTTGGGGAGAGGTCACACTTACTATCTGGACGGCTTTGCAGGAGCCGAGGCGGTCGTTGAGGCCCATCCAGTGGTGGTAATCAGGATACTCTCCATGCATCAGAACGTACATGTTCCCGGAGTAGTTGGGCCTCTCATAGGCCACCCAGGTGCCCCCATCCACGCGGATGGAGTTGCAGCGGCTCAGATAGGTGTGAAAATCGGGGCAGTCGCTGTCGCACTCATAGGAACGGCCTAGGAAATTCTTGTCTTCATAGAAGGTGACCTGAAGCACAAGCAGAGGAAAGAAAACAAGGAGGCTCATCACCTAGGTCATACGTGTGCCTGCATCCATATTCTACTCCAAAATATCTGAAAATGGAACCCTTCAGATGTCAAAGTCACCAAGCCCAACCACTGAGCAGAATCAGCTGCACCCCAACTGGTCCTGGCAGCCAACTCCTCAGCCTGGCCCCAACACCCCCAGCTGCCACCAGCTCCTTGCCTTTCCCAGCACCTAACTCTGTCCCTACCCAGCCCAAAGCTCCCTTGGTGAAGTCCCCGTCCTCTCTGTGGCAAGACACTGTTAGACACTCTCTGGATCAGTAGTTACTGAATTATGGCTGAGGGAGCCATAAGCAGTCAACGGTCTGAACTGAGCAGAGTTTCACTTGCGTTGGCTTACCAAGAGCTCACAGTGCAACCTTTACTGATATGGGGGTGGTGAGGTCTCGTTCCTCCTGGGTCATCATGTCTTCTAGCCCTGCAGCCGCTCTCCTTCCCACTCTAACGGTCCACAGATTGCCTCCTCAAAAGTCAATGCCAAAAGCCAATCACACCGGTGTCTGGAAAGGAATGCTCCACGGGGGACAGCACAGCTCCTCGGACACCTGAGGGCTCCGTTTGTAGCTGGCGTCTTCCGCTTCGCTTGGTTCAAGCTTGCAATACAACTGACAAAGCGCTGGGCCATCACCACGCTTCCTTCTGCAGCCACGCAGCTGACTGCAAAGCACTTTGCTTAGGGACACGTCTTCCCTACCTGATCACAACCCAGTCTGAAACAATCTCAAGAGCTGGAAAGCAAATCCTATTTCTCTCACTGAGGTAGCTCCAACCCAGCCAGGCCTGGAGAGGCGACACATGCTTTCTTCAAAAAGCCTTTCATGGAAAGGCTGCAAAGGCCTAGACCCAGACCCATCCTTCATACAGCCCTGCTATTAGATCCTTCCAGATTATAATTATTCATCAAGAGCTCCTCTTCACAATAAGGGTTCCTGACCCACCATATCTGTTTTGACTGTGTCCCTTGATTGCCTATGATGCAGTGATGCCAGATCATGCCAAAAATTACCTTAGTTTAACACAGTCTCAGCCGAACATTATCAGCCCAACCACCAGCCCGTGTTCCTCCCTGACAGGATTCTGATTACTTACTCCAGTGTCTCTTGTACTGAATCAACTGATGTGCGAGTCGATTTATCCAATGCCACACACGCTTACCACAGCATTTCACCTTTTCCAGCCTTCCAGCCTGGCATCAGCCCCAGCCCTGCTGCTGGGTTGTTTGGTAGCATCTGCGATTGCCTCAGCCAGTTCCTCCAAATGCTCTGGAGAGAATTCTTCTAGCCACAGCGATTTAAACACCTAACGTGCAGAACTCTGTAATCCACTTCTCCCACAGTTTTTCCACAGCTTGAGTATTAGACATGCAACCACCTTTCACTCCAAGCCGGTTGTACTTCACCTACAGTGCTTTGGCCAGTATTGAACAAATACTACCAGTGTTAAAAAATCATAGAATGGTTTGGGTTGTAAAGGATCTGAAAGCCTGGTCAGTTCCAACTCTGGATCAGGCGCTCCAAGCCCCATCCAGCCTGGCCTTGAACGCATCCAGGATGGGGCAGCCACAACTCGCCTGGGCAGCCTGGGCCAGGGCCTCCCCACCCTCTCATGGAAGCATTTATTCCCTAGATCCCGGCATTAGAGCGGGATCCCCATCTGAAGCACCTCACTCGCTAAAGCCAGGCATCCTAATCTACCTCCTTCTCCAGCTTAAATTCACCTCTGCTGATTCCACCAAATCGTAAGATCAGTTTCCATCCCTGGGGAGATGCTTTTGTCTTAGGTGCTGTCATCATTTGGACGCCCTTCCATCCCAGGTCCTGGGCTCCACAGAAGGGGATGCAGGAGCTGCCACTGGTGCTGGATGTCAGGTCCTCAAGCCTTCCGTGAGATCCCACTTCACAAACACATCTCCTCACGCTCGCCGCTGGCACAGCAGCCTCCACCATCAATTTCCAAGGCATCAAGTCCTGGCACATTTTAAACCTTGCCCTCCCCAGCTGCTGGGTTGGACTCCATCCTCTCGCAGAGCCACACCTAGAGGTAACAGCCAAGATCTGGGGAAAGACTAAGGAGGGCTGAGCTCCAGCTTCCCTCCGTTTGAGGGGGAATTTCAAGCATCTCCTCTTTCTGACACAGTGGAAGTCTGTCAGCAAAGCAAAGAAACCAAAGTTTCCCCACGACTTACCCCTGATCATTGCTGTATTCGTAGCCACCATCGTGTACAGGCTGCAAATAAACTTACCTTGGCTCCAGCTCTGGACATTTTCCGTTCCAGCCAAGCTCCCCAGTGCTGGAGGAACGTCAGAAGCTGGTACAAACAGCCAGGATGTGAGGCACCCTTTTTATAATGGGCTTGTTTTAAACCAGACAGCCGCTTTGTCATGAGAATAGGATCCAAAAATTGAGTCAGTGATTCTGAGGCTATAGCCGGTTTCCAGAAAAGCAAACAGGATTATGGAATAAAGGACAGCTTCGCCATCCTCCTTTTGTTACCATTTGCTGAGTCAGAACACCAAAACTCTGCCAAACGCACTCAAAACACGCAACCCCCTGCCAAGTCCTGGAGGACAGGGGGCAATTTGGCTGCTCCCTCCCTTCCAAGCCTGTTAAACAAGCAACAAACAACAACATCCTCGTCACTTGTAAGGAAGAGACCCAATAATTGTCAGAGAACATTCCCATGCAGCAAAGGACGCAGCTCAGCAACAGGCAGACACTACACACACGTGAGGAAGAGCCTCTGCGTAGAGGAGCTGCTTCCAAAGCTCAAAAAGGAAACATCTGGGCGGCCAAGCGGCTGTGGATTTTCATAGTACACTCTCAGCTTGAGCGATGTTGCTCCAACGGGTGCCCAACGTAGAAGAAAAGACGGGTGTCTGGCTGCACCCCCTAAAGCAAACAATTTCATAGTATCACAGAACGGTTTGGGTTGGAAGGAACCTCAAAGTCCATCCAGTCCCACTCCTGCCACAGGCAGGGACACCTCCCACTGGATCAGGGGCTCCAAGCCCCATCCAACCTGGCCTTGAACCCCTCCAGGGATGGGGCAGCCACTCCTGCTCTGGGCAACCTGGGCCAGGGGCTCCCCACCCTCACAGCAAAACATTTCTCCCTAAGATCTCATCTCCATCTCCCCTCTTTCTGCTCAAACCCATTCCCCTTGTCCTATCCCTGCCCTCCCTGATCAAAAGCCCCTCCCCAGCTTTCCTGCAGCACCCTTGGAAGCTGCTCTAAGGCCTCCCTGGAAACAGTCCATGAACTAGAACACACGAATTAGCAAAGAACATGCCCAAATATCTGACAAAATCCACCAGTGCCACAAATCCGACTCAAAACTCATACAGCGCTCTCTGCGCCTGGAGCTAAAGCCTTTCTTTCAGCCCCACGCTGAGCGGGGAGAGCGAGGATTGCTGGCCTGCACACACTCACACACCCCCCACCGGGGCACGATGAAAAACCACCTCTGCAGCTTTTCACTGTGCTCGCCCAAAGGCTTAGCGAGACAAAGGGAAACGAGTCTGGCAGGGCAGCACCCGAAACGCACAGACCCTGTTTCAAATCTGTCAGGACAAGCAGACGCAGCCCTGCCTGCTGCCCTGCCTACGCTGCCACAGCCCTGCTAAAAGCAGCCTGATGGGACAACTGGAGACGGACACGCAGCATTCACATCCTCATCCAACTTCAGGTGTCTTGTTGCCTACAGCTCCCAATGCTAGAAAGCTGAGAGACCACCTACATTATGTAACATTCACCTGCAACCCAGAAATCAACTGTGTGTCCTGGGCTGCACCCAGAGCTATGGGACCAGCAGGGAGGGAGGGGATTCTGCCCCTCTGCTCTGCTCTGAGAGACCCACCCGAAGCCCCGGGTCCAGCTCTGGAGCACAGGGAGGACACGGAGCTGTTGGAGCGAATGCTGAGGAGGCCACAGAGATGATTCAAGAGCTGGAGCCCCCGTGCTACAAGGCCAGGCTGAGAGAGTTGAGCTTGTTCAGCCTGGAGAAGAAAAGGCTGCGGAGAGACCTTAGAGCAGCTTCCAGTGCTGAAAGGGGCTCCAGGAGAGCTGGGGAGGGGCTCTTGATCAGGGGGTACAGGGATAGGACAGGGGGAACTGTTTTCAGCTGAAAGAGGTGAGATGGAGATGAGATCTTAGGGAGAAATGTTTTCCTGTGAGGGTGGGGAGGCCCTGGCCCAGGATGAGGAGATGATTCTGTAATTCTCTGAAGGATCAAAGGTATGAAATTTTGAATACAAAGGCTGTGCTTCAGAACCTTCAACTCCACGGTCATTAATAAATTACCGTGTCTCTCTCAGCCACTGGGTTCACATTTCATTAAGCAGTAAAGATGCTTCCACCCATCGTGCAGGTAAAACCCCTTCCCTAGGACACGTGCCAGGCTCATCCAAGAACTCTGTTTTATTGACATTTGTCAAACAATGCAAATGTCTAAGAAAGTGAATTCCATAAAATCACAGTGCTTAAGTGCCATCTTCAGATAAAAAAATCCATTGAATTTCATTCATTAAAAGCAATCAAACATTTCCTTCTCCCACCTATAAAACCCTTGCAGCTGGCTCATATCCTGAGGACACACGTGACGTCCAGGGCCTTGCATCCAGCTCTGCTTGGATACACGGGCACCACAGGCTCCCCACTAACGATCCGTAACAAAGCGGAATTGTTCATCACCCTCCAGCTACACGCTCCTTCTCAACCATCAGCAGAATCGTTACAGCACCCTCCGGGGAAAGCGGCGGTGATCAGAAATCCTGAAACAGTCCAGTCCACGCAGAGGCTGGCATCGGATCCACATCCAGCATGTTCAGAGAGGATGGCTGCAAAGTCCAAATGAGAACTGTTGGCAGTACACCACCGCCTGTACCCAGAACTCTGTACCAAAACCAGAGGAGAAAATTTTACTCCAAACAGCAAAGAAAAAGCAACTCAAAGACTAAAGAAAAGGCGGAAAAAAAAAAAACAACCTGACTTTCTAACAGTTTGAAAAAGGCAATGGCAGAAAAGCCCTCGAAGACTGAGTTCAACCATAAACCTAACATTGCCCTGCTTCCCCTGCCTGTGCATTTCCCTCTTACCCTTTGGTTTGCCCATCAGGTCTTGGCTCCCTTTCCCGATTTCTTACATCAGGAGATCAAAAGCTCTTGGGTTGGAATCGGATGATCTTTAAGGTCCCTTCCAACCCAAACCATTCTATGGTCCTATGGAAAGCGTCTTTAAGGATCTACCAGCTCTGCTTCCTTGACCCCAAGGGCAGTTTCTTGGGGGTCCTATTGTCTTAGATTTTGAAGAGCTGGGAGCTTGCTTTCCTAAAATTCAAGGTCCTGACTTTACTCTTGAGTATAGTAGAACCTACATAAATAAGACAGACTGTATTTCACACATCCCTGACAAACCAAACAGCACGCTTGCAGAGAACAAGGAAGGTGCTGAGCACACAGGGAACAGATTCCAATTGGAAAGAGGTTTTGACTGCAAAATAAGAACTACAAACCAAATGCAAGGCACTTGGGAGAGCTTCACTGAACAGCCACCACCCTCGACTTCTGCCTCTGCACACAAACACAGGATAATTCTTCCAGACAGAGAAGAATCATGACAAAGATGCCCACTACTCACCCTTCCTTGGCTTCTGCTGCACAGGAATCCAGCGCTATCCTGCTGCCTGCTCGGAGCCGACTGTGGGAGGGATAAGGCTATCCAGCTGCTGACGGTTCCCTGTCTGAACCAGCCATTCATAGAACTTGTTTTCCACCAGCATCTGGAACTGTTTCCTCTGATCCCTGAAATCAAAGGATCAGCAGTGAAGTACGTAAAGGTCCCATTTATTTATACAATTCTACTTCCCACCTCACCTTCACTACCACAACAAGCATCCATTAGTATCAGATAAGAGCTGGGCTTGGCTCCCAGCCTGCCTAAACCAGGAACTATGGAATGGTTTGGGTTGGAAGGGACCTTTTCAGCGCTTCGAGGTCCCTTGCAATCCATTCTGCAACTCTATGATCCCAGGACTGCTAATTACAGACACTCTAGAAGTGGTATGCAAGACGCTGCTCACGCAAACCGGCCCACGAGTAAATTATTGCTGTTGAAACCCCTCAAACAAATCTCCAGTCAGTAGGGCTGAGCTGAGCTGCGACTCACTTGGTCAGGCCTGCCTCCTTCACCGTTCTCTGCCAGCTCTGTACCTTCTCCTCTCGCTGGCTCAGCGCCTTCTGATAGGCGTGGGGAAGCCCACCCGGCGTCTCCGTGGTGTCTCCTTCCATCTCAAAAGGAATCACGAAGGTGTAGAAGTCCGAGGGGGGCAGGAGGCGGAAGACGCTGGTGTCCCCACTCTCCTTGCACACCAGCACGGGGCTGTCCCAGTAGTTGGGCAGCGTGGCCAAGCCCACCTGAGCCATGTGATCCTCCAGCATCGGGTAATGGGTGTGGAAAGGGGCAAAGCTGGCTGCTTGGTTCCCCGAGAGGATGACGGGCTCGGTAGGCGTGAGGATGTAAAAAGTACAGCCAGTGGTGGAAGAAAGGCACAAACGGTGGCAAACCACAATAACCTTGACGTTGTCACAGCTGTGGACGTGAACAGACGCCTGCACGGGGCCAAGGACAAAAGTGCTATTCCGGCACTTCTCAATGGTCACAGACCTGCGGAAGGACAAAAGAGCAGAGACACAGTGAGCAGGAACAACTGAAACCAGGCCTTCTGCCCTGCTTAGTCCACCTAATGAAAACTTAACGCTTGAATAAACTTGCTAGAAACACCTAGCTGTGCCCCAGAAGGAAAACTCACCGGAGGGGAGAGAGGAGGTAAATGAAGGACTCATTGCAGCGATGAATCCTTACGTGAGCTCCCACCAAGGTGTCTGAGCTCTTGGCCAGCGTCTGCTTGTACACCTGGCTCATGATCACCATGGGGGACACCTCAGGCACCACACGAGTGCTGCAAGCAATCTTCGCTCTCTTGGTTGTTCCTTCAACTGCAAAATAAAAGTTAAACGATGCATTTTAACCGGGAAAAAAAGTGTAAGACTACGCACAATTCCTGCAAAGACATGGATATGATGGTGCACTTCTAGTCTGGAACCATCTAACTGCAAACACCTCACACACCAGCTGTGTCCACAGGGCAGTTCAGCAAAACGCAGTGGCCACAAGTGCCAGAAGTCATGGAAGAGCAAAAGATCAAAAACAATCAATAATACCTCCCGTACGAGGACAGAGAGATGGGAGAGTTGGGGTTGTTGAGCCTGGAGAAGAGGAGGCTGCAGGGAGACCTTAGAGCAGCTTCCAGTGCTGAAAGGGGCTCCAGGAAAGCTGGGGAGGGGCTCTGGATCATGGAGGGCAGGGACAGGATGACAGGGAATGGGAATGGCTTTAAGCTGAAAGAGTGGTGATTGAGATGAGATCTTAAGGAAAAAAATTTTCTGTGAGGGTGGGGAGGCCCTGACCCAGGTTGCCCAGAGCAGGGGTGGCTGCCCCATCCCTGGAGGGGTTCAGGGCCAGGTTGGAGGGGGCTCGGAGCCCCTGAACCAGGGGAGGTGTCCCTGCCCGTGGCAGGGGGTGGATCTGGCTGTGCTTTAAGGTCCCTTCCAACACAATCCATTCTGATTCTATGAAATCATCCGCTTTTCTACAAAAGGCCTTCTACCTTGCTGCGCCCAAGCAAGTTTCTTCCCAGACTTGAGGCAGGCAGTCATTCCGAAGGGGTTCGTCGTCAGCAATGCCCGCAGCCAGCTCTCCAGCTTGGGGAAAGAGAAGGCTCTGGAGACCTTGGAGTAGCCGTTCTGCCCGTGGCAGGGCTGCCAGAGGGCAAGCGCGTGCAGGGGACGGACAGTCCTGGATTTGCTCACGGTCCCTTCAATAAGGAAGCTGAGGGCACAGACAGCTTCGTAGGACACGGAACTACTGTGAGTGGGATGGGAATAGGCAGACAGCTGCTCTGGATCCAGCAGCAGCTCCAGAATATCTGAGAGGTGGCTCAGCACAAAGGTGTGATGGTCCTGATCGTTCCAGTTCTGTGTGGGCAGAAAAACACAGAGGACAGATGTGAGTTCTCATAGAGCTGCCAAGCAATATGCACTCTTGCCTGTGCCAACAAGGAAAATAAGTCAAAAGTGGTGGGCTCTGCTGCTCACTGCTCTTCTGAGCCACAGAAGGGAAGCCAGACTGATCAGCAACCAGACCTCAGGAAAAGCATTTTATCCTAACTCCAAATACTAAATATTTCATTCTAGAAGGACTCACGGAATGGTTTGGATTGGAAGGGACCCCCCTCATTCCCCTGTTTAGTCTGGAGAAGGGGAGGCTGAGGGGAGACCTCGTCGCTCTGCATCTCCCTCAAAGGAGGTCATGGTGAGGTGGGTGCTGGGCTCTTCTCCCAACTAACAATGGACAGGACAAGAGGAAATTGCCTCAAGTTGTACCAGAGAAGGTTTAGACTAGATATTGTTAAACATTTCTTAACCAAATGAGAGGGGAAGCCCTGGCAGAGGCTGCCCAGGGCAACAATAGAGTCTCCCATCCCAGGAGGGATTTAGAACCCTAGCTGATGTAGCATCTAGGGATGTGGTTTAATGGTGAGGTTGGCAGTGCTGTTCTTAAAGTTGGACTTGATTATCTTGAAGGTCTTTTCCAACCTAAATGATTCTGTGACCCCAACTCAGACCTCACCACAGCAGGGTTACACCCTCTCGGGAGCCACTTTCCATGCCCTGGGAATAAACCAACTACACTGCAGCCCCCCTTAAGGCAGGGCTCCGCAGGTTCCCAATATATGCACGAGGAGAATCCTACGCGTCCCCAGATACCTTATTCTCGCTGGCTGATTTCCCAGTCAGGCCGGGCGCCTTGGTTCTGGGGCTGGGCCACTCCTCCCCGATCAGGGAGCGCCGCAGCGAGACCTTGTTCACTTGCTGGATGTACAGGAAGAGCAGGAACTGCAGCGTGTCCACCGACAGCTGGCGCGGAGAGGAGAGAAAGAGGCGTTACCGCGGGCCGCAGGGGCTCCGCGCCCCCCGCCCGCCCGGGACGCGGCTCCTGCCTCGCTTCGCTGCCGCTCCAGCTCCTCGGCGCTGCCGCACGCCGCCTCGGCCTCGGCCCGCTCCAGGCGGCGCGGCGGGTCCGGGTCGAGGAGGCTGTAGAAGAGCTGGAAGTAGAGCCAGGCGAGCTCGCGGCGCAGCTGCAGCTTCCCGCAGGCGATATGCCGCCAGCGGGGCCAGGGCAGCCGCGGGAAGCAGCCCGGCCGCGCCCGCGCGTACGCCGCCATCTTCCGCAGGTAGTGGGGCCCGAGGCGGGCGGGCGGCGGCGCGGGCAGCAGCCCCGCCAGGAACGGCTCCGTCCGCACCCACAGCCGCACCGCCGCCGCCATGGCGACCGCCCTTCCACTTCCGGCACTCACCCGACCACTTCCGGCGCCTGCCGCTGAGACGGCCCTTCTATCCCGCTCGGAGGACTCGGCTCCTCGCCGTGGAGCCGCTTCCCATTGGCTGTTTTAGCAGGGGAGCGGAGGGGGAAGGGGTTTCGCGCGCTCTGACTGGCTACCGCGCGGGGGGGGGGAGGGAAGGGTTCGCGAGCTCTGATTGGTTGCTGTGCCGGGAGGGAGCCAATCAGAGGGCGCAGAGCCCCTTCCCGGGGAGGGGCCTATACCACTTCCGGGGGCGGGGCTGAGGCGCCGCCATTGGCCGCGGCCCCACGTCCCGGCAGGCGATTGGGCGGCGGCGCCGCGCCGGGGCTGAAGTGTGAGGCGCCCATTGGGCCGCGGCGAGCGGAGAGCGGCGCTTCCTCGCCATGGCCCCCGGCCGCCTCGGCCGCCTCTGCCTCCTGCTGCTCTGCCTCTGCGGGGAGGCCGCCGCCGGGTGAGCCCCCAGGGAACGGGCCTTGTTGCCCCCAGACCCGAGGAGCCGGCCCCGATCCCCTCCGTTCCCCGCTCTCCTTCCCCCTGGCTCCAAGCAACGGGCCCCGATCCCGCCCGGCGCCCTGCTCCACGCCCCCCAGCTCCCATGAATGGACCTGATCTCCCCCCAGCCCTGAGGAACGGGTCCCGATCCCCTCCGTGCCCTGCCCTCCTTCCCCACGGCTCCCTGCTCTGCGGCTCCCAGCTCCCACGAATGGACCTGATCCCCCCACCCTAGCCAGGAACGGGTCCCAATCCTCCCCGTTCCCTGCTCTCCCCCCCTCCCAGCTTGAAGGAATAGGCTTCAATCACCTCTGTTCCCTGCTCCAAGGAACAGGCCCGATTGCCCCCTGCTCCACGCCCCCCAGCTCAAAGGAACAGCCCCTGATCCCCAGCTCCAGGGAACGGGCCTGAAGCCTTCTCTCCAAGGAACGGATCCTGATCCCCCCTCTATTGCCTGCTCCCCCTGCCAGCTTCAGAGAATGAGATCCAATCTCCCTCCATCGTAAGGCACGGACCCTGCTCCCTCCCCTGCTCCAAGGATCAGGCTCCAGTCCCACTCCCCTACACTCAAGCAATGGGCTCCACTCTCCCCCAAGCTCCAAGGGTGGCTCCAGCTCCCCCCCGAGGGCCGAGCCCACTCCCCCATGGCTGACACCTCATGTTCTCCCTGACGTATCCCATTCCCTTCCCCTCTCTCCCCTGGCAGGAGAGACTTTTACAAGATCCTGGGGGTGTCTCGTGGTGCATCCATCAAGGACATCAAGAAGGCCTACCGGAAACTGGCACTGCAGCTCCATCCTGACAGGAATCCCGACGACCCCCGGGCACAGGAGAAGTTCCAGGACCTGGGGGCTGCCTACGAGGTGAGATGGGAGCTGTCGGGGTGACGCTGTGTGGAGAACTGGGAGAACCTTCCCAGAGGGTTGATGATTCCTGGTGAAACAGCTGGGGGCATGAAGCTGAGCTTGGCCAAGGAGCTGTCCTGTGAGGCTTCATCCTGTAACATTCAGGGAAGTGAGAAAGGAGGGCTTCTAGGAGATGGAAAGGCCCTTCTGTAGGGCACAGGGCCAAACCCTCCTCCGCCATCCCTCTATCAAAGTTCAGGCAGTCAGCCACAATGATCTGAGGACTGGAGAACCTCCCATATGAGACACTGAGAGAGTTGGGGTTCAGCCTCGAGAAGAGAAGGTTCTGGGGAGACCTTAGCGCAGCTTCCAGTGCTGAAAGGGGCTCCAGGAAAGCTGGGGAGGGGCTCTTGTCTCCCTTCTGTCACTGCTGGTTTCCTGCTGGCCCTCACGGAGCAGAGGCCCTGAGGAAGGCAGTGTTGACCAGCAAGAACCATTCTGTGATTTTATAATATGGATTATTCCTTCTGCTTCTTTTTTTTAATCCTCAAGATAAACTCAGTATTGTTTCTGCTGTTTCCATTACCACCCATACTTTTTATGGCTTTAAGGGACAGATGTTTAACTTTTCTAGTTCAGTGCAGCAAGTTATAGCCAGCGCTTTTCATAGAATTATAGAATCACCAGGTTGGAAGAGACCCACCGGATCATCAAGTCCAACCATTCCTATCAAACACTAAACCATGCCCCTTAGCACCTTGTCCACCCGTCCCTTAAACCACTTTTGTAACGTAGAGCACTGGTGCGTGTCTCCCAGAGAAGAATTGTAGTGAGATTCCGTTTAAACAACCCAGTTTGGCTGTGGGTGAGTGTCCTGTTCGTTTGTGTCCCTCTGCCAGGTGCTGTCGGATGAGGAGAAGAGGAAACAGTATGATGCGTACGGCGAGGAGGGGCTGAAGGATGGGCACCAGAGCTCCCATGGAGACATCTTCTCACAGTAAGGAAACTTCACCACTTCAGGCTGTTCCCTACTTGCGCTGCTAATTTCATGTTGACTATAATAATTCCTGAAGTTGCTCATCTCATGTAATCCTCCCGGGTGAGGACTCTCACGGTCTAGTTGAAGGAGAACTGTGAAGACTCACTAGTGAGTTTTTTTCTCATCCACCTCATCCTTGCGCTGCTGAAATCCAGCCTCCTAGCGTTGACTTGCAGCACCAGAAGGGGAGTGCTCCAAGTCTGCAGCTGGTGGTGGTAGGTGAGCAGCAGTGCCATATGGAGAGGACCTCCCCTAGGTAATGAGGAGGTTTTGAGGTGCTGGCATTCAACTCCTGCTCCAAAACTGATTTTCCTTAGCACAGAAAGCATTTCCAAAGCAAGTGCTTTGTTTGAAGGTGTTGGCTTGTGTTCTGGAGGAGGAAAAAGAGGTACCTGGATTTCCCACCATGGTGCTTTTGTACCACGAGGAGGCTGATCCATAGGGAAGTGGGAGCTTTTGCCAAGCAGCACATCGGGTGGCTCTGTCTGTCAAAGCATCGTTTGATCAGAATCCCTTCCTGAACTAATTGGTGTGGTCTCCTCCAGCTTCTTTGGGGACTTCGGCTTCATGTTTGGAGGGAACCCTCGCCAACAAGACAGGAACATTCCCCGTGGAAGTGACATCATTGTGGACCTGGAGGTTACTCTGGAAGAGGTCTATTCAGGAAACTTTGTAGAAGTAAGTTCGCCTGCTTCCCCTCTCCAGTGTACTCACAGGTTTGAGCTGCCCAGCCTGGTCTCTGCTCCGAGCGGTTTCTTCTCCCAGAGAACAGAGCTAAGGCGCTCGGTGCCCGCCTGTGACAGTGGAGGATGTTGAGGTGCCGTTGTTATTAGTTAACTGAAGAAACAGTACATTTGCTCATCTGGCCTTTTCACTATAAAGGGAAGTTTCTTGCTCCCACCCTGGCTGTGGGTGACGAGCGATGGCTTTTCCTTTGTGGTAGCCCAGATGGAAAAGGTGTGAGTGGTGCCTCTAGAATTCAGTGACTGAGCACCCATCCTGAGCCTCAAATCCGGTTTGCAATCCTTGCTAAACCACATTGGGGAATTTTCCTGGCCTCTTTATATGGCCAAACACGTCACTGCAGATCTCTGGATCGCACACTTGGCAAGCGTACAGTAGCCTCCTGATTACTTTTTTAAGCAAGCTACGTTTCTGGTGCTGACAAACCCAGCTGTTCTGCGTGTTAGAACTTGCGCAAACTGAGTTTGTGTCATGAGCATCCGCGTAAATGGGGAACTCCAAATCATTTTGCCTGTTGTGCGGGACAAGGGAGTTCTCATAACCAAGGTGTGAGGTGTTCTATCCATTCTTATTTAGAGAATGTGCAGGAAAAAGAAAGGAAGTGGTAACAGCAATGTCAGAGGGAGTTTTTCTGGTATTTAATGCGTTATCGGCAAGAGATGTAACGTGCAAACTGCTGTCACACAAAACCACATTGTGTTTGAGAAATCCAAAGCTTTGCATAGACCCCAGAGTGCTGGGATTGACCTCTCTCTCCTCCGCGCAGGTTGTCAGGAACAAGCCGGTGGCAAGACAGGCGCCTGGCAAACGGAAATGCAATTGCCGCCAGGAGATGAGGACCACCCAGCTGGGGCCTGGGCGCTTCCAGATGACTCAAGAAGTTGTTTGTGACGAATGTCCCAACGTCAAGTGAGTTTTTATACCCTTTACTGCAGAATGGATAGATGGATGTTTATTCAAAACCTGCCACTAGATGGAGGGAGATGCTTACGCTACCAGTAAGAGCTGGGGAAACCGGTTTCTCTTTCCCAAGGTTCCAGGCTTTGTTCCTACAGTGGAGACGGCCAGCTCTTAGATGCAAAGCTTCCCAACTTACTCTTTCAGCCTTTTATTCCCTGGAACATCCAGTCATAGTCCAGTGAATTCCCCACAACTGCATGTGAATAAACAAAACCAAGGAAGCCCACAGTTTGCAGCTGGGAAGATTTGGACATGGAATACTGTGGTGGAGTCACACGTCCAGATGCTGAGAGTGCATTTAGAAGCTTAACTTTGCCTTCTCTGCTGGATGAGTATCAGCAGACAAGAAAGACAACATTTGCCCTCTAGTTTTAGGCATGAACAAGGGGAGAGTGTGTGTTAGCCTGCGGGGATTTTCTTGTTACCCCAGTAATAAGAGGGTTCTATCATTATTCCTGAAGACTTAGTGCTTGCTCTTCCCCTTCGCAGGCTTGTGAACGAGGAGCGAACGCTAGAGGTGGAGATAGAGCCAGGCGTGAGGGATGGTATGGAATACCCCTTCATTGGGGAAGGTACGTCTGTGGGCACTGCTGTTCGACTTCACTTGCTTCTTCTCCGTGAGGCTGGTCTTCGTGGCAATGAAAGCGTCTGCCTTGGGTAACAGATCAGTGGTTCTCCATGTGCTGCTGAAATCCAGGAGCATCCTCTTTGCTAAGTCCAGATAACACTCCGAGTTCCACTCCCTTTGCTGATCCTGGGGGCACATACAAAAAAAGCCTCTAAATCTGGAGTTTCGTATAATTTTGGGGTAGGAGCATCTGTTCCAAGCTTGAGTAAGTGAGGAAATGCCCTCTGCCTGAGGAGGTAAAAGTCCTTCATCAACTAAAGGATATCATTAACATGCAGGCAAGTCTTTCAGAACAGCAGAAAGGTAAGAGCTGTCATTGCAGCAATACTCAGAAAGTCCTAGGCTCTAGATATGGAGCCCTGTGTCCAGCTCTGGAATCCTCAGTGTAGGAAGGACATGGAACTGTTGGAGTGAGGCCAGGGGAGGCCACGGAGATGATCTGAGGGCTGGAGCACCTCCCATATGAGGACAGGCTGCCTATGGCAGGGGTGGTACTGGATGGCCTTTGAGGTCCCTTCCAACTCAAACCATTCTATGATTCTGTGATGTATGTAAGCAAGTTTTTTCATGTAAAGATCATCTGGTTGGTTTTCTTCTTTAACGTGTGAGTTGCACATCTCTGTAATGTTTACTGTGCTGTTTGTTTCTTTACTTGTTCCCAACCAGCTCCTCTAATCAGACCTTTGCTCTCTTTTCTGCAGGTGAGCCCCATGTGGATGGGGAACCAGGGGATTTGCGCTTCAAAATTAAAGTTCTTAAGTAAGTAACTGGCCTAGCAAGCCCACTCTTTCTGCTCACAGTACAGGGAAGCTTCAAGCCGCTTTCTGGCCAGCGTCGCCCTCTTGGTGGGCTGTAGCCACTCCTCAGCAGAGCTGGCGGAGCTGGGAGTCTGGCCCTCAGGGCTGTGCGGAATGATCAGCCCTGACGACACTGGAATCACCACTGTTAAGATGCTATGATAGTTCCCCTTTTATTTCATTTGGCTGGAGTTCTGGCACACGTTGGTAGCTGCTGTGTGAATCACATGGGGTATCTTCTTTTTCCATAAACTTACTATCTCCCTATCGTCAGGCCATGCTCTACTAAGGAAACTGTAGTGTGAGTCACAGCTCCTTGGCACGCCTTACCACTCATTGCCCCAGAAATAGAAAGGTTATCAATAGTTCATATCTCACAGGAAAACAAAGCTCAGTTTCATTCATTCTTTACATCCCCTCTGATCTCTCTGAATTCTGAATTTCTCCTCTGAATTCTCCACACTCACAAAGAGTGAGGCTGGAGCTGAAGGACCTATTTCCTCTATGGGGAAGAAGAGTTCTGATGTCTCTTTATTTGCACAGGCACCCGGTCTTTGAAAGAAGAGGAGATGACTTGTATACAAATGTGACAATCTCGCTGGTCGAGGCACTTACGGGCTTTGAGATGGATATCGCCCACTTGGATGGGCACAAGGTGAGGCAGCGGCTTGCTGTGTGCAGACAGAAAGTTACAGCAGGTCCCCTGGGTCGAGGGTTTGCTTGCTCAGAGTCTGTACAGATGTCATAAGCGGTTCTTCCTCCACTAGAGCCTTCCAGACCAGTTTCTATGAAGCCAAAACCAGCCCTGCACGAGGGGTGTGCAGCAGGGGTCTCAGTTCTGGGCAGTCACAGCAGTTACTGAGCGTGGTGTTAGTTCTTGCATGTCTCCTGGCAATAAATACTGCCTGGACTCCTTATATATTGCTCAGTATCAGGGGAAGCTTTTCAGGGGGTTGGGAAGGGTGCTGGAGTATTGAGGCACATGGGCAGAACACCAGTAATGTTCCAAAATCATAGAATCATGGAATGATTTGGGTTGGAAGGGACCTCCAAGCCTATCCAGTCCCACCCCTGTCCTGGGCAGGGACACCTCCCACTGGATCAGGGGCTCCAAGCCCCATCCAGCCTGGCCTTGAACCCCTCCAGGGATGAGGCAGCCACCCCTGCTCTGGGCAACCTGGGCCAGGGCCTCCCCACCCTCAGTGTGAAGAATTTCTTCCTAATGCCTAATCTAAATCTTTTGCTTAAATGTCTTTTGTCTCTAGGTCCACGTTGCTCGGGATAAAATTACGAAACCTGGAGCCAAACTGTGGAAGAAAGGAGAAGGTCTTCCAAATTTTGACAACAATAATATTAAAGGCTCGCTAATAATAACATTTGATGTGGAGTTCCCCAAAGAGCAGCTGACAAGCGAACAGCGGGAAGGTGCGTGTTTGAATGTTCTGTCGTGGAAGTGGGCTGCACAGAGCTCTCACCAAAGATGAGAGGTTGGCTCAACCGAAGCAGTGGTCAGGAGGGATTCATTTTTGCCTGTGGCCTTTGTACAACGTATCACAGTTGCCCGATATCCAGTGATTAACTTCTATTTCTCTTTGAAGCAAGTGAGCACAGCTGCTTACAGTTATAGAGATCTGGATTAGCTCGGGATGTGCTGCAGCTGGGATGTAGCACTTGGCAGGTTTGCAGGAGCTTTGTTCTGTAGCTGCCATCTGTCTGAGCTGAAAGACTTCCTGGGCTTAGCCTCTTTCTCCTTTGCTTTTGCTGGAATGGAATAACAAGCTGTTTTCCAGCCCCTGTTTCTACTTTCTTGGAGGCAAGACTTGAGAAAATCCCTCTGCGGTCAAGGGTAGACAGTACCATGCAGCATCAGGAGAAGAATTGTTCGTCTCTACATCTCCTTCTACCCAAAGTGCTTTGTGGCTGTATAGGAAAAGAGGGTGCGATCAGGTGTTTGGTTCAAAGCCAGGTTGGATGGGGCTTGGAGCAACCTGATCCAGCAGCCCAGATTGCTCCAAGCCCCATCCAGCCTGGCCTTGGACCCTTCCAGGGATGGGGCAGCCACCCCTGCTCGGGGCAACCTGGGCCAGGGCCTCCCCATCCTCACAGAAAACATTTCTCCGTAGGAACTCATCTCCATCTCCCCTCTTTCATTTCAAAACCGTTCCCCTCATCCCATCCCTGCCCTCCCTGATCCAGAGCCCCTCCCCAGCTCTCCTGGAGCCCCTTTCAGCACTGGAAGCTGCTCTAAGGTCTCCCTGCAGCCTTCTCTTCTCCAGGCCGAACAACCCCAACTCTCTCAGCCTGTCCTCGTACAGGAGCTGCTCCAGCCCTTGGATCATCTCCGTGGCCTCTTTCTGGACTTGGTCCAATAGATCCGTGTCCCTCCTGTAAGGCCACAGCACCTCTCAAACACATGTGAGGTTATTCCAGCTGTTGTTCTTAGCAGATTAGAAGAGATTGGGCATCTGTGTTTGTCCAACCTCTCGCATGTTACAGAGAAGCGATGCTGTTGGCATGAGTGTGTTCAGGCATGAGACCTTTGGGTGTTTCACTTCCTCCCAGAGCCATTCCGCGCTTCCCAAGGGAAGGTGCCTGGGTGGGCAGTCAGATGCATTCCTGTGTGCTAGAATATCTCCAAACACCCGGTGACTGTAGGAGTTTTATGAGGCAATAGGTCTGTTCTGTTGCCTGGCAGCAGTTCAGCTTACACATTCAAAGGAAACAGTAGGCTTCAGAACTCAAAACATTCCCTTTTTTCTCTTATTGTTGGCAGTGGTCCCGATTTCTTATCTCCTAACCAAACGTACAGCTCTGGGGCACTCAGAAGATACTCCGACTCCGAGAGCACCGCTCTTTTCAGTCCGAGCTTTAGCATCAGAAGAATAACATGCTTGCTTTCCTGCCAGGGTGACATCAGGGAATTTATTGCCTGTTGATCAGAGGTGGCTTTCTCTTTGACACGTCTCTCGTTATCTCTGCGGACACTTGTTTGTGCCCTGTTTTGCAGTCTTGGATCCCACATTTAACTCCAGAGTGCTCAGAGAGCGTTTGGGTTTGTAATCAGTCACCTGTTGGCAGCGTCAGAAACATCTCAAACTTGGCTGTAGTGGAAAATGCCTGAGGTGCAGTAGCACCAGATGTCAGAATTCCTGGCAGGAATTCCTGGCTGAACATGTGATACGTGTTGAAATATTCTGTGCGCTAATGAGGGCGTCCTTCTGGCCAGCACGCTGCTGCCTGGAGCTGGCTACTAGGAAACGAGGTACGGGAGTGGTTCTGTTTTTCAGGGCTGCTGAGCACACCTTTCTCCGGCCGTGTCCTTCCTTTCCAGGAACTACACATCCAGGAGGCACATCCTCTCACCCACAGCCAGGAAGCAGCTTTGAGCCTCCTGTGGCAGTGGAGGGGAAGTGACCTTGCCTTGCTCTCCCCTGGAGAAAGACCTGGCTGGTTGTTAATGGATGAAGAGCAGCCCTGGGGAGAGGGACTTGGGGTACTAGGGGATGAGAAGCTCGACATGAGACAGCAACATGCGCTCAGAGACCACCCTTGTCCTGGGCTGCATCCAGAGCCATGGGACCAGCAGGGAGGGAGGGGATTGACCCCTCTGCTCCGCTCTGAGAGACCCACCTGGAGCCCTGGGTCCAGCTCTGGAGTCCTGAGCACAGGGAGATCATGGAGCTGTTTGAGTGACTGCAAAGGAGGCCACGGAGATGATCTGAGGGCTGGAGCAGCTCCTGTATGAGGACAGGCTCTGTCTTCTGTCCTGGCGAGGTGAAGCCTGCAGTCTGTGTGCTTTGTTGCCAGACTAGTGCTCTTTTGGGGACATCCAACAGCAGAATTATAGCAGATTAGCTGAATTTCTTTTCCTATTTGAAAGTTACCCATGGTGTGGGGAGTTCTCTTCTCTGCTTTGGGTCCCAGCAGACCCTGCTCAGGCTCAGCAGTTTCTGGTGGCAGATGGAGCCAAGCTGCTGCCGTGCCCTCAGGGGGCCCATGGCCAGGGCAGTGGAGCCCTGGCAGCGTGAAATGGTGACTTTACAGAGGGAGTCCTTTCTGATTATCACTAGAAAAATAGCATGACACATCCCTTCTTGCCACTCTGCTTCCTCTGGTGTGTGCGGATTTGCCCTTTAAGTAGCAGCTGGTCTCCCTGATCGAGCTGACCCCGGGAGATGAGCTATTAGGGTTTTAAGGGCTGACTCACTCTTCTCTTATCCTGCTCTGCTAAGAATTTCTGTCCTGACAGGACCTTGGAGCAGTCAGTTCTTTGAAATGTTTTGTGAATGGGCTTTCAGGGGTGTGGAAGAGATATTTGTAAAGTCATAGAGAGCCCTTTGTGAAACAAAGGTTCAAAAAGATTTATGGGTTTCAGGCCTTTAATAAGATGCTTAAGTTCACAGATAACGAGTTTGCTTCTCTTGCTTGTCTTCAGGGACTACTTCTAGTGGGCAGTATTGTCCCCAGGCACTGCATACCAGCATGAAAACCTCTGATTACTGATTCATAGGAGGGACATGGATCTATTCAAGCAAGCCATGGAGATGATGTGAGGGCTGGATCACCTCCCGTACAAGGCCAGGCTGAGAGAGTTTCAGTAGCTGGCAGGTCCAGGAGGACTCACACACAGCCCTCCCCAGCTCACTGCTTGCAGTTTCCTCTTGGGATCTAGAGGAGCCTGGGGAGGTGAGCCTGGGGAGGTGAGCTTGATGAATTAGACCTGGAAGTGCAACAACAAAACAACTTACTGAGTATTTGTACTTAAGATAACTGAGTTGTTATCAGCTTCAACAGCAAAGTAGCTCTGGGAGTTGACTTTACCTCTTATGGAGCTGTGAGGATCTTACTGGGCTTTCAGTCTGTAGCAGCAAAGTCATTCTCCCTGAAACCTGGGATGCAAGAGCGCATAAAACCACTGCTACAGCATCACGGAATTTGGTCACGCTTCTCCTTGTTGAAAGAGGACGTTCAGCTCAGACATCAGGAACAATTTCTCCACCGAAAGGGTCCTGGGGCCCTGTCAGAGGCTGCCCAGGAGGTGGTGGAGTCCCTGTCCCTGGAGGAATTTAACAGATGGGTGGGTGAGGTGCTCAGGGATCTGGGTTAGTGGACAGGGACAGTTGGACTCAAAGGTCTTTTCCAACCAAACAATTCCATGGTTGTATAAATGCTGAAGAGGCAGGAGTAAAGCTGTCATGCCACTGAGTTCAGGAGCATTTTTCCTTTTCTGATGCTGATCTTGGAGTGCCAGTGTTTGCGTTACTCAGGTACGTGGAGCTGGATGTGTAAACACAGCAGGAACAGCAAACGCAGCGTCCTCAGCCCGGCTGGGCCGTGTGGTAACGCTTTCCTTTCTCTTGCACTAATACTTTTTCTCTTGCACTAATACTTTGCTTTCTCTTGCAGGTCTCAAACGGTTGTTGAAACAGGGGCCGGTGCAGAAGGTCTACAACGGCTTGCAGGGGTATTGATGTGGGGAAAAACTGACTTAACCGCAAATGAAGCGTCAGATTTGTTTTCCGTCTCTTCTCCCGACCACTGTAGAATGGAAAAGAGGGAGGGGGGTCAATTGTTGAGGTATGTCTAATTTTTCCTTTGTAAATGATGGAAGTGCTCAGACGAATTAGGGGCAGATGCTGCCCTTTTCAGGACACAACTGGTGCTGCCTATCATATTCCACCTCTTGGAGCAACAAAGACTCCTTGAGCAGGGGAAAAAATGTTTGGGAAAGAAGTTTTAAATTCCATGCAGATCGGAATTTCTGGTTTTTAAATATATTTTGATGTGACTTTTCTTGACCATCTCAACGTACTTTCATAGCTTCTCCTGCTTTTCATGTCCTTTGTGTCAGTCATTATGGGTTTTTTAATCCCAGCCCTTCCTCCCCTTCCCCTCTGAGTCCAGAGTGCGATGGTGCTGCAGAGCCTGTGTTCCTGGGGTAGGAGTGGAGGTGGTGTTGGGAATGGACTGGCAGGAGAGCCTTCTGGCCCCACACAAGGTTGGGAAAGCAGGGGGAAAGAGTCCTCTTAAGGCTCCTGTGGACTCTTAACTACCAAGCATCCTCTTGTCCCAAAAGTTAACACTTGGTTTTAAGTTTGAAGTCACAGCAGCTTTGCAAAGACTCCTCCAGCTTTCACTGTGGGGTGCTGGGAAATCATGAGAGTGGCCCGAGTGGCCTTAGTTCTTCCTTGTTGCCCCCCAGATGTGACCAACAGCGTGTCTGGAAATGTTTGCTGACCTCCTGCACTCTGTCCTCTGTGAGGACGGGTGAAGCTGCCAGCATAGAAATAAAGGTATTTGAGTTGGAATGACAAAAACTACCTGGTTATGTGTTTCAGCAGCCCGTGCGCTGGGATGAGTCGCTGGACTAACAAGGAATGGTCCCTCCAAGCTGTGAGCTGCCATAAAGGGTGAAACTCCATCTGCTGGGGTTGGGAAAAGCTCTGTAGCTGCTTTATTTGAACCCAGGGCCTAGTAAGCTGGTAGGGAGGTACTTGTGCCACTCTGGTCTCTGTTGTGAAGACCCTGCTACTCTAGGGCTCAGGCTCTCAGCTCCACAGGTTCTTCAGGAGCGATCCCTAAAGCATTTGTCAGAGGCGCCCGTGTCTGTCGGACAGGGATGCAGGATATAGGCAGCAAGAGAAGTGAGACAGTTGTTCATGTAGGACAGGAATCTGCTCCTTCCCTCTGGGCTTCTCAGGGGCTATGAAGTCGAAATCACAGAATCATCAAGGCTGGGAAAACCCTCTCAGCTCGTCCAGCCCAACCCCACCCTGCCTGCTGAACCAGGTCCTAAAGTGCCACCTCTACATGGTTTTTGAATCCCTCCAGGGATGGAGACTCCACCCCTGCCCTGGGCAGCCTCTGCCGGGGCGTAACCAATCCTTCAGTGAAGAATTTTTTCCTAATATCCAATCTGACCCTGCCCTGGCACAACTTGAGGCCGTTTCTTCTCATCCTGTTCCTTGGGAGCAGAGCCCAGCACCCACCTCACCACAACCTCCTTCCCAGGAGCTGCAGAATGCGATGAGGTCTCCCCTCAGCCTCCTCCAGGCTAAACAGCCCCGGGTCCCTCAGCTGCTCCCAGAACCCCTGGGCTCCAGCTCCATTCCCTTCTCCACACATGCTCCAGCTGCTGCTTTACCCCTCATCCCCTGCCTCCCTAACCTGGGAAGTGGATGGGTTCTGTTTTTTGTCTATCTGGAAATGGTTGCTGGGGAGCAGCAGCAGGAGGCCCAGGGCAGCTTGTTTGGTTTTGTTGTTTGTTCTCGTTGTGAACTTCCCGTAGCTGCGATGTGAGCATGGAGGGGTGCAGAGCAGCCCCTGTGCCTCGTCCCACCCAGCCCTTCAATCCAGCAGGAGCTGATGCAGCAGAAGCAGCAGCACCGGGAAGGTTTCCTGTTGGATCCTTTGTACGTTTGCCTCAGCAGAGCTACAAGGGGGCTTTGGGAACAGCTGAGGCAGGGAGAGGCAAGCCTGGGATGCCAAATCCTTGGTCTTGGTGCTCATCTTCCTCAAAATCTGGGAGCTGTTAATCTGTTAAACTGTTAATCCCAGCTGAGGCTGCCACCTCCTGTGCTTGTTGGGTGACCTGTTCTCTCCTGGGCAGCTCTGCCTTCACCTCCCCCTTAGCTCCGATTTCTATGAAACCTTATATTTCAAAGAATGTCCTTACAATGCCCCCGGGTGTGGGGCTGCTTCCCGCTGTCTCAGCCCCTCCAGGGTCCGTTTTGCGGTTCCCATGCTGCTTTCCTATTCCTCAGCCCTGCTGCCAGGGCTCACTTGGAGCAATAGAGCCCAAAAGCCAAGGCTTGGCACCAAAGTCTCAGCTCCTCCACAGCTGAAGGCAGCGTAACCTTTCCTACCTGCCCCCCGAGCAGCAGGCAGTGCATTTATTTCAGGCATGAGTGCTTGTTCCTGCTGCTGCTTTTCCTTTTCCTGTGAATTCCTTTCCTTCCTGAGGCTTTTGGGGTTATTTTTCATTGTGGGTCTGTAACTCCTCCGAGAGGCCGGTGCTCTGAGGAACAGCAACAATAGCTGCAAAGCCCTGGCTTTTACTAGGCAGAGAACTAAAACAGAAAAGAAAGCTCCATATCATACCAAGCAGCCCTGCTTCCTTCCCTCATCCCTTTCCCACCGGCTCTGTGTGCGGAGCTGGGGTCCTCCCTGGACCCTTCCCACCTTCAAAGCTTCCAGGCTTTCTCCAGCTTTGTCATCCAAGGGCTCCAGGTTGTCTGGCCAGGGGGACGTGGAAGCTGCTTGGGGTCTGGGACATCCTGTGTCCCTCCTTTTGGTGAGTCATGGTGTGCGTGGACTCCTTTGTCTCCTTTAACTGCTGCTTAGGAGGCTTAGATGGTCACATCACCACCTCTTCATTTGGGACTAAGGTGCAGACCTCTGAGCTGGGAATCCTGGAACACACAGCCTTAATTTCCAGCCCCTTCGAAGCAATCCTGTTCTCCCCAAACTGGAGCAATCAAAACCATCCTGACTTCCTGGTCACCTTTTACCCTAAATCCCTGCACAGTCGAGGATTGTTGAAGGTTTAGCTAGAGCCGTGTTTACTGTTCAGTCCTCCCAGCAAAACACTCATCCTTGAAACATAATTCACAAAGTCCTTGCTGGTTTGGGAATCGGAGAATCACAAATGCTTTGGGTGGGAGGGGAGGTCCCTTCCAGCCCAAACCACTTCATGGTTCTGTGATCCCGATTGCCACGGAGCCATCGGGATGGTGGCCAGCAGCCAACTTTCTCCTCCCGTTTCCTTTGGGTCACTCGGGCTCGCTGACCTGGGAAGTGAGAGGAAAGGGAAGAGGGCAGTGATGATCCTGGGTACCCGTGCGCCCTGCGAGGAGGGACTCACCAGCACAGCCCTTTCCTCTGCCGTTCAGTATTTCCAGGGCGCTGCCCACCCTCGGGTGGGAGCAGGATGCTGCTGGAAAGCAGACACCCCACAGCCTCCACCCCAAAACTCTGTGCTCTGTAACACAAGCATCCCTTGCTTGGGGAGGGCTGGCCGGACACTGCCTCTGCTGCAAACCCCCTCACCTGCTGCTGGAAAGGGCGACCCAAAGCTGGTGATCCCGGAACCAAAGCCACCCGGGGCCGCACCAGCATCGCCTCGAGGGGATGCAGAACAGAGCTTTGGGCCAGGAAAGCGAGGGTGACACCAGCGCAGGCACCGAGTGCATACAGGGTGTTTACAAGGATAAGGCCTTCTTTATTCCAGACATAAAGCTGGAGCCCGTTGTCCCCATAAGCTCTGATCCCACCAGCCCTGGTTGTTTCACAGCTGCTGCCTCCCCAGCCCCAGCACCGTGTTCAGGCCCGGAGCCAGCAACGCCACATGAGCATCCGGAGGCTCAAGAAGGACACATCTTGGAGCGCCAGCCTCGCGAGCTGAGGCCCAAAAGGCAGCAGGGGACCCTGCCCACCCTGTGCGAGGCACCCAGGGCACGAGGGCGCAGAGGAAAGCTGCTTCCCAGCACGCTGGCGGCGTCTCGCTGGAACAATGTTCAAGGCTGGGCGTCTTATCTCAGCCCTTATCCAGAGCCGCAATAGAAGGACTGAGCGATGGGAACAACGTGGTGTGGGGAAAGCAAAACCTCTCGTGGCGATCGGGATGGAGAGGCAGGATGGTTTGCTCTGGGGGGTTGGGTAAAGCCTCCGTGAGCTTGGGGCAGGCACCAACGCTGATCCTCTCAGCTGGCCCCGTTATGAGGGGGTTTGGGATGAGGAAGAGACCTTTTGGGGCTGTGCTGGAGCAGGGGGCGCATGCTGTTGCCATAAACTCTCGTCTCTTGGCTACTGAGCCCACACCAGGTGCTGGTCACCAGCAGGATGTGGCCCTGGGGGGACAATGTGCAGCTGTGGGGGTGTTGACACGGGCACGGTTTGGAATGAGGCTGTTCCTCAGGATCTGGGGGGGATCCCATCCCCTTGTGGAGGCTCCAGAGCAGCAGCAAAGCCTTTCTGGAGCGCTCTCCTGCTGTAACCAACACACACAGAGAGCCCAGGGGAAAGAAGAAGGATTTTCCAGCAGAGTTTAAAGCAGAGACTTCCTTATCTGTCCAAAAGATGACGCAGGTCAGAAGCAGAAAGCAAAACAAGCCCTGGTATCCCAGACCTCCCCAATTTCTCCAGCCCGGGGGCTCTGCCAGGTGCCATCCCTGCTGCCAGCCCGTGTCCAGCACTGTCCCAGGCTCAGCGCGTCCCTGTGGGGAGCAGGGAGCTGCGCCCAGGGCCCTCGGCACGAGGTCTTGGGAACGTGGTGCAACATCTCCTCCTCTTCCCAGCAGCAGAGATGCCAGAAGCCCAAGTAGAGCCATGAACACAGCAATTTCTGCCTGCTGGAAGCTGCCTGTGAGTGTTTTTATCCCTCAGCGGGGTGCAAAGATCCTGCATTTGACCTTCAGCATTGGCCTCGTGTCCCCGGTGCCCGCGGTGGGGACATGCAGTGCTTGGCCCACAGCAGAGGTCCCGCCAAGGCCCCATCTTCGAGGCCGAGCGATGACGTTCCCGTGCGTCTGCCCCGATGATTTGGAGCCTCTGGCCTCTTGGCTGCTGTTTCTCTATCGTAACTGAGCCCACTGAAGGGTGGGGAGGGCCCGGCCCCTGCCCCCAGAGCCTGGGGGAGGCGGGAGCTGCTGGGGTGGCCACCAGCCAGGGCGATGAGATGTGGGCTTTGGAGACCTCCTACTCCAACCCTCCTTGAGGACAGCTGCGACCTCATCTTCCCAACCCCTTTATCTCTTTTCCCATCTTCCTACCCTTTCTTGCTCTGAGCCACAGGGAAGGGTATTTAGAAAAGAATGAGCTGGAAGTTAATATAGGAAAGCTCCTTGTCCCCGTGCTGTCCCCTCTTCTGGTGGCCCAAGCCAGCTCCTGGCCCATCCCCAGCCTTTTCCAGCCTTGGGAAGGAGCACAAGAAGTCGTGCTCAAAATCTCGCTGTGGGTGAAAGGGAGACACAGATAGGAATTTATTATCGATCCAAAGTTCAAACGGTTGAAGAGCGGGGTTTTAGCTCAGATCTGGGTTGCAGAGAAGGAGAATAAAGCCATGGGTGCTGCTGTACGCGGGCAGTGAGACAGCTCTGCCTTTCTTTGGCCGCCCCTTGAGGAGCATTTTCTCACCTTGGGGTCTCCAGCACATCACCTGTGCCTGCCCCGCACAATCCTGGCATCCCCAAACATCCCCTGGGATGCCTGTCCCGATGGGAGAGCAGTGAATGTGGTCACCTGCCCTGAGGAGAGGACTTGGGGTGCTGGGAGAAGCTCAGTGTGTGCCGGCAACATGCACTCAGCCCAGAAACCACCTGTGTCCTGGGCTGCATCCAGAGCTGTGGGAGCAGCAGGGAGGGAGAGGATCCTGCCCCTCTGCTCCATCTGAGAGACCCACCTGGAGCCCTGGGTCCAGCTCTGGAGTCCTGAGCACAGGGGGGACATGGAGCTGTTGGAGCGAGTCCAGAGGAGGCCACGGGGATGATCTGAGGGCTGGAACCCCTCTGCTGTGAGGCCAGGCTGAGAGAGTTGGGGTTGTTGAGCCTGGAGAAGAGAAGGCTGCAAGGAGCCCTTAGCGCAGCTTCCAGTGCTGGAAGGAGCTCCAGGAAAGCTGGGGAGGGGCTCTGGATCAGGGAGAGTAGGAGTGGGAACGGGGAACGGTTTTGAGCTGAAAGAGGGGAGATGGGGATGAGCTCTTAGGGAGAAATGTTTTGCTGTGAGGGTGAGGAGGCCCTGGCCCAGGCTGCCCAGAGCAGGGGTGGCTGCCCCATCCCTGGAGGGGTTCCAGGCCAGGCTGGATGGGGCTTGGAGCCCCTGATCCAGTGGGAGGTGTCCCTGCCCGTGGCAGGGGTGGGACTGGATGGGCTTTAGGTCCCTTCCAACCCCAAACCACTCCGTGATTCTCTGATCTGCTCAGGAACGCTGTCCCATCACCCCTATCTGCACTTGGCCTTCGTGGCTCACGCAAAGAGGTGGAAATGAAGAATAAATGAAGCGTTGCCACTCAGCTATTAGAAAATGACTTCATGGAGTCCAAGCGAAGCTGCAGGCGCAGTGAGCAAAGATCAGGAGGTCAAACCCTGCCAGCCTCTCTCCAAAGGCCTCACAGACTCAGACCAACGCTGGGGCTGGCAATGCCAACCCCCCGGCTCCCTAGGATGGACCCACAGCCCCACATGGGTGCTGCTGGGAGGGAAGGGAGCAAGGGACGGTGATGGGTCCATCCCGTGCCTTCACAGGGTGATGATGGGTCCACCACCTGCTTCCATGGGATGATGACAAGTCCTTGTCCCTTGCCACCACAGGATGACGATGGGTCCATCCCCTGCCTCCACGGGGTGACGTGGGACGGGGTCCATCTCCACTAGCAGCTCCCTCCTGTGCACAAGAAGATCCCCACGGCCATGCCCAGCAAGGCGACGGTCCCCACGATCAGGCCCAGCACCAGTGGGGCGTGCGACCGGCCGCTCTGTTTTCCTGCAAGAGGCAAGAGGGACAGAGATGAGGACCGGGGTCCCTCCAGCCGTGCCACCGCGTGTCCCCAGCCCTGGCACAGACCTGTCTGGGCGCTCTGAGCCTGCAGCATCTCCACGCAGGTGGTGTTGAGGAAATGCTGGAGGTCTCGGGTGGTCATGGGGTACTTCATCAGCTCCTTCTCGGCAAAGGCGGCCACCGCGTGCCGCCCGGGCCAGCGCCGCTCCCAGGTGGCGTTGGGGACGTGGAAGCTGAGGAAGGCCGTCCCGTTGAGGGTCACCTCGTAGAAGCTGTGGGCCGTGCCGTTGCGGAACAGGCAGCAGCCCAAGTGGCAGCGCAGGCGCTGGGTGTCTGTGGGGACAGAGCGACCGCGTCAGGGGCACTACGCCCGGCACCCAGCCCTGCGCTGAGTCTGCAAGGTCTCAGCCTCAGTTTCCCCACCCCAAGCTTCGGTTTCGCTCGGTTCTGCTGCAGCAGCAACTTTTCCAATAACCGGGCGGGCAGGCTTGGTTTTTCCTTCCTTATCAGCACGCGGCACAGCCGCAGCGCCTGGGGTTTGGGCGCAGAGCGAGACAGACATCGCTGTCACAGCAGGGAGCGAGGGGCTGTGGGGAGAGGGAGCGTGGGGCAGGGGGCTGTGGGTCTCAGGGCAGTGACTCCCAGATGAACAAGGGCTCCCCAAGGGCCGGGGGAGGAAACACACAGCTAGGGCAAAGCTCGTTTGAGGGTAACGAGAAAAATGAAGGTCAAATCACACAGGGACAGTGGGGGGAACGGGAGCCCATCAAAACCATCACCCTCAGCATCCTGCAGACACTGTGGGGCATGAGGGGTGCAGGCAGGGGGAAATGAGGTGTACACCGGGTGCGAGGTTGGGGCAGTGACGTACAGGGGGCACGCAAAGGGGGTGCCGGTGGGGTTAGGGGGGATGCGGGGGGTGTCGACACGGAGCGAGCAGGGTGCAAGGAGGTGGAGAGCAGGCAGGGCACGAGGAGACTGTGGGCAGGGTGAAGGTGAGATGCAGCTGGGAGCAAGGTGGGGTGCAGGTGGAGGGCAAAAGCATGCAAAAGGGGGTGCAGGCAGGGTGCCTGCCCCTCACAGTCCCCCACAGCCCCCAGCCCTTTTCCCCAGGGGCAGCAGGAGACCAAGCATCTCCCTGTTCCCTGGGTGAGCTCCAGATCAAACCTCCCCAGCTCCCCTGAGGGGCTCCGTTTGCCCCCAGCGAGGGTTTGCACGTGGCCGTGGCCCCATCCCTCTCCACCTCTGTGCCCAGGCAGAGTGCGGGGTCCCCCTTTCCCCAGCGGGACCCATCCCTGCGCTGTGCCACACGCCCCATCCCTGCATCCCCTTGGGTACCACTCACAGTTGATGGGTCTCTCCTTATTGAAGAACTTCACCAGCTGGCCAAAGTAGAGCAGGTAGGTGGTCACCTCCTGCTGCCGCCTGGCCCAGGCATCTGGGGGCTCCAGTGGCAGCACCTGGGTGACGTTGAACCCCTCCAGGAGGTGGCTGAGCCTGCCGTCCAGGCTGGCGTTCCCCCAGAAGATGGAGCTGCCGTCGGAGACACGGGTCTGTTGCAGCATGGTGAAGGTGGCCAGGGCTGCGAGAGATGCTGGATATCACCCACCGTCCTCGTAAGCCATGAGTGTCCCCAACCCCAATTCTCTCCGAGCCCGCTGTCACCGTGTCCTCGCCCTACCTGCCTGCTCTGCCCCACAGCCCAGGGCTCCGCAGAGCAGCAGCAACCACAGCATCGTGGGGACACGGCGGGGACTGGGACGATGGCTCCACAGGGAGTGAAGGGCAGCGAGAGGGATGTGGAGGGCGTCAAGTGCAGGGAGAGGGACGGGGACGAGAATGGTGGCACCACAGGTAGTTAAAGGCAGGGATGGGGACAGGAGTGGTGGCCCCACAGGGAGTCAAGGGTGGGGAGAAGGATGGGGATGGTGGCCCCAAGCTGGCCTCACAGGGAGTTAAGCGTAGGGAGAGGGACGGGAATGGTGGCCCCAGAGGGAGTCTGGCGCAGGGAGAAGGATGGGGATGGGAGTGGTGGCCCCACGCCGGCCTGACAGGGAGTTAAAGCTGGGCTGGGGAGGTTGGGCTGGAGGAGGAGAGTGGGAGTCCGGCCAGGTCTCTCCCATTTCCTCAGCCCGAGCCACCCGCACTCCTTCGCTGCCGGACACGCAGGGAGCGCGGCCTGCAGCGCCTGGCGACCCTCCCCGCTCTGCCCCGGTGACGTGGGTTCCAGGAGCAGAAGGGAGGGATGGAGGAGCAGCCTCACAGCGCCCACCGGGACAGACCCCGGCACCGGTGACCCCGATGGCACGGGTGGAAGGGGACCTCCATCCGTGTGCTGGGACCCTTGGGATCATCCGCCTGGCACGGCACAACACGGTACCATATGGCACTCTATGGCGTGACAAAGCATGACATGGCATGACATGCCACAGCACAGCACGGCACACACGCCACGCCACGGCATGACACGGCACACCACGGCATGGCACTGCGCAACAGGGCATGACATGCATGACATGGCACGGCACGGCAGGACACGGCACGGCACAACACTCTGTGGCACGAGATGGCACGGCATGGCGCAACGTGGGACTCCACGGCTCACCATGGCAGGACGAGCCCTGACGTGGCCCAGCATGGCCCAACATGGCCTGTCACGGGTCGCTATGGCAGGACACGGCACAACATGAGTTGCTATCATGGCTTGGATCAGAAACGGCGTGACCAGCAGGTCCAGGGAGATTCTTCTCCCTCTGGACTCGGCACTGGTGAGGCCGCACCTCGAATCCTGTGTTCAGTTCTGGGCCCCTCACCACAAGAAGGATGTTGAGGCTCTGGAGCGAGTGCAGAGAAGAGCAACGAAGCTGGTGAAGGGGCTGGGGAACAGGCCTGATGAGGAGCGGCTGAGAGAGCTGGGGGTGTTTAGCCTGGAGAAGAGGAGGCTGAGGGGAGACCTCATTGCTCTCTACAACTACCTGAGGGGAGGTTGTGGAGAGGAGGGAGCTGGGCTCTTCTCCCAAGTGACAGGGGACAGGACGAGAGGGAATGGCCTCAAGCTCCACCAGGGGAGGCTCAGGATGGACAGCAGGATGAAATATTTCCTGGAAAGGGTGATTGGTCCCTGTCAGAGGCTGCCCAGGGAGGGGGTTGAGTCCCCTTCCCTGGAGGGGTTTAAGGGACGGGTGGACGAGGCGCTGAGGGCCATGGGTTAGTGATTGATGGGAATGGTTGGACTCGATGATCCGGTGGGTCCCTTCCAACCTGCTGATTCTATGATTCCATGATTCTATGCCATAGGTTGCTATGGTATGACATGGCTGGACACAGCAGGACACAGCAGGACATGGCGGGACACGGCCAGACAGGGGCTGCTGTGACAGCACATGTCACGACACCGCCCGACAGGCCACGACACGGAGCCCTGAGGCGCCGCCGGGCTGCGGGGGGCGTGGCCTCGCGGGGGGCGTGGCCTGTCAGAGGAGGACGTGAGCGGCCGCGGGTGGGCGTGGCCTAGCCGGAGGGGGCGTGGCCTAGCCGGGAGGGGCCAAGTCAGGCGTGAGGTGTGGGCGTGGCCTGTCCGGGAGGGGTCTATAGGAGCCTATGTGAGTGGGCGTGGTCCGGTGGGGAGTGGGCGTGGCCTCCGGGTGGGCGAGGCCCGCGGGGTGCGCGGCGGGGCCGGCGCGGGGCGCGCAGCGATGGCGGCGGCGGAGCTGGAGCGGCTGCGGATGGCGGGGGCCGGCATGGCCATCGCCGTGCTCACCAGCGGCGGCGACGCGCAAGGTGCGCCCCGGGGGAGCCCCAGGGACCCAGCCCCACCCCCGATAAGATGCTGCAGGGTCACCTATGGGATCCAGGCCCTCCCCCCCCCGATAAGATGCTGCAGGGTCACCTATAGGATCCAGCGCCCCCCTCATAAGATGCTGCAGGGTCACCTATGGGATCCAGGCCCACCCCCCCAAGATATTCCAGGGTCACCTATGGGATCCAACCCCCCCTCTCCCCTAAGATGCTGCAGGGTCACCTATAGGATCCAGCCCCGCCCCCCCCTAAGATGCTACAGGGTCACCTATGGGATCTAGCCCCCTTCGCCCAAGATATTCCAGGGTCACCTGTGGGATCCAGCTCCCCCATCCCAGAAGATGCTCCAGGGTCTCCTATGGGATCCAACCCACCCCCCAGAAGATGCTCCAGGGTTTCCTATGTGATCCAGGTCCCCCAGACCGTGGGGGTCCCTCAAGTCTCATCTTTCCAGGGATGAACGCCGCCGTCCGTGCCGTCACCCGCATGGGAATATACGTGGGAGCCAAGGTCTTCCTCATCTATGAGGTTGGTTTCCCCCCTGCTCCCCATTCTCGCTGGGGGGAGCCGAACCCCCCATGCCAGTGCACCCTCACCTCCAACTCTGCCTTCTCCACAGGGCTACGAGGGGCTGGTGGAAGGGGGAGACAACATCAAGCAGGCCAACTGGCTCAGCGTCTCCAACATCATCCAGCTGGTGAGGAGGACCCCCGGTGGGGCCGTGGCACCCCAAAAGGCCACCCCCCAAAATGCGCATGACAGGCTGTGTCCCCCGCTTTGCTCTGCAGGGTGGGACCGTGATCGGCAGCGCCCGCTGCAAGGCCTTCACCACCCGCGCCGGCCGCCTGCGGGCCGCCCGCAACCTGGTGGAACACGGCATCACCAACCTCTGCGTCATCGGGGGGGACGGCAGCCTGACCGGAGCTGACATCTTCCGCTCCGAGTGGGCCGGGCTGCTCGAGGAGCTGGTCCAAGATGGTGGGTGAAGCCCCCTCCCCAACCCTTGGGTGGGTAGAGCCGAAAGCATCCAAGGGTGTTGAGATCCAGAGGTCCAACCCATCGCTATGACCCCAGGAAGGGCTGGGCTCCTCCGCTGGATCCAACCCGGTTTCATGGTGGGGGGACAGGAGGACTCTAAAATAACTGGAGGCGCTGCCATCCCCTCCTTGCAGGGCAGGTCAGCGAGGAGGTGGCGCGGGAGAACTGCCGCCTGAACATCGTGGGGCTGGTGGGCTCCATTGACAACGACTTCTGTGGCACCGACATGACCATCGGCACCGACTCGGCGCTGCACCGCATCATGGAGGTGATCGACGCCATCACCACCACGGCACAGAGGTGAGCACTGCGGGCAGGAGGAGCGGCTGAGGGGCCCGGGGCTGTTGGCACTGGAGCGAAGGAGGCTGAGGGGAGACCTCATCGCTCTCTGCAGCTCCTGGAAAGGAGGTTGTGGTGAGGTGGGTGCTGGGCTCTGCTCCCGAGTAATGAGGGACGGGACGAGAGGAAATGGCCTCGAGTTGCACCAGGGCAGGTTTAGGTTGGATATTAGGAAAAATGCCTTTCCTGCCAGAGTGGTGAAGCCCTGGCAGAGGCTGCCCAGGGCAGGGGTGGAGTCTCCATCCCTGGAGGGGTTCAAAACCTTGTAGAGGTGGCACTTTGGGACACGGTTTAGCAGGCTTGGTGAGGTTGGGCTGATGGTTGGACTGGATGAGCTGAGAGGGCTTTTCCAACCTCAGTGCTTCTATGATTCCATGGCGTCGCACCCACCCTCCTTCTCCTCCCACCCTATCCTTGCAGCCACCAACGGACGTTCGTGCTAGAGGTGATGGGCCGCCACTGCGGGTAAGCTCCCGGGGGTGGGGAAGCCCCTCAGCAGGATGGGATCCCATGTTTTGGGGCTGGTCCCGGTGCTGGTGTGGCCACTGCCGTGTCCCCCCAGATACCTGGCGCTGGTGTCCGGCTTGGCCTCGGGTGCCGACTGGCTCTTCATCCCCGAGTCCCCTCCGGAGGACGGCTGGGAGGACCTCATGTGCGAGAGGCTCGGGGAGGTGAGCACGGGGGCCCCACCATCCCCTCTCCCTTTTCTGCCTGCGGGGAGCCAAGCCGAGCCCCATGCCCCACAAAGCTTGGAGAGCTCTGAGCACTGTGGCTGTGAACCGGGGTGCTCAGCTTGGCCGCTTGGACCCTGTGCCACATGGGAAGGACGCTCAGCTTTGGCCGCCAGCAAGTTTGGGCTGAGCTGCCGCGGCTTTTTCCTCCCGCAGACGCGCAGCAGAGGCTCGCGGCTCAACATCATCATCATCGCCGAGGGCGCCATCGACCGCAGCGGCAAACCCATCTCCTCCAACTACGTGAAGGATGTAAGCGCCTCCTCTGGCACCGTCTCCAGTGACCGTGCCCGGAGGCGCCCGGCGTGACGTCCTCTCTGCCCCACAGCTGGTGGTGCAGCGCTTGGGCTTCGACACGCGCGTCACCGTCCTGGGCCACGTGCAGCGCGGAGGGACCCCATCAGCCTTCGACCGTGTGCTGGTGGGTCTGGGGAGGGGACACGGAGGGCGTGCGAACAGCCATGTGCTCTCCAAGCCGGTGGGAGCATCCCTGGGAGAGTCCAGGGGACGTCGCTGGGTGCCCTGGTGTCAAGGGGTGTCGGGGTCCCTTTGCAGAGCAGCAAGATGGGGATGGAGGCGGTGATGGCGCTGCTGGAGGCGACGCCGGACACCCCTGCCTGCGTGGTGAGCCTGTCGGGAAACCAGTCGGTGCGGCTGCCGCTCATGGAGTGCGTCCAGGTGGTGAGTACGGGGCGGATCCAGCGCGGCAGCACGCGGGGCGGGGGTCCCACTGCCCTCCTCACAGGCACAACCGTCACCCTGCTGCTTCTCTCCCCTCAAGACAAAGGATGTGCAGAAGGCCATGGATGAGAAGAGGTTTGACGAGGCCATCCAGCTCCGGGGAAGGTGAGGAAGAGGGACTGGGATGAGGGGAGGCATCCCTACGGGGTGGTCAGAAGGATGGGAGCGGCTCCCAGGGGGGAAACCAGTGGCTGCTGCAGGCAGGAGGGCATCCAGGAGGCCAGGATGGGAGGAGACATCCCGATGGGGTGGTCAGAAGGAATTGCTGGGATGGGAGCTGCTCCCCAAGGGAAACCAGTAACTGCTGCAGCCTGAAGGGCATCCAGGATCCCCACGTGGCTCAGGGCCACCTCACCTTGTCCTTGCAGGAGCTTTGAGAACAACTGGAACATCTACAAGCTGCTGGCACACCAGAAGCCAGCACAGGAGAAGGTGAGGAGGGCTGGGGAGCGGCGGGGGACGCGTTCCCCACGCTGGGGCCACGTAGCGAGGTGTCACGGCTGTCCCCACAGAGCCCCTTCAGCCTGGCCATCCTCAACGTGGGCGCTCCGGCCGCCGGCATGAACGCTGCCGTCCGGTCGGCCGTGCGCATCGGCATCTGCCAGGGCCACACCGTCTACGTGGTGAGCGACGGCTTCGAGGGCTTGGCCAAGGGGCAGGTAAGGGCAACGGCGAGCCAGGGTGCCCTGAGCTTCCTTCTGGGGTGGTGGGGTGCTCCCCCACCCCAAAACTGAGCGCTGCTGCTTGCAGATCCGCGAGGTGGGCTGGCATGACGTGGCGGGCTGGCTGGGACGTGGGGGCTCCATGCTCGGCACTAAACGGTAAGAACAGCCCCGACGAAGAGTGGAGGGGACCCTGGGGAGCAGAGGGAATCCTGGGGAGCGGAGAGGATCCTAGGGAGCGGAGGGGATTCTGGAGAGCAGGGGGAATCCTGGGGAGCGGGGGGTATCCTGGGGAGCTAGGGGGATCACGGGGAATGGAGGGGATTGTGGGGAGTGGAGGGGATACTGGGGAGCAGGAGGGAGCCCAGGGAGCAGAGGGGATTCTGCGGATTACAGGGAGTCCAGACATTGCAGGGAGTCCAGGGATTGTGAGAACCGAAGGAATTGTGGGAACCGAAGGAATTGTGGGGGCCGAAAGGATGGTGGGGACCTGTGGGGGCCGAAAGGATGGTGGGGACCATGGGAATTGCAGAGACTCCAAGGATTGTGGGGACCCCAGGGACTGCAGGGGTGCCAGGGACAACAGAGACTTAAAGGACTGTGGAGATACCAAGGATTGTGGGGACCCCCTGTCCTCACCCCACAGTCTCTCTTCCCCACCACAGGACGCTGCCCAAAACATGCATGGAAAAGATCGTGGAGAACGTGCGGAAATTCAACATCCAGGGCCTCCTGGTCATCGGGGGATTTGAGGTGCGGGGAGAACCCTCAGCCCTGTTTTGGTGGGGCCCGGGCTGGGCTCTCGGTGCCCTGGGCCATCCCCTGCGGGATGCGGTGCGGGCAGCTCGCCAGCCCTCGGGTGCTTGCAGGCGTATGAGGGGGTCCTGCAGCTGGTGGAAGCCCGCGGCCAGTACGAGGAGCTCTGCATCATCATGTGCGTCATCCCTGCCACCATCAGCAACAATGTGCCCGGCACCGACTTCAGCCTCGGCTCGGACACAGCCGTCAACGCAGCCATGGAGGTGAGGGACAGCGCAGGGAGCAGCTCCTGGGGCCCTCACGCTCTGCCAGGTCAGAGGGACTGGAGGTGCTGGAGGAGGAGATCAACATGAGCCAGCAACATCTGCTCACAGCCCAGAAACCACCTGTGTCCTGGGCTGCATCCAGAGCCGTGGGAGCAGCAGGGAGGGAGGGGATTCTGCTCCTCTGCTCCGCTCTGAGAGACCCACCTGGAGCCCTGGGTCCAGCTCTGGAGTCCTGAGCGCAGGGAGGACATGGAGCTGTTGGAGCGAGTCCAGAGGAGGCCACGGAGATGATCTGAGGGCTGGAGCTCTTTTGTCTGCAGTGAAGTAACGGACTTGGAGAGTTGGAGTTGTTCAGTCTGGAGAAGAGAAGGCTCCAGGGGGACCTTACAGCAACTTCCAGTGCTGAAAAGGGCTGCAGGAAAGATGGGGAGGGGCTCTGGATCAGGGATGGCAGGGTTGGGATGAGTGGAACAGTTTGGAGCTTGAAGAGGAGAGATGGAGATGAGATCTTAGAGAGAAATGTTTCTCCTTGTGAGGATGGGGAGGCCCTGGCCCAGGTTGCTCAGAGCAGGGGTGGCTGCCCCATCCCTGGAGGGGTTCAAGGCCAGGTTGGATGGGGCTTGGAGCCCCTGATCCAGTGGGAGGTGTCCCTGCCCATGGCAGGGGTGGGACTGGATGGGCTTGGAGGCCCCTTCCAACCCAAACCGTTCCATGATTCTATAATCATGTTTTGGGCCAACATGTGGCATCCCATCCCAGGCAGCAAAGGTGGATTTTCCCTGTGTGCCCCTCCCTGTCGTGTCTAACCGGCGTCTGGTCCTCTTCCTCGAGCAGAGCTGTGACCGCATCAAGCAGTCGGCCTCGGGCACCAAGCGCCGCGTCTTCATTGTGGAGACGATGGGCGGCTACTGCGGGTACCTGTCGACTGTCACCGGCATCGCGGTGGGTGCTGACGCTGCCTACGTCTACGAAGATCCCTTCACCATCCACGACCTGAAGGTGAGCAGAGCAGGAGCAGCTTTCTGGCAGCATCGTTTGGGTAAAATGAGGATGAAAAGCAGGAATGAAGGGGCTCCGGCCAAGCCCTGTGAAGCCACCAGGCACTTGGGTCCAAAGGAGAGGACCGGAGAGGCCTGGTGTGGTGGCAGAGGACACGGGTCGCTGGTGGCATCGTGGTGTTCATCTTGCAGGCCAACGTGGAGCACTTGACTGACAAAATGAAGACGGATATCCAGAGAGGGCTGGTGCTGCGGTGAGTTGGGGACGCCTGAAGACCCTTCCTACAAACCCCAGCACCGTGGCAAGGAACGAGGCCGGAGCTGAGCCCTTCCCTCAGCTGCAGGGGGTCGTTGGGCTCAGTGAGACTCAGCACGATGGGCACATGATGTCCTACCTGAGGGTGGCCATGGGGACAGTCCTGCTCTGGATACCTCCGCTGCCATCCCCAGGGTCCTGGCTTGGGCCTCAGGGAGAACAAAATGGGTTTGTGGAGCATGGAGGAGCCCCTGGGGATGAGGGGCGAAGGAGCAACCACCCTACTTCTTCCCTCTGCTTCCCCAGCAATGAGAAGTGCCATGAGCACTACACCACCGAGTTCCTCTACAACCTCTACTCCTCCGAGGGCAAAGGCATCTTCGACTGCAGGATTAACGTCCTGGGCCACCTCCAGCAGGTACAGGGGATGGGGCCACGCAAGCCACCGCTGTCCCCAGGAGCCGGGGCAGGCTTGACATCACCATTCATTATCCCCAGGGAGGAGCCCCGACCCCCTTTGACCGCAACTACGGGACCAAGCTGGGTGTGAAGGCCGTGCTGTGGATGTCGGAGAAGCTGCAGGAGGTTTACCGCAAGGGTGAGCTGAGGGCTGGGGTCCGCGGCGGGGCTGGAGGGAGGCTGGTGGCTCTAGGCAGCCCCTCCTGCTCTGGGCTTGGCCACTCAGCCGCTGGCGAGGTGGCCACGGTCACTTGCATCCCCTTCCCAGGCCGTGTTTTTGCCAACTCGGGCGATTCTGCCTGCGTGATCGGGCTCAGGAAGAAGGTGGTGGCCTTCAGCCCCGTGACGGAGCTCAAGAAAGTCACTGATTTCGAGTAAGTCCCTGCCCCAGCGGTTTGCCAGATCCCAGGAGAACCATCCCAGGTTGTCCCTGGGGCCACCTGAGAGCCGTGTCCCCCCGCAGGCACAGGCTGCCCCAGGAGCAGTGGTGGCTGAACCTGCGGCTGATGCTGAAGATGCTGGCCAACTACCAGATCAGCCTGACCGAGTACATCTCGGGGACGATGGAGCACGTCACCCGCCGCACACTCAGCATCGAGAAGGGCTTTTAGACCCACCAGCCTGAGCCGTAGCACCCGCTCCACCTCTCTCCATCCCCCAGGGAGCACCGGGTCCCCCTCTTCTCAGTAGCCCTGTAGCTTCGCCACCAACCCTCTAAGCAGGCAGAGCCTGGTCCCAGCTCCCAGAACAGCACGATCCTGCCCCAAATCGCTGGTCCAGGGTCTGGTCCCTGGGTAGACACAGAGAAGAGACGCTGCTAGAGGGCAGCTGTGCAGCCCAGACCCTGAAATCCTCCCTTAAGAGTTGATTACTGTTATTTAATGACGGGGCATGTGGATCCCATGTTTTGCGGCATGACTGCCTGAACCAGCTGCTCCTTCAAGCCGCCTGCCCTGCGCACGGGAGGGGAGCGAGGAGGCTGTGCTGCTGCCCACAGCAGCTCTGTGGGGACTTTGGGCTGTTCCAGGAGCCCCAGGAAAGCTCCATCCTCCCATGGCGTTAGCACCTTTGCATGAGGCTTGGCTGCCACTGTCACTGTGTGGCCGCAGGGCCATGCCCATCATCTCGTTGCTGCTCCGTGACCCCCCGACTCGTGTACTGTACGCAGCGCTAGCCTCCTCTAGAGATAAAACCCGCTGGAGCCAAACCTGCCTCAGTGGAGAGTGGTTCTTGTGTGCCGAGACCCTGGGGAGGGAAGGGGGCAGCCCTGGTGTTAGGGTGGGGATGAGCGAAGCCAGGAGGTTTGGTGGAGCTGGGCTGATGCCAGGCTGAGATGTTTATGTGTCATCCAGAGGAACCGGGACAGGCTGAGAGGTGTGGCTGGAGGAACCACACGGAGATCAACAAGGCCAAGGGCAAGGTCCTGCACCTGGGTGGGGACAATCTTAGGCACAAATCCAGGCTGGGTGGAGAATAGACTGGGAGCAGCTCTGAGGAGAAGGACTTGGGTGCTGGGGGAGGAAAAGCTCAACGTGAGCCGGCAACGTGTGCTCACAGCCCAGAAACCATCCGTGTCCTGGGCTGCATCCAGAGCCGTGGGAGCTCTTTTGGGATTGTCCCCTCTGCTCCGCTCTGAGAGACCCACCTGGAGCCCTGGGTCCAGCTCTGGAGTCCCCAGCACAGGGGGGACCTGGAGCTGTTGGAGCGAGTCCAGAGGAGGCCACGGAGATGATGCGAGGGCTGGAGAACCTCCTGTATGAGGACAGATTGGGAGAGTTGGGGTTGTTTAGCCTGGAGAAGAGGAGACTCCAGAAAGAACTTGGAACAGCTTCCAGTGCTGAAAGGGGCTCCAGGAAAGCTGGGAAGGGGCTCTGGATCAGTGAGGGCAGGGATGGGACGAGGGGGAAGGGTTTTGAGCTGCAAGAGAGGAGATTGAGATGAGATCTTAGTAAGAAATGTTCTGCTGTGAGGGTGGGGAGCCCCTGGCCCAGGTTGCCCAGAGCAGGGGTGGCTGCCCCATCCCTGGGGGGGTTCAAGGTCAGGTTGGATGGGGTTGGAGCCCCTGATCCAGTGGGAGGTGGGACCGTGGGAGGCCTCTCCCTGGCTCGGCTGTGGCGGGTGCAAGGTCAGCATCCCTCTGTGGGCAGACTTCGCAATCCCAGAGAGAAGTTGCTTCTCCCTTGCTTTGGTTCCCACCTCCCAAGGATGCGCGGCAGCGATTTATCCCGGCGATGTCTTTGTTGGGTGACGCAGTTTCTCAAGGTGGCTGCCAAGCGTGCCGGCTCCCACGTGCAGCGCTCGGGCTTGGCTGAGCTCCGCCGCGCTCGGCCCATGCCAGACAGCTCTGTGTCGCCCTTTTCCCAGGCTGCTTCCCTCCCGGGGATTGGGGCTGGTGGCTTCAACATCTGGGGTGTCGCCAGCACGAGGACACATCACCATCTTTTGGATCGAACGTGCAGATTTTTCCCTCCCCGTGGGGCTGTCCCCAAGCGACAACGGCCTCTGTATCTCAGGCTTTGCTCCGAGCTGGCCCAGTGCCTTGTTCTGGGCTCTGGAGATGAACACGCAGAGAAATAGCAGAGCTTGCTGAGAGAGATGGATTCAGGGCTGTCCCGAGAGAGTAACTGCTCTGGAGCCCCAGGCAGAGCCCTGCACGTTCCTCCCCGCGCTTGGAGGTGGGGAACAGGCTCTTCCAGTGTCCCGTGTGGAAAGGGACAACTCTTGGTGCCAGGAGCGAGTCCAGAGGAGGCCACGGAGCTGATGTGAGGGCTGGAGAACCTCCTGTATGAGGATAAGCTGGGAGAGTTGGGGTTGTTCAGCCTGGAGAAGGAACCAGGGAGACCTTAGAGCAGCTTCCAGTGCTGAGAGGGGCTCCAGGAAAGCTGGGGAGGGGCTCTGGATTAGGGAGGGCAGGGATGGGACCAGGGGAACGGTTTTGTGCTGAAAGAGGGGAAATGGAGCAGAGATCTTAGGGAGGAATGTTTTCTGTGAGGATGGGGCCCAGGCTGCCCAACCCATCCCATTCTCTGAATCTCTGACGGGCTCAGGTTGTGCTGCGAGCGAGCGGGACGCTGCGGGGTCACCCTGCGAGGAGCTGTCGGGGGCAGCTCCCCTGGCAGCGGGAGCGCTGACCCCGGCCAGATCTGACACGCACGGCACGTAGGCAGCGAGCTCTGCCCGGCCGGCCCGGCTGCGCCCGCGGAGGCCAGGAACCGCGCCAGGGCAGCCTCCAGCTGGGGCGGTTGCTCCATTAACCACCTTCCACGCAAACGCGCCCCAGTGTCAAACCACGATGGTGAGAAGCAACGACACTTGCGCCTCTCGCTGTCCTCCCCGCAGAGCGGGGGCTGCCTCACCCAGACATCAGCTTCCTCGCTCTCCCACACCAACCACCGACGGGCACGAGCTCTCCCAGGTAACAAGGGACAGAACACGGGGAAATGGCCTCAAGTTGCACCAGGGCGGCTTTAGTTTGGAGATAAGCAACAATATCTTCACTGACAGAGTAATGAAGCCCTGTCAGAGGCTGCCCAGGGCAGTGGGGGAGTCCCCAGCCCTGGAGGGGATCAGAAAGCTGTGGAGGTGGCACTTTGGGATTTGGTTTAGCAGGCACGGGGAGGTTGGTCTGGTGGTTGGACTGGATGAGCTGAGACGGCTTTTCCAACATCAATGATTCTATAATTCTATGATTCTCCCTGCAGCCTTCTCCAGGCTGAACAACCCCAACTCTCTCAGCCTGGCCTCATAGCAGAGCTGCTCCAGCCCTCGGATCATCTCCGTGGCCTCCTCTGGACTCGCTCCAACAGCTCCGTGTCCTCCCTGTGCTGGGGACTCCAGAGCTGGACCCAGGGCTCCAGGTGGGCCTCTCGGAGCGGAGCAGAGGGGCAGGATCCCCTCCCTCCCTGCTGCTCCCACAGCTCTGGATGCAGCCCAGGACACAGGTGGCTTTAAGGTCCCTTCTAAGCCAAACCATTCCATGCTATGCTATGCTAATTCCTCAGTTCCAGGACTCCACGACTCCATGCTACCGGAATAAACAGACTTGATTCTTGTTGGCAAAAAAGCGCCAACTCCAATTGTTCTTATTTGAATTAATAGATTTTATTCTAAGCTGACAGATATTGCTTTAAACTCGACGGTTGAAACCAGGAACTATTTTTGCAGCAGCCCAGCAGCAGAGCGCCGTCGAAGAGCCGCGGCTGCAGCTCCGGAGGCGAGTGCGCCCGTCCTGGGTGCAGCGAAGCGGGAAGGCACGGGGGCCCCAGCCCTCCTCCCGCTGCGCGGGGCTGACAGTGCGAGCCCTGAACCAGACCTAATGCAGAGATGCCCCCAGGCAGCCGGTCCCGCTGCCTTTGCTCAACCCCAGCCACAACTCACGCATCCCAGAGGGACAATTGAGTTTATTTGGGAACTGACCTCCTGGTCTGTATGGAATGGCTCTATAAAATCGTATTAAATGCAGCTTGTTCCATTGAAGACAACCAACACCTCTGATACCTGTGAATGCCAGACAGGAATGCTTGGCTTCTTTTCTCCCGATTGCGAAACACCAGGGTTTCTTGCTCCGATATCACATTTCCTTAAGCTGCAGGAGCGGCTCAGGAAGCATTCAGGATCCAGGAGTCATTCCTGTTTGACCCAGGCTGCACCCAGCTTTCCTTCGGGCCACCCGACTGCCAGGTCGGAGGCTGCACGCGCTATCGGGGACCACAAGAAGTCACGAGTCGAAGACAAAGACTTGGACATTGCCCTTCATCATCTGCACCAGGCAGTTCTTGGCGATGACTCCAGGCAGGTTCTCCCCAACAGACTTGTAGTAGAAACCACCTCAAGGCACGTGCCCAGAGGGTGACCGACTGGGAGCCAGGGCCCAGCAGGGACCTCTCCTGCCGGCACCACATTCCACCACAGCCCTGCTCGCTTCGGCTTTGCCAATGCCCCTGACGCTCCCATCAAAGAGCCGCAGCCACCGGTGATCCCACCGTTACCGCAGCTCGCTGCGCAAGTAGGAAAGCTTCCAAGAGCGGGATGAGGCGCTGCCAGCCCCAGCGTGAGCTGCGCGGGCAGGGACTGTGCCAGGAGCTCCGGGGGCTGGCGGGTTCCCCCTCACAGGGGACGCAGAGCGGGGGACGCCAGGGCTGTGGCTGCTGCGGGGCTGCGGCTGCCAGGGCTCTGGGGAGGTTTGGTATCAGGCACGGTCACTCCTCCTGCAGCTCCTTCTTCCGAAGGGCCTGGAGTCTCCTCCCCACTGTCTGCTGGACCATCTCCAGCCCTTCCGTGTCCAGTTCCTTCGTGAGAAGCAGGATGGCATTCAGGACGTTGTTCTGTCGGGAGGAGACATATGCAAGCAGTTCAAGAAAACACTTGATTTCCAAAGAGTTCCTCCTCCCAGGAGCCCCATGAGCAGCAGCAGCAGTTTGCAGAGGAGCCTGCAGCTCCAGGCAGAGCTTAACCAAGCCCTCAGGGCAAACGTGGGCAGAGACTGGCAGGGAGGAGGCTCCCTGGAATGCGGGACAACCCCGAGGACAAGTGCAATCTGCCCCGTCCCACAGAGACTGCCCACAGCCCTCTGGCTCCTGGTCATCTTCCCAACTGGCTTCTCTAAGCAAAGGCACGTTTGAGAGCGGCCGCCCTGTCTCTCCAGCGTGACCGTGGGTAGGATGGGAAAGGACAGGAGCCCTCTGATCTGAGGAATGAGCAGGGCTGGCAGAACCACAAAGCACGAGCTGGAAGATCCCAGCTTCCCACCATCACGGGCCAACACCAGCCCATAGCTCCGCCAAACCCTGTCTTGAAGATCTCCAGGGAAAGATCCCGCGTTCTCTCCAAATAACAAATAACCTCTCAATTATCCATCCTTCTACGGAAAATCTTTTTCCCAACACCCAGCCTGACCCTCCCCAGCTGCACCCTCTGGCCGTCTCCTCTTCTTTCATGTTCCCTTTTCCCAAGGGCCAGGCAGGACGCTCACTGCGGCACAGCAATACGCTCAAGTACAATTAAACATGAAAAGCAGAGAGATCGCAGGCAACCACAATCGGAACATTGTCCAGCCCACACTCTGGCCTTTCCGTGCCACCAGAAGTGGTGGCATCGAGCCCGGCAGACAGCAATTCTCAGCCAAACAGCCAGGATCCAGGAGGTTCACCCAAGGTTCCACGTCAGAAGGTTCCGAGGAACCGCCCACGCTTTCAGTCTGGCAGCCTCCTTCCCCCAGGGCCAACAGAGCTGCAGCACAACAGTCACCCCGTGTTCCGAGCACAACCCCTGGGAAGGGCCACATGAGCTCCTGTGCGGACACGGGAAGAGGCCAAACCCCACCAGGCTCCCTTTAGATTGATAATATAGAAGCAAGGAGTCGTGGAATGGGTTAGGTTGGAAGGGGCCTCAAAGCCCACCCACTCCCACCCCTGCCATGAGCAGGGACACCTCCCTGTGGATCAGGGGCTCCAAGCCCCATCCAACCTGGCCTTGAACCCCTCCAGGGATGGGGCAGCCACCCCTGCTCTGGGCAGCCTGGGCCAGGGGCTCCCCACCCTCACAGCAAAACATTTCTCCTTAAGATCTCATCTCAACCTTCCCTCTTTCAGCTCCAAACTGGTCCCTCTCATCCTGTCCCTGCCCTCCCTGATCCAGAGCCCCTCCCCAGCTTTCCTGTAGCTTGCAAAAGACACCTTAAAGACAAAAAGCAGTTTGGTCTCTAAAGACACTCACTCTCTTTTTTCGGTTGCAGTCTGTCTCTCGAGGTGAAAAAGAAGAATACTTATCCCTGGGAACAGGCTTCATCCCAAGCTCCTCTCGAATTTTGCTAAAGAAGGGAGGAAGAGCAGATGTTACCATGACCAGCAGAACCTTACTCTGCCCGTCCAATCCTTTCTAATCATGGGCAACCATGCAAGAAGCGTCTATAATAACAGAAGAACTCAAAGCACAACAGTTCCCACACCACCACTGCCCATGGGCCACAACACTCCAAGCAGAACTCCCGTAGGGAGCAATGGGCTGGAGCTGCTGCTTCAGAGAGAATCCATCTCTCTGCACAAGGAGCTGACCCACGGGATCACCCCCTACAGAAAAGCCTGTTCTGCAGAGATCGAACCAGCCCCACAAGGGCCATTAAACCAGTACAGCTCCACCATGGTAACTGGAACAATGGGAATTGGCACCAGCTGCAGGCACAGCCCCTGGAGTATCTTTCATAGGATCACACAGTCATGGAATCGTTTAGAATGGTTAGAAGGGATCTCAAAGCCCATCCAGTCCCACCCCCTGCCATTTCTCCCTAAGATCTTATCTCAATCTCCCCTCTTTCAGCTCAAAACAATTCCCCCTTGTCCTGTCCCTGCCCTCCTTGATCCAGAGCCCCTCCCCAGCTTTCCTGGCGCCCCTTTCAGCCCTGGAAGCTGCTCTAAGGGCTCCCCTTCTCTTCTCCAGGCTGAACCATTCCAACTCTCTCAGCATCTCATGCTACACCCGAATTCAGCCCCGAAACCCCCTCCGCTCACACGCCCTCACTTGGTCTCCTCCAGACTCTCCTCCAGCAGCTCGCTCGCCGTCTCTGTCAGGGACTCAGCAGCGCTGGATCCAGCAGACTCGGAGCAGCCGTTCTCCACCTTCCTCCTAGCTGGTGGAGCTATGATCTCCTCACCATCGACCAGGGCCTGGGACAGCTCTTCCTCTGTCACAGCTGAAAAAAAACCCACCACCACCACCAAAAAGCCAGATGTGCTGAACTCCTGCAGCTCAGGGGAACAGCACCTGCAGCAGAGCATCTACTGCAGCCGCAGCACCGCACCGCAGGGGTTTGATACAAACATTGTCCTCAGCAACAGCTTCTTGCTTTTATCCTCCTCCTGCAGTAAAAACCACACAGGAGAACGCTGGGAGCTGCCACCAGTCTCCCAGAGCTGGAAAGATGTCAGGAAGGAATGGAGACCTGCTTGTCATTTCACCTGCAGGAAACCTGGGAAGGGGCTTTTGATCAAGCAAAGTGTTCAAGGCCAGGCTGGATGGGGCTTGGAGCCCCTGATCCAGGGGGAGGTGTCCCTGCTCATGGCAGGGGGTGAAACTTTGAGGTCCCTTCCAACCCAAACCATTCCATGATTCTTACTTCTGGAGAAGGCTCTAAAAGCCACCGAATTACTGCTACCAGATGAAAAAGCTTCTCATTTTTTAATGACAGCAGATCCAATTACCTAGGTTTGTTTTGCCACAGCAGAGAGCTCTGAAAACCCACCAATTAGCAGCACTGCCTCAGATAAAACGAGGTGCTCTCAGTCTCGCTAGCATTAAATCAAAAAATTTATTTCTCCCAAGTAACAAGCAAAAGGACAAGGGGAAACGCCCTGAAGCTGTTTAGACAACAGATTAGGAAAAATGTCTTTACTGAAGGAGTTGTGAAGCCCTGGCAGAGGCTGCCCAGGGCAAGGGGGGGGAGTCTGCATCCCTGGAGGGGCTCAAAAACTCTGTAGAGGTGACACTTCAGGCCCTGGTTTAGTAGGCAGGGGAGTGAGTTGGTCTGGATGAGCTTAGAGGTCTTTTCCAACCTTAATGATTCTGATAGCTCTGGTGCTACAGGAAAGAGAGAGAACAGCTTACGAGTGGTGGATCTCACTCAAACTCCAACAGATCCTACCTGGCTGAGGTTTACTAGCACATCAAGTACAGCCTAATGAGAGGAACCAGCACACCGCTATTTTCCAGTTTCTGCTGTGGCTTGGGGGCATCTGTTTGCCTACAAACACCCACCTTGGTTATCCAGCTTCTGCAGGCTGGGTAGGTTGCGCAGCACCGTCATTCGGTAGCGGTGGGGGTCGGACCCACAGCAGGGATTTTCCGACAGCCACAGGACCCTCAGCTGGGGGAGGTTTTTGAGATAGAAGAGCTCATTTAGGCTTGCGATGTTGTTCTTTCTCAAGTAGAGTTCACTCAGGTTCTGGCACTGGTTCAGGGGCTCGAGGTCCGAGATGCCATTCACGCTAAGGAGAGAGAGCAGGATCAGCGAGCAGCACAGCCCTCCCTCGCTGAGCGATTCCGGGACAGCACAGCAGCCCTCCAGCCCCTTTTCTGCTCCACCGCAGAGACTCACACCGAGACAGCACGGGGCCACTGGGGCCACTCTCTTCAGCCTGGAGAAGGCTGAGGGGAGACCTCAGAGCAGCTTCCAGTGCTGAAAGGGGCTCCAGGAAAGCTGGGGAGGGGCTCTGGATCAGGGAGAAGATGAGGGGAACGGTTTTGAGCTGAAAGATGGGAGACTGAGACGAGATCTTGCTCAAGTTTGCAGCTGGGGGGAGGCCCATGGAAATGAAAAGCTTGGGAGATCCAAGGGGCATTTCGAGAAGCATTGTGGCCATAGAGAGACCCACAGGACTCCATCCGAACTACAGAACAGGACGTGGGGAGTAACAATCCTGAGGCATTTTATCACTTCTCAAGAGGGTTTATCTTCTCAAGTAGCAGAGAGAAAGGTACAGAGGACCTACACGAAGAATGGGCATTTCTACACCTCTGCTGCGTGAGAAACCAGGTGTGAAGAGCCAGGCAGCCCCAGGAAGGCAGCGAGAAGGCGAGGGCCAAGCCCCAGTCCCAGGAGAAAAGGGATTTCCCCATCCCTCTCTGGTCCAGCATTCACCTGAACGTGATCACCTCGATGTTGGGCAGATCCCGGCATATCGATATCTGAGCAGGGAGAGACAAGAAACAGCAAGTTGGCGTCCTCAGAGCTGAGAGATAAACACAATATAAGGCACCAAGCAGCAACACAAAAAAGGAAGACCAGGAACTGAGGTTTGCTCCAGTTTGACCGAGCAAACCCCACCGGCAGAGCAGAGACGCCCACGGCCCCCAGCGGGACTCACGCTCTTGCTCTCCAGGCACCTGGCTCAGGCCTGGCACAGGAATTTTCCAAGCGCCCCCTGGAAACAACACCAACCCCTTTATATTTGTTATGAGACACTCATCAATGCGCATCGATCCCATCCCCTCCCCGTTGCAGGCAACGAGGGCAACCAGAGCCGCGGGGTCCGAGGGCAGCGGGTACTTACATCGGTGAGGCGGCTGCCCCTGCAGGAGAGAGACAGGGGTCACGGGCTGCACCCCGAGCCCACCCACTGCCCAGCTCAGCGCCCCGTCCCTGTCCCCCTGCACCCCATCCTTGTCCTCATACCCCATCTCTGCCTGTTCCCGCACACCCTGTCCCCCATACCCACTCCCTGTCCCCCTATACCTGTCCCCACATACTCCACCCCAGTCCCTCCACCTCTGTTCCGCACACCCCATCCCTGACCCCCTTCCCCTCATCTCTGTCCCCCCACCTCATCCCTGTCCCCCCACCCCTGTCCTTCATCCCCTCATCCCTGTCCTTCACCCATGTCCTCCACCACTGTCCCCCCACCCCTTCATTCCTGTATCCCCATTCCCATCCCCCTCTTGACCCTTTCCCCCATTCCTGTACCCCCACCTCACCCCTGTCCCCCCATCCATCCCCCAACTCATCCCTATCCCCTTGTCCATCCATCCCTGTCCCCTCATCCCATTCCTGTCCCCCCTTCCCCTTGTCCCTGCCCCTCCATCCCTCCATCCTTGTCCCCCTATCCCTGTCCCCCATCTCTCCATCTCTATCCCTATCCCCCATCCCTGTCCCCCTGTCCCTGTCCCCAATCGCTCCATCCCTGTCCCCCTATCCCTGTCCCCCATCCCTCCATCCCTGTCCCCCTATCCCTGTCCCCCATCCCTGTCCCCCTATCCCTGTCCCCCTATCCCTGTCCCCCTATCCCTGTCCCCCATCCCTGTCCCCCTATCCCTGTCCCCCATCCCTCCATCCCTGTCCCCCTATCCCTGTCCCCCATCCCTCCAACCCTGTCCCCCTATCCCTGTCCCCCATCCCTCCATCCCTGTCCCCCTATCCCTGTCCCCCATCCCTGTCCCCCTATCCCTGTCCCCCTATCCCTGTTCCCCATCCCTGTCCCCCTGTCCCTGTCCCCCATCCCTCCATCCCTGTCCCCCTATCCCTGTTCCCCATCCCTGTCCCCCTATCCCTGTCCCCCATCCCTCCATCCCTGTCCCCCTATCGCCGTCCCCCATCCCTTTGTCCCTGTCCCCCCCCTCGTCCCAGCCCCGTCTTTGTCACCCCCATCCCCTGTCCCCGTCCCCACCAGCAGTTGAGCCGCCGCACCGCGTCCAGCGCGGGGGCCTTGGCCCGGGCCAGCACCGCCGCCCGAGTCAGCCGCATGGCGCCCGCGGCCCCGCCCGCCCGGGGCGGCGCCGGCACCGGGGAGGGACGGGAGGGGGCACCGGGATGAGGATGGGGATGGGATGGGATGCAGGAACCGCTCCTGGGAGGGTGGGAGGAGATGTGACCCAGGAACCGGTACCGGGATGGGGGTACCAGATCCGGGATGGGGTGGGATGCAGGAACCGGCGCTGGGATGCGATGTGTGTGCTGGTACCGTGACAGGACGGGATGCAGGAGCCGGTACCGGGGTGCTGGGGTGGGAAGGGGATGTTGGACTCAGGTACGCGGAGGGGGCGTGGCCTGACCATGGAGGCGTGGCCTTCGGGGACGGCGTGCCACGCGAGGGGGCGTGGCCTGACCTATACGGGCGTGGTCTTCATGCGAGGGGGCGTGGCCTGTCTAGGGAATGCGATCCTCCATCCGGGGGCGTGGCCTCCAGCATAGGGGCGGGGGCTCCAGGGGGCGTGTCCTGGCCAGGGGCGCGGCCTCCGCGCGAGGGGGCGTGTCCTGCGCGGCGCGCGCGGCGCCGCGTCACTTCCCCTGCGGCGCGCGGGGCGATCGCTCGGGGTCGGTTCGGGTCCGGTTCGATCGGGCGGCGGCGGCGGCGGCCGGGACCGACACCGACACCGACACCGACACCGACACCGACACCGACACCGACACCGACACCGACACCGGGAAAAGGAGGAGGAGAAGGGAGGAGGAGGAGGAGGATTGGAGCGGCGCTGCGGGACGATGAGCGACAGCGGCGAGCAGAACTACGGCGAGCGGGTAAATGCAGGCGGCCCCGCGACCCCCGCGCTCCCCACTCCTCCCCGTTCGTTCGTTCCCCGCTCCCAGCGCACCCCGGGGGCGGCGGGCAGGGGGCCCGGGGCGGGGCGGGGGGGGCGGCGTTCGGCCGCGCGGGGCCCGGCGCCATCTTGGGCTGTGGCGGCCGGAGCCACAAAATGGCCGAGGGGAGCGGGAGAGGCCGCGGGGCGTGAGGCGAGAGGCTGGTCCTGCTGCAGGAGAGGGGTCGGGGGGGCGGTTTAAGCTGAACGAGAGCTCGGTTTCGTCCGGTTGTGTTCGTTGAAAGGCAGACGCAACGTCCCTCCGAGCGGGTTTTCCGTGAAACGGCGCTTGGGGGCGAGGGCGCCTCGCGCTCGGGCTGCTCTGAGCCCCCTGCAGCCTCCCCCGCTTCGTGTGCGGCGCAGGCCGAGCTGGAGCCCAGCTGAGCCGAGGTTTGACCGTCAGGAGGCTCATAACCGCATTAAAATCGGACCTCGGAAAGGAACGGAGCGCGCGTAAGATTTCTGGGCTCTCTGCAGGCCCAGCACTTGTCTCGCTGCACGGCTTTGGTGGGGATCGCTGCCCCGTGTTGCTTGATTAAAGGACACTCGCTTTCTAAAACGCCAAAATTAAGTCTTAAAGACTTGATTTGCTGGTATTTTTGGTACCAGTGTGATTTATGATGAACAGACGTCTCTTCTGTAGTCGCCTCTGCAGCCTCTCCCCATCGCAAATGCCAGCTCAGGCAGAACTAGAGCCAGCTCTAAATCAGCAAAGATTTGGCTGTTGTGAGGTGCATAATAACATTAAAACTAGTCTAACGGAATCTTTGTGTGATTTCTGGGAGAATTTATCCACGTATGCGTGTGTGGGGAGTCTCAGCTCTTGTCTGGCTGCACACGATGGATGGAGATGGCTGCCTCGCGTTACCCAAGCCCTGACAATAGGTGCTCGCTTTCTAAAACTCCAAACCGACTCGTAGAGAGTTTATTTGCTGGCGTATTCAGTATCAGACCCCTTAATCAGAGCTGGGCGATGTGAGGGAGTGATCTCCAGCCATATGCAGCGAGACAAGAGCTGGGGCGGAACACCTACATGCATATGTGACACCGAAAATGTCAGCAAATCAAACTCTCTGAGTCGTTTTGGAGTTTCAGAAGGTGAACACCCTTTGTCAGGGCTGGGCAGCACGAGGCAGCGCTCTCCATCAATCGTGTGCAGCCAGACAAGAGCTAGGACAGTGTATTTCCCACCTACCTGCCGGGGTATAAATTTTCCCAGAAATCTTATGCATGCTCTGTTCCTTCCTAGGGACTCATTTTAACATTTTTAAAACGTTCATGAATTTAGATGTGATTGCAATAGTCAGAAAGGTCAAACATCAAATGGAACCCTCTCAGTGCCAGGCCTGTGTCCTTTGTGAAGCTTGGGGGAGACGCTGACGCCGCCCCATGACTGCAAGGTGCTCCTCTTGAAAGAAATCATAGAAGTCATGAAACTGTAAAACTGCAAAAAGGGGATCGTTTCCACCCCCTTCCGTGGGGCAAAAAGGGATGCTTGATTCAATTTATTAGCTTTTTAGCAAAACTAACCTTGAGTGGGTGCTGTCGGGGGAATTTTAGAGGTCAAAAGTAGTCTGGTAAGCAGAGTGAGCCAAAGAAGGATGCGATAACTGAGAAACACAAGGACTAATGATTTAACTTCAATACCAGCAAGAAAACAGCGACGGTTCCTCTTTGAAGGAACAGCCACTAGAGGTTGGGTGAAGGTGGTTTAGGGTTGAGGTGTAAAATATCAAGATAGTATGATTTTTTTTATGGATCTGCAGGGCTTTTCTGGGAGTTCTATGCATACTTATCCATCTGTAGTGTATGAAATTGTGGGGTCTATGCAAGGGGCCCCACACTCGGGTTGGGAGGGTCTGTCTGCCCTGAGGGTCCAGAATTAGTGCAGACTGAATAATCTGTGCCTGTTGGTGGTGCAGAGCTTGGCTGCTGCACACCAGGCCACGGAGCCGCATTCTGGACAACGCTCCTTTCTGAATGGAATTTTACTCACAGCGCAGGAGGTGCTGGCTGAGCTTCACCTCTGGGATGTGCGCCTGCAGCACAGGGCACCTAAAGATGATTTTTCTCCAGTCTTGTTTTCCTTTGAGGTCTTAACCTTCTACTGCTCCAGACAAGTGGAGTGCAGGGGTGGATGCTGTGCTTGGGGTTTTTTCAGCATCAATCTGTAACTTTTTAACTTCCTGCAGTGTCAGACGGCCTTGCAGAGGTGGTCACGTAGCTTAAATCCTAAACCTGCGCTGAGGTGGTAAGAAAAAAGGAAGAGAATGTCATAGAATCATGGAATGGTTTGGGTGGGAAGGGACCTCAAAGCCCACCCAGTCCCACCCCTGCCAGGGGCAGGGACACCTCCCACTGGATCAGGGGCTCCAAGCCCCATCCAGCCTGGCCTTGAACATCTCCAGGGATGGGGCAGCCACCACATCTCAATGTCATAATTCTGAGCGGAAAACTAGTGTTTGGTTTTTTTTTTTTTAAATATGACCTTTGCTTATTCCGATTTGCTGTGACAAAGCTTTGATCGTGTGAGTCTCGCTACTTCAGGGTGAGGTCTGTAGGAAGATAAAAACGCTGGAAGGAAGGGAGCACTGAAGGATTCCAGAGCAGACCCATACGCCCCCAGTACCATCTTCACATTGATGTCTTCGTGTCGCTCGTGCAGCTGGTGTGGGTTTAGCGAGGGCCATTCCTTCGCCCTTGTCCGAGGTTTAAAGCGTTTTAATTGCTCAGGCTGAAAGCTGTTTAAAGATGGTGGCCTAGCTTTAACTGGGTTTGCCAGGGCATCCTACGTTGTATTTTCAGTCAGAAGGAGCAGGAGCATTAAAGTCTTGATAGCAAGAGTCCTCTTGAAACCTCACTGGGCAGCATATGGTAGGGCAGCAATCGCATCCCACCTGCGTTTCTATTTTCTCTTTTCTGTGTTTTTACAAAGGCCTAGGATGAGTTCAGAACTGAATTCTTGTGAGTTGTAAAAAGGTAAGCCATGTGCAGGATACAGGTTTGTAAAAGCAGGAGGCAAAACCACAGTGCAGGTCACAAAGTGGCATTTCTAACTCTATTTCTAGTGTTATTTATACTTTTTCTTTACTTAAGGCTTGCATTTTACCAAGTCATGGGCCTTCTGCTTTTCCAGGCTGGAAGCGCTGAAGTCTCTGCTGGGTAGAACGGTGTTTGGATAAATTATCTGGATAAATAATGACTTTATAAGTGCCTGGTAAGCTGTTCCTAACAAGGGCTGTGCCCCTGAAAATGTCTTCCTGCCTCCTCCCTTGTACTCGGGCAGATCTGGGAATTACATCAGCTCATTTTTTTCTGATTCCGTTCCCAGCTGCGCTGGTTTGCAGGCTGGATTCGATGCCGTAGCCACCTGTCCTCGCTGGGGATGAAGACCAAACACTAGGCGCTTTTGCAAGCCGTGGGGTTTGCTGTCTCAGCAGCAACGCAAGCTTAAACTGGCTTATGTTGCAGGTTAAAAAGAGAAGAAGAAAAGAGGTCCCCCGTCAAATTTGCTGTCGCAGCTTATGCTTTGTAGTGGGATTAAACTGGTTATAGCTGAAGAGACGATAAATTATTAAATGCCACCAATGCTTTGAACACCAAGGGTACTTTTAGTACTCAGTTTGCTCTAAGAATTGCCACGTGTTTCCGAGTCGCTTCTGTTTTTGTTTTCATTCATTGAAGCTGTGCTGGCTGGGATTCGGTCCGGAAGGGCTGGAAAGGAAGAGCAGTTAAAGGGGAAAACCAGGGAGTCTCATCCTGTGGATTGGTGTCTGATCAGAAACTGTGGAATGGTTTGGGTTGGAAGGGACCTCAAAACCTCTCCAGTTCCACCCCTGCCATAAGCAGGGACACCTCCCACTGGATCAGGGGCTCCAAGCCCCATCCAGCCTGGCCTTGAACCCCTCCAGGGATGGGGCAGCCACCCCTGCTCTGGGTAACCTGGGCCAGGGCCTCCTCACCCTCATGGTGAAGAATTTCTTCCTAATGTCTCATCTAACTCTTCCCCCTTCCAATTTAAAGCCATAAAATGCTGTGTTACTGCTAAGAAGCTCTGAGGAAGTGGTTTGGAAGGTCAGGAGCAACATGATAGCTTGCTGCCACCCAAAGTAGAGGTCGTTCTGTGTTCTCACGTCATCAGCTGGTGCTTGATGTGGCTTCTCGGCAGCCAGCACGGTGCCCAAGCTGCCGGAACACATTGTGCGGTGCTGATGGATCCATTCCCAGCCGGCTTGGCACACGGAATGGGCCTACAGGGTCGCTGCTCAGGTCCTAAACTTGGTGCTTCACAACACATTCTTGTCTTGGCTTGGTGGAGTTTGGAAAGGGCTTGTGCACCCCCAGCAGCGATCTGATCACATGCTTCAGGGGAAAAGAGGCAAAAGCATCTGCTTTCCTGCTGGATCGCTCGCCAAACTCGGTAGCAGAGAGGCTGAAGGAAAGTGAAGTCAGCACACACACACTTTAAGTAAACCTGGCTGCGGATTCCATAATGTAGTGTGAGGCCACACCTTTCTTTAGGAACAGGAGTGGGAGTCTCTACATGTATAGGGATTTAGGGTTCCAAAATTACTAATAGTTTTATTTGCCTCTGTTTTGCATTGTTAAGTAACTGAAGTCTGAGACTTTTGTTCCTGTGAGGAAGAACTGGATCTGAGAAGCACAAAGTGGTCATCGCTTCCATAATTCACAGCTGCTTCTGTCCATGGAAACCTTTTGTCTCCTGCCCCCCAAATAATCCTGCTGCTGTGACGTTCCCTGCTGGTGGTATAGGTGACTGTGACACATCTTTATGGATGCACTTAGAGGTGTTAAAAATACCATCCCTCAGCATCACACGTGGGTTTTATGGGCTTAAAGTATGGAAAGAATCATTTGGAAACCACAGCCTGGACTGCAGGGGTTCCACTTGAATTCCAGCGATGCGTGAAGAACTCTTGGTGAAGATCAAGGGATCTGGTGGGCTTTAAAATCTGGGGTAGGGAGGGATTCCTGGGCTGGGGTGGAGGGGAGCAGCTCTGACTCGGAGGGGTTATTCCAGTAATACCTGGAGCAGGCGAGGCGCACAGGTTCCTTTGAGGCTGGAAGTAGTAAAGAAATGCTGTAACTCTGGGAGATGGGGTAGATCGAAGAGAAATGTTTCGGAGGCTGATCTGGAAACACAGTGTGGATGTTTAAAACCTGGGAGATGTAAAATCCCAAGGAACATGATGGAAATAAGCCAGCTGTTTAATTTCCAATTTGGATATACAGTTGTCTTAAGTTTTTTTTTTTTCTTCCTATGTTTCTTCTTGAATCCCAGGTGTCCAGTTTCCACATCAGTCTGAGCAGAATAGAGCCAAGACAATCCAAAAAAATATCAAATAGATGAAGACTTCAGTCATTTGCTTTGGCTAATACCGATTGCTCTACTGATTCCTTCAAAGCTCATTGACTTCTTAAAACCCAAGAAGAGGGGGCAGGATGTGCTTAGGGGCAAGATCCTGTGCTGGGTGTGCATTCCTTGGGTCCTTCTCAGTCTTAGACCACCTGTACTTGGCCGTGACTCCCTCTGCCTGGCTGGAACCTGCCAAGTATTATCTTTTCTGACCAGAATTATTTTTCCTCAGAAGAACAACAGCCCCAATTTTGCGTTTTGTACCCTCTTCAGTCTTGCTTTGTCTGATGCTTTTTAAAAGAGCTGAAGACTTCCTAATTAATACACTAACATCTAAATGAACATGTGAACTCAGCACTCATCTCCACGGGCTGTTTGCTTTTAAGGTAGCCATGACTTGGAGTTATTTGTAACTGAAATTAATATTGGCAGCGGTTGCACTGCCCTTTGCGGGTTGGGACAGGAGCAGGTGGTGGTTTAGAGCAGCTGCCTAAATGTTCTCCTGCAGAAGAATATCACCTTGATCAGCTTTGCTCAATTTCTCTCACTCTTGTTATTGAAAATCTGCTTTATTCTGCAAGTCGTGTCGCACCCCCCTGGTGATGTGCGGTCGGCAGTCGTCAACTTTGGTTTCAGTTGTGTAGAAGCGGTTTAAACGCGATTAAATTTTGGGTCAGCAAATGACTTTCTGAATGCCCACGAGGGTGAGTGCTGAGGTTTAAGAGACGTTAGAGATAAAACAAGTGATGTTTGAGGAAGATCTGGTTCTCCAGTGTCATCAGTGAGCGTTCCTGATCATTAGGGAGGTAAAATGTAGTTGTTTGGGTTTAGGAAAGCATAGAATTCTGCTTCTTGAATACTTTGATATCAGGAACACCTTCCAGAGCACTGGAGCCGAGGGTTTGCACCACATGGCTGAGTTTATATCTTACACTGATTATACTAAATGCTACTAATGAAAACAAAAATAGCAATTGCAAATGCTAATTAGGTTGTGTCGTTACCAAAGCAGACACAAGGAAATACTCGAGCAGCTGGGGTTGGGTTTGCACGGAGTTGCATTTTCGGGCAGTGGTGAGCTGCTTTGCTGAGCAGCAGAGGTGTGAGCGTGCCCCCAAACCTCCACACCAGGCGTTTTAAACCACCCTCGCTGTGCGGCAGCGAAGGATCAGCCGCATTGTGCCCTCAGCGCTCCAAGGGCACGTTGGTCGCTCGTCTCTGGCTGCAGCAGGGACCTCGCTCAGGTCACTCCTTGTGGATTTTGGCTAAGTATGTGGCTGATGGTGCAAAGTACTTTGAGTTTCCTATCGCTAGAATCCATCAGTAGCTCTTCGGTCTATCCGCTGTGCATTTGCTATTAAATATAGGCATAAATAGCAAATTCAATTACTTAGTCCTAAGTTAAACCGAATCTGTTTATAAAATAGTAGGGCGTTTGGTAGATTCGACTCAAAACATTTTTTTTCTAGTTTCAGTTTTGGCACTAGATTTTATCCTGGAGTTTTTAAATATTCTTCATCCTGTTCTTTTTCTATTAAGGTTAATGGTGAAGAAGGAAAATGCGGAAGTCGCCATTTGACAAGTTTTATAAATGAGAATTATTTGAAGCTCAGGAATAAGTGAAGCTGAAATTTGAAAAAAAAGAAAGTGAATGCATGCTAATTATCAGACCAGAAGTCCCACTTGTAGAATATTGAGCAATTTGTGTGAAGTGGGGAAGATGAAAGAAGTCAGAATTTGAAACGGAAGAATGAAGAAAAGGAATAAAAATGAAGTTAAGATAAGAAGTAATCTGGAATCTGAAAGCACTACGCTAAGTAATTACTAGTCTGTTTATGTGTCCCTGTATATTTTGCTAAACATGCATGCATTATCTGTTTAATAGCAAAAATATATGCAGGGTAAACAAGTGTCTACCAGGGAAAAAAAAAACCTTCTTAACGCTCTCGGCAGTTCTAATGCCAACTGCCTGGACACATAGCTATGAATTGTTACCATTATTGCACTGGAGCTTGTTTACAGACCGCAGGTAAACAAGAAATTGTGTACAAATTAGGCTTTCGATATCTGCGTGCAGGAATCCCGTTCTGCTTCCAGAAGCGGAAGTGCTCATGGGTCTGGCAAGTCGGGGAGGCACACCCCTGCAAGATCTCGCTCTAAGGAGGATTCCAGGCGCTCCAGGTCAAAATCTAGATCCAGGTCTGAATCCAGGTGAGTTTCCATCTTTTACCTCTTCCTCCTCTTTGCAAGTCAGACGGTTGTGTCAGAGGTGGTGACCTCAAATCCAGTGCAGCCCAGCTCTGTTTCCGGAGATCACTGGGGGTCTGTGGGCCTGGTGCACACGCGTGGTTTCAGGAGTTGAAAAGCCAGACCAGCATGTTAGAGCTTTGTGCAGCTTTCTCAGAGAGAGAGGCCAGCTACGCAGGCTCTGTTTGGAGCTGGGCTGCCTTTTGAGTCATGGGATAACAGCTGGTTTCTGAGCAGGAAGCCCCAGGAACTCTAGATCTTGGGTTTGCTGTGAATTAAGAGAGAGAGGTGCATTGGCAGATGTTCTGTTTCAGGTCACGTGAGCATATTATGTTTCCTCACTGGAAGCAGAGATGTTTCTGGAGGACTTAGTGGTGTATCCCATGAGAAGCAGCAGGGCAGAGAAATGGGAATGTCAGCAGACAGCTGCCTGGCCATTTAAATACGTGTTAATTTAACTTTAAAGCTTTACAGTCTGTTAATTTTCAAGATGAGACAGCTTTCCAAGCTCCCAAAAGCAGTTGTGGAGAGAGCAGCTTGGTTATTGTGTTTGTCACGTGGCAACATAGATGTGCACTGTGAGAATGCCTTTTGCTCCACATTCTTATGCTCATGTGCTAAACAAGCTGTACGCAGTGACAAAACTCCTCTAGAAACTGTTAACGGACAGAAAATATACTGATAGTCCAAAAATCAGGCTATGAACATTGCCACGGGCCACTTCACACTGGCTTAACAGGTGTGTGTTTAGTAAAGAATGAATAGGAAGGCAACAACCTGTCAATGAGTGAGTGAGGTTATTTTAAAAGCCTGCTTAACTGAGTGCTGAGCGCAGAAACAAATGTGTTGGTCATTCCTTTACATATTTAGAACTGCTCAGGTTAAAAATCACGGGTGCTCCAGCAGTGGGGTTTCCAGCTGAGCTGCTCACAGCGCACGTCTACACATACAAGCAGTGAATTAGGGTTTCCAGGGCACAGGGGCCAGGTGGGAGGAGGGATCACAACTCCAGAAGTCGTCGTGCTGTTTAAACCTCCCTGCAAGATCAAAGGCATTGACTCCAAAGGCTTTTTTGAGAAGGAAAACACTTGGGAATTTGTGACAGCAGAGGCACAGGCTCGTTTGTTCTTTGTGCTTCAGGCACAGGCATCAAGTCATGCACTGGGTGATCCCTGTAGTGAAGAATAAAGACTGTTGAATGAATAGATGTTTGGTAGAGTATCGGCGCTGTCTGGGGTGTGCAATCGGGATTGCTAGCAGCGAGAGATCCGTGGGGCAGCTCAGGGAGGGACCCGCTACAAACTGGGCTCTGGGCTTCAGCCAGCTGGGTCTTGAAAACCTCAGAGAATGGAGACTGCACACGCCTCTGGGGTAGGTTTTAATTTAAAATAAGCAAGTCAGGTCCCAGCCCAACACGTCCTTCTGCACCTCAGTCCATGTCTTGTAGGGACTCTGTACTCTCCAGAGCACCACGTTCTCACCTGCTGTGTAAGGGTGCAATCACAGCTTGTGTAAAATGCTGCAAGAAGCAAATACAAGATCTAGAATTGATGTGAAACCTGGCAAATCATTTTCTCACTCTTTAAATGATACCCTGGCAAGTGACTTTTTACTTTTCTGTAAACAAAGGTAGACACTTATGGCTTCTGCTGCCTCCTGAGCATTTAACAGCTGTCCCAAAAATGCCTCCGGCCAGAAAACCTGGAAATGTAGCGCAGCGTTAGTGTGGTCTTAGCAGAATTGTGTCAAGGCACCTATGTAGTACCAACATGCTTATATCTGTTTTCAGTGCCATCACACGTTTGGATGTGATCACGAGCAGGTCATCCAGCGGAGAAATAACCCTGGGAGAACTTCCAGATTTCTTGGCAGTTCCGGTTACAAATGTATTTTTGAGTTACCAGCTTTATAAATTAAACGTTGATTTGGGAAAAAACCTGTCTCCTGGTGTATTTATCAGTTGGGGCGTGAATGTACTTGACTTACAAATCTGCTTCTGTCACAGTTTCACCAGCTTGTGATCTCTAGCTGACTCTGAAGCCAATTCGTAACGAAGTTATAAGATTTTCAGCCGTGGTGGCTTTGCAGCAGAGGAGAACAAGGGCAGTGATGTTTAAGGCAGCGATATAAGCAATGCCTATTTAAAATAAGCCTTGTTCTCTCACATAATAAGTTGTCTGGTTTAGAAGTGTCTAACTCCTGGTCAGTGTCTTCTGTTACCCGAAACATTCGGTTTTGCCCGGTTTGCCCCGTTTTTCCTCTGGCAGCAGCTGAAATGGGGCTGAATGCATGCGTTGAACCTGTTTTAATTATTATTTCTGTTTTCTTTACTGTCTTCCCTACCTCAGGGAAGTTCTCTCTTTTTTCCCCTCTTTCTGCTGCCAACCATAACGTGTTCTTTCAAAGTATGTAGTTAGGAGTGGTGTAACAGGACGCGCTGAGGCTGTTCCTCCAGGACGTGCATAGATGCTTCAAGCTGAGCAAGACAGAGCTTAGCTCTCCCTGTGAGGCTGAAGGCATTTTTTAAGGAGGCCCTTCCTGCAGAGAGCATCTGTCACGCGGTTTGGCCACCTGGTGACAGCTAGTGAGAAATCCTGACCGTAGAAGAAGCTGTTAAATGCTCAGGAGTGAAAAAGGGTCGAGGTTGAGAGCTTCCTTCTTGCCAGCGTGGTGGTGGTGCTCCCACGAGACACGGTGGCGCAAAGGACAGCAGCGCCTGCTCTCGGTCAGCGCTGGCTGCCTTGGCTCCCGCAAACTAGAGAAAGGACATAGGGCACAAATGAAAGCCCGAAGATTAAGTTCTGACTAAAAGCCTCTGAATATTCCACTGTTCATTGCACTTCTTAGCCTTGTAGCCATTTGCTTTGTAGTTTTAACAGTGCAGGTTACTTTGTGAGTGCCATCAGCAGGGCGAGCTTGGCCATCGTATCCCAGTTTCAGTGCCCGCCTGGTTTTCCAGCTAGGATTGGGAGGGCTTGAGGGCTTAGCAGAAGGGATGGCAGCGTTCAGGACCTCATCTCTGTGGAGCTAGTGGTCAGGAAGCATTTCTGGAGGTGCTGTGAGCAGGCCTAGGCCGAAATCGGGGAGCAGTTGCACCTGGACCTGAATTCCCACAGTGTGACCGTGCAGACGTTCACACGCAGCCTGTGTTGGGTGACCGGGGAGATACCAGAAGGTGAGGAAGCCCGACACCTTCAGTCACAATAAGCTCTGTTTCAGGGGCATTTGCCAAACTTCTGTGCTGGGAATTACGCACTGGGTAAAAAAGGTGTTTGCTTTTCAGCATGACTGGAAGCAGTGATATTGGAGGTGGTAGAACAAGCAGGAGTGTCCAGGTCTGCAGTTGTGCTCGCTTTTTGTGAAATCCTGCTTACTCCTGTTCCCTTGTTCTTTTCAGTCTTTAAAAGAAAGCCACCCCAGCTCTATTTTTGGTTAAATGCTGCTGCAAATGGTCTTGTGAGAGACAGTTAAAAGCCATGGGGGATGTAAAGCTGACTAAAATGGGAGTGGAGGTGCCTGTTCTGCAGTAGAAATGCTCTGAGAGCATGAACAGTCGAATCATAAAGATCTAGTTTGCGGTCTTTGAGAGCAGTGACTTAAATCTATTACAGCTGAATCATGGGGTGCTGCAAGTCTCTAAGAAAATGATTATTTGGGCCTTTTATTTGACATTGTTTTGAAGGATTAAAACCCCAAACAAACCCAACACTATCTTTTCCCTTCTTTTTCCCCACAGATCTAGATCAAGGAGGAGTTCCCGTAGACACTACACGAGGTCGCGCTCTCGTTCCCGCTCTCACAGGAGATCCAGAAGTAGATCTTACAGTCGGGATTATCGGCGCCGGCACAGTCACAGCCATTCACCCATGTCTACGCGCAGACGCCACATCGGAAACAGGGTATGTGCCACAGGAAACCCCCGAACTCACTGACCCGAGTCTTTGGGCCTCTGTGGGAAAACAGCCTGCTGCCCACTCAGGTGCAATTAAAGATATCGCTGAAGGTTAATTGTTAATTGATAAGCCAGGGATGGCCGTAAGGTTGCTTAGAATCAACTGCCTTCAGAAATGCAACAAGCGCTGCTGTCGGCATGCAGTGTGAGATAAGTGAGCACATGTATGTGGTGAAAGGCAGAGGGGGAACTGGGAGGGACAAACGTTTGTGGTGAGGGTTATTTTTTTAAACTAGAAAGCACAGAAACCAAAAACATTTCATTAAAAGCTGCTGAGTTGTCTCTTATTAAATGAGTGTGCAGATAGCTGCCTTTTTGCTGCTTTGCAGTTTCAGGTGGCTGAGCACGGTGTGGTTCAGGCTAAAGTTTTAAGTTTTTTAAGAGGGAAAGGGATTACTGACAGAAAGGAGGATGTAACATGGGGTTCTGCAGGTTTACATCTCTCCACGCTCAGCAGCTGGCCTTTGAGGGAGAACTGTGTGAATCCAGTGCCTGTGATGTGCTGGCGTTCCGTGCAGCACTCCAAGAAATGCCAAGAGGAGGCTGGTGTGTCTGTAGGTTTGATCGTAACGGTGTCTGAGAGCAAGGTAACCCAACCTGAACCTCAGCAGCATCTGGATTGGTGGCTTTGTCTTGAAGTTTGACAGTCACAGCGTGTGAAACACGTAGTATGAAAACAAGCCGTTTTATTCTAACTTCTACCTGTCCTTTCCTTTAGGCAAATCCTGACCCAAATTGTTGTCTTGGAGTGTTTGGATTGAGTCTGTACACCACAGAGAGAGACCTGAGAGAAGTTTTCTCCAAGTATGGTCCGATTGCCGATGTTTCCATTGTGTACGATCAGCAGTCTCGGCGCTCAAGAGGATTTGCGTTTGTGTACTTTGAAAACGTCGAGGATGCTAAGGAAGTACGTTGGGGTACAGAGCGTGTGGCGTGTTTGCCACGTTCCGAGTGGCTGGGATGTATATTCTATAACAGGATACAGCCTGAGGGAAACAGCATCTTCCCTGCCTTCTGGTAGAAGTGAGTTATGAATTTGTTAGAGCGAGTCTAGAGGAGGCCACAGAGATGATCCGAGGGCTGCAGAAACTCTGCTATGAGGACAGGCTGGGAGAGTTGGGGATGTTCAATCTGGAGAAGAGAAGGCTGCAGGGAGACCTTAGAGCAGCTTCCATCCAGGGCTGAAAGGGGCTCCAGGAAAGCTGGAGAGGGACTTTTTACAAGGGCCTGGAGTGACAGGATGAAGGGGAATGGCTTTAAATTGGAACAGGGAATATTTAGATTGTAGGACCTGCTGCTTGGCAGGAAACACTCGGTGGAGTTTGGGTTTTTACTTCAGACACAGTTATATGACTATATTGTGGTAGGGTTTGAGGGTGTATTGGATGAAAAAAAACCTTCACGGTGCTCTTTTATTAACTTGTAGATGCTCTGCTTCGCGTGGCTTTGGGAGCAGCTGCATCCCCCTCCATGACCACGCTCAAAGCTTCGCCATAATTGTGTCAGAAATGGAGGCACTGAACCAATTGTGAAATTACGTTCCTTTCAGGCTTTTCATGCAATATCAGTGCTTATCGAAGTTACCCAGTGAGCCGGGAGTGCTCAGAATTCAGGTTTGGGGGGTGTGTAAGGCACAAGTGAAAGCTGGATGTATCTGAACTGAGCTTGGGACTTGGCGTAACCAAGCAGTGGTTTATAAACTGGTGTTGCTAATGAAGTTCATACTTGGAGCTGAATGTGTTTTATCCCCAATTTAGGCAAAGGAACGTGCCAATGGAATGGAGCTGGATGGCAGGAGGATCCGGGTAGACTTCTCCATAACAAAAAGACCTCACACACCCACCCCTGGAATCTATATGGGACGACCCACTTAGTGAGTTACTTTATCTGGGGGGCTCTGGACTGGTACAGGACAGGATTAATTGTCTTGTGTTCTGTGTCCTTTCGAAGAGGCCTGGGTTCGTGTGGTTGGTCAGGTTACCGCAGTGCTCTGAAAGCTGTTCCCTTGTGCTGGTGCTTCAGGGCTAGAAACTAAAAAAAAAAAAATCCCTCTTCATCCCCAGTTACCTTGTTTGTGTAAAACACGGGTCTCCTTCATGAGTGCTGTGCTGACACTGGTGTGGTTATCTGAGCTGCCGAATACTGAACCAGCCAGCTGATCACTGATGCTCTTCAGAATTCCCTATGAAAAAGCTCTGTGTGGGTAACTGCAGGAAGAGCTTTTGGCAGTTTCTAAATAATTTTCAGTCGTTGTCCTCTGTGCCTTCACGCACTGATGGCTTCTGCCCAACTGAATTTTCAAGAGTGAATCACAGAATCGTTTGTTTGGAAAAGACCTTTGAGATCATCCAGTCCAACCAGCCCTGTCCACTACTAACCCAGATCCCTGAGTACCTCACCCACCAGGGATAGGGACTCCACCACCGCCCTGCGCAGCCTCTGCCAGGGCCCCAAAACCCTTTTGGAGAAGAGATTTTTCCTAATAACCGATCTCAACCTCCAGCTGCCAACCCAAACCATTCCATGATTCTGTGATTAAAAGTGAAAGAAGGGGCTTCACAGAATGGAATTCCTCTTGTGCCTGTGATGTGAAAAGGTTACGAGGTTTCCAAGTGAGGAGGAAAGAAGCTGTCCCTGAAATGCAAGCATTTTAAAGGCATTTTTTTAGAGTGCTCCCACTGTAACTGGGTTGCATCTGACAGCGCCTGCTGAAGCTCCTGCTAACCCCATTAGTGGTTTCTGCTTTATTCACTGTTATTCTCTTTCATTGCTCACAGTGGCAGCTCACGACGACGAGACTACTACGACAGAGGGTACGACCGAGGGTACGACGATCGCGACTACTACAGCAGGTCCTACAGGTGAGCCAGTGTCTGTAATACCCAACTGCTTTGTACCTGCGCTTTCTCATCTTCATTTCTACCTCTTGAGTGTTCAGCTGTTGATCCTGCATACGGATGCCAAAACAATTTTGCGCTCACTGTCATTCTGGAATTTTACTGTGAAATCCTTACCGAAACAGTTGCTCGGTACATACCAGATCGAGGGATGCTGCATGCTGTGAGTCAGCCCATAGCGCTTTCTTCATCTGCATTAAATTTGGGAAACAAAGTATGTTCCCTGTGCACTCACTTGAGAAAAATCTTCTTTGGGTTCCCCTGTTAGCGTTGAAGTGTTGGAAGTAGAGGTGCAGGCCTGATATTTGTGCTCGTGGCAGCTTATGTTTTGTAGCAGGCAAAACATGGGAAGCTTCAGTGGTTACCAGGAATGATCATGGCACCTTGGGTGTTATCCAAACTCGGGCACTGGGAATTGGGACATTCCCTATTCTGTGCTGGATTTGTGTGCAGAAAGGCTCTTTCATCGTGCTTCACCGGGTCAGAGCTGCCCAGAGGAGAAGGACCTGGGGGTGTTGATTGACAGTGGCTGAACATGAGCCAGCAGCGGCCACGAAGGCCAGCAGCATCCTGGCTTGGATCAGCCACGGGGTGGCCAGCAGGAGCAGGGAAGGGATCGTCCCCCTGGGCTCAGCGCTGGAGAGGCTGCACCGCAAATCCTGGGTTTAGTTTTGGGCCCCTCACTCCAAGGAAAACATGGAGGGGCTGGAGAACAAGGGTCCTGAGAGGTGGCTGGGGGACTTGGGGCTCTTTAGCCTGGAGAAAAGGAGGCTGAGGGGAGACGTTATCGCTCTCTGCAGCTCCTGGAAAGGAGGTTGTGGTGAGGTGGGTGCTGGGCTCTGCTCCCTGGTCGCCTGTTGACAGGACAAGGGGAAATGGCTTCGAGTTGCACCAGGGAAGATTTAGGTTGGATATTGGGAGGAATTTCTTTACTGAAAGGGTTTTCAAGCATTGGCAGAGGCTGCCCTGGAGGTGGTGGAATCCCCATCCCTGGGGGGGTTTAACAGACGAGTAGATGTACTTGGGAACATGGTGTGGTGGTGGATGTGGCAGAGCTGGATCGATGGTTGCTGTGTTACAGGGCAGAGGTGCTCTGTAACACACAACAGTCAATGAATGCACATGGAACAATTGATACAGAACAATGAAGGAAGGTAGCGAAGTCCCTCAGTGTTAATCAGCGCAGGAGCCAGTGTTTTCTTGCCCACATGTCACTTCTTTATGCTCAGTGACGCTTTCTGCTTGCACAACAAACTTGCTTCAAATTCTCACAAGCCCTTCTGCATTTGTTTTCACAGAGGAGGCGGCGGCGGCGGTGGAGGAGGATGGAGAGCTGTGCAGGACAGGGATCAGTTCTACAGGTACGAGGGGAATGCTTCCCGGGCTCAGGCAGCAGTGAAACTCATCTTATACTCAGTATTTTCAGTATTCTGTGAGCCAAGCCTAGGATCCCTGGAACACATGAACAGAGCTGGGTGGGTGCCGAGTCCTAGTGGGCAGCACGGTTCCTCGCTGCTGTGTGAAGGGCTGAGGCACTGTAGGACAGGTTAGTGCAGCTTTGCATTGGAAAAACTTGGGATCTCTGCCCAGAAGGAAAGATCCTGAGGGTTTGGAGGCTTATTTTTATTGGAAGATTTGTGGAACTAGGCAAGGATGTGGAAGACTCAGGATTGTCTGGATTGGAGGGGTTGGGAAGTATTGAGAAAACTCAAGTCCTTGCTCTGTTGGATCAGTTCAGTCTCAGAACAAGGGTTCTGAAAGAGGCTGAGGAACCTGGGGCTGTTTAGCCTGGAGAAGAGGAGGCTGAGGGGAAACCTCATTGCTCTCTGCAGCTCCCAGAAAGGAGGTTGTGGAGAGGTATGTGCTGGGCTTTGCTCCCAAGTGACAGGCAATAGGACGAGAGGAAATGGCTTGGACTTTTTGTTCTCAAAGGTCTTTTCCAACCTTAAGATTCTATGTTTCTGCTTCTCTTCTGCAGGAGGAGATCGCCATCCCCATATTACAGCCGAGGGGGCTACCGGTCCCGATCCCGGTCGCGTTCCTACTCGCCTCGTAAGTAGCCCTAGAGCTCCCGTAGCAAAAGCAAATCCCCACTCCTGAACCTCTCCTGTTGAGGTTTCGTGTCCAGGAAGGCTGTTCAGCTCCAGTGTGGTCCCTTCAGTGTTTCATTGAGCAACCGGCTGCCTCGAGGGCAGAGCAAATATTTAGTTTGCAAGAACATAAACTGGGTAATCCCATTTGTTAAAGAGCCTGAGGCGGCGCTCCTGGTCTGTCGGCAGCTCTAGCGGGCACGACTGAACTCCCAGCCTTCCGCTTCAAATGCTGAAACTAAACTTAACGAGAGAACTTGTTAATGAGGAGCTTAACTCCATCCAAGGCCCGAGAGTGCTTTTTCCTAAATTACTTCTTTTCGTGGAAGATAAAACTGGGTTTTGAAGGCAGAAAGATACTAAAAGCAGCAGCATTCCTTGCATGCTGGCTTGTAATGGATACAGAGGGGGTGGATAGGAAATTCGGGACAGTGAGATGCGGGCCGGCTGTGCGGCTGCCGGGCATTGTCACAGGCGGAAGCAGGGGGTGCTCGGGCTGTCCCCGGGGGTGTCACCATGTGTGGTGGTTTCTCTTGCAGGTCGCTATTGAAGTGTGACGCGTGGAGGAGCTCCTGGCTGCAGCCTGGGCCTTGGAGTTACAAGCGTGCAGACAATATTTTCTATTGTCTCTTCTGTTTAAACCAGTGACCAGTGCCTAGTGGATAGGTGACTTTTACACCTTTTACGAGACTACTTGCGTGACGTTAAACGCTGTTTTGTTCTGCATATTCGTGTAGTTGGTGCTTTGTTTCAGGTTGTGTTCCCGAAGGAGGATGTTTTGCATGTATTTTTTTTAGTCTCGATTTTGACCTCTGAAAGGTTTCTATTGTAAAGACAAACTGTTCGGTTAGTTTTTTCTACTGATTCCAAGGTATTCTGAAGATCAAAACCTGTGTAAAATGCTTTCCAAAAGTGAAAAAGAAAATAAAATGCAGTTTGGTTTTTCTTTTGCTGCTTTGGCCGAGTGTAAGTTCTGGGGTGCAGAGAGACCACAACACATAGAACGTGTGTTCTGGGGCGATGTTGAACACCCAGAAGTAGAATTCACCCTGATGTGGTGCTGGGCGGTTGTTCTCTAAATTCATAGAATCACCGAAGGGTTTGGGTGGGAAGGGACCTCAAAGCCCAACCCCTCCCACCCCTGCCCTGGGCAGGGACACCTCCCCCTGGATCAGGGGCTCCAGGCCCCATCCAGCCTGGCCTTGAACCCCTCCAGGGATGGGGCAGCCACCCCTGCTCTGGGCAGCCTGGGCCAGGGCCTCCTCCCCTTCAGTGTGAAGAATTTCTTCCTCATGTCACAACTAAATCTTCCCCCTTCCAACTTAAAGCCATTCCCCCTGTCCTCTCCCTGCACTTCCTGATCCAGAGCCCCTCTCCGGCTTTCATGGAGCCCCTTTCAGCACTGGAAGCTGCTCTAAGGACTCCCCGCAGCCTTCTCCAGGATGAGTGACCCCAACTGTCTCAGCCTGTGCTCGTACAGGAGGTTCTCCAGCCCTTGGATCATCTGTGTGGCCTCCTCTGGAACTGTTCTGACTGGTCCATCTCCTTATGTTGGGGACTCCAGAGCTGGACCCAGGGCTCCAGGTGGGTCTCTCAGAGCGGAGCAGAGGGGCAGGATCCCCCCCCCCCTCCGCTGGGTCCACAGCTCTGGATGCAACCCGGGACACGGGTGGTTTCTGGGCTGTGAGTGTGCATTGCCATCTCTCACTGAGCTTCTAATCTCCCAGCACCCCAAGTCCTCAGGGCTGCTCTCAGTCACGTCCCCCATCTCTGCTGAAACCATGGATTGCCCCAACCCAGGCACAGGACCTTGTACTTGGCCTTGTTGACTCATCTTTCTGTTTCGGTCAAAGGAGGATTTTGCGGTGCTGTGGTTCCTGGCAGCTGAGTTCATCCCATGCCTCGTAGCTGCTGTGAGAACATCCTCTCGTCCTTCCCAGCTCGGAGGTACCTGGTGCTGCTGGTCACTCTGGGAGCCTGATGCTCTGCTCTGGCTGCAAGTGTTTCCCTTGCAGCAGGTAGGAAGGGGAAGTGGGGGTTGAGTGGATTAGGTGCATCCTAAAATCCACTCAAAGCAGTTCTGGGGCTTGTGAAGACATCGGCTGCGGTGCCGCCGTGGCCTGGCACCGGGAGAGCCTTTGGGATGGATGTTTCCTGCTGCTGATTGACGCCGGCGGCTCCAGCCGCTGCTCAGATGCTCCCGGGCCTGCGTCACGCTGCCCCGTTACGTGGGGATGACTGATGCCTGTGGTATGCGATGCACTTGGAAACCGCAGCAGGATTGCTGCTGGATGTCCTGCCAGCCCCCAGCGCCCAAATCCAGCCCCGGGGAGGGGGAGAGAGAGGAGCCTGACCCACGGCAGCGATCCCACCGGTGCTGGGGAGCGCCGTGCCCTCTGCTGACCTGCTTTCCCACGGTGAGGAGCACAAACGCCAAACTGGACCCGCATGTGGGGAAAAAGGAAGCCGGGCATCACTTTTGCCGGTCTCTCCGCCGCGTGCAGGTGGAGTTTCCTTCGGGTCGCTTCATGCCTCTCCCGATGTGAGATGGTGCTGTCCCCAGGCTCCTCACGGTGGGGCAGAGCTCAAGGGTTGATGTGGTTTTAGTATACGAAGGAAACCATGATTATATGATACTCAAACCAGCTCACGTGGGGGCTTCCAAGCAGAAATTAACTTGAAACTGGGCCCTAAGAGCAGAGAGGAGAGGAAAGGAGAAACAGAGTTGTGGGCCAAGCTGTTCATGCCAACCTGGAGGGGACCTGTGATCCCCTGGGTGGTTGTGTTGCTCCCAGGCACTGTCCTACCTCCAGCCAAGGAACGACACCTCCTTCCGTCTGATCCACCAAACACTCAGATGTCCCTGATTCCTCTTGTCTCCTCCACACTGTCCTTCACACGCAGTCCGTTATCTTCTCCTCCAGACTAAACAACCCAGCTCTCAGTCTTCCCTCGCTCTCACGGGTTTTTGCTCTTTTTATCAGCCTTGCTGCCTCCTCCCAGACCCTTTCCATGCCAGTATCTCTTTTCAGAGAGGAAAGATCTTGCTGCATGTCCCACCTTAGGAGAGAACCCGATTTTCCTGCTGTGTCCTGCACACCCCTTGGGCCATTTCCCCTGTGTTCTCGCTCCCTCACCAGCTATTTTGCGTCCATGCTCTTTCATCTTCCTCCCCAAAGAACAAACATCCCTTGACCAAAAAACACCTGAAGAAGGTTGTTGAGTGCCTTCTGTGAAGCCGAAAGCCTGGAATGGGAGAGATAAGATCATGTGGTGATTGCAGGAGACATCCCGTGGTACATCCAGCTCCTGCAGAGGAGTTGAGCGAGGATGGACGAGGAGTGAACAAATACAGCATCCTTGTGGGTGCTGGTTATCCCCAAACCCTCAGGTTTCTCCTGCCACTTCCCAGTGGCAATGACTTCATGGATTGAAACAGCTGCTCTCTGTCCCGTTACTATCGATAGCTCATCTCCGAGGGTGAATTAATGACCTGAAGGAAGGTAAGCCTGGAAAAGGATGTTATTTCAAAAGGACGTGAGAGCCCACCTGGATCCCTGGGCCCAGCTCTGGAGTCCTGAGCACAGGAAGGACATGGAGCTGTTGGAGAGAGACCAGAGGAGGCCACGGAGATGATCTGAGGGCTGGAGCACCTCCTGTATGAGGCCAGGCTGAGAGAGTTGGGGTTGTTCAGCCTGGAGAAGAGAAGGCACAGGGGAGACCTTAGAGGAGCTTCCAGTGCTGAAAGGGGCCCCAGGAGAGCTGGGGAGGGGCTCTGGATCAGGGAGGGCAGGGGTGGGACAAGGGGAACAGTTTTGAGCTGGAAGAGGGGAGATGGAGATGAGATCTTGGGGAGAAATGTTTTGCTGTGAGGATGGGGAGGCCCTGGCCCAGGTTGCCCAGAGCAGGGGTGGCTGCCCCATCCCTGGAGGGGTTCAAGGCCAGGCTGGATGGGGCTTGGAGCCCCTGATCCAGTGGGAGGTGTCCCTGCCCATGGCAGGGGTGGGACTGGATGGGCTTGGAGGCCCCTTCCAACCCAACCCATTCCATGATTCTCTGATTATCAGCCTAAAAGCCCCCCCCTGAATGGTGCTGGGGATGCTGAAGCCCCCAGCTCCGCTGCTACGTGGCCGCCCGGCAGGAGCTGCAGTGAAAGCAAAGACGGAGAAATCGGAGGAGAAAGGATTCTTCTCACTTTGCATCATTGCAGTCCAACCACAGCTATTTTTGCCACACGCATGGCATGGAGTGCCTGTCACTGCTATTCCGACCCCATCCAGCACCTCCATGTGACAGGGGATGCCCGGCTGGTAATTGTCCCACCACGCTGATTAAAATCCTGGGAATTCCATCCTCCCCCCATCATCCCCCCCAGTAAGGTGCAACTGGCCCTAGGACACAGTGTTCTGCTCCAAGGACTCATGTCCCCTCCTGCCATCCAATCTGATTTCTGCACCTTATTTTAGTCTCTGTTCATGGTCTGGATGCACTTCCATCCAGATTTGGGATTGGATTCTTAACGAGAGAGAAAAAATTCCTTTACCTTCAGCAGATGACGGAAGCGGTGATACTCTTGGTGACTTGGAGACATCCCCTAGCAGAGCCCAGAGGCCGCAACGCCTCTCATCCCATCCTTCTCCCCATCTCATCCCATCCCATTCCAAAGCCACCTTATCTACCCCATCCCATCCACCCCACCACACCTGATTCTATCCATTCCACCCCATCCTATCCCATCCCATCCCATGCCATCCCATCCAATCCCACCCACCCCATGCCACCCACCCCATCTGATTCTACACATCCTATCCATCTCACCCCATCCCATCTCATCTATTCCATCCCACCTATTCCACCCCACCCAATCCCACCTCATCCCATTTACTCTACCCCAGCCCGCCCACCCCACCCATCCCATCCCATCCACCCCACCTGATTCTACTCATTCCACCCCATCCTATCCCACTTCACCCCATCCACACACCCATCCCACCCTACCCCATTCATCCCAGTCCACCCCGACCACCCCACCCCATTTAATCCCATTTACCCCACCCCACCTGATTCTACTCATTCTGCCCCATTCTATCCCACCCCACCCCATTCATCCCAATCCACCCCATCCCATCCATCCTGTTTACCCCATCCCCTCCCACCCCAATACATCCCATCCCACCCCACCCAATCCCATTTACCCCACCCCATCCATCCCAATCCACTTCATCCACTACACCCCATCTCATCCCACCCCATCCCATCCATTCCACTGCATCCTATCCATCCCATCTCATCCCATCCCACCCCCGCATCCATCCCAACCCACTTCATCCCCCCGGTCCCCCCCCGGTCCCTCCCCGGGGCGTTCCCGGCTCCTCCCCTCCGCTCGGGGGCCGCTCCGGACCCCGCAGGTTTTCTGGGGGCCCCGATGCAGCTGGGGGGCCCCGAGCCCGGGCGGCGCGGGGCTGCGGGGGGAGAAGCGGCTGCCCCGGGGGGTGGGGGGGGTCCGGTCGCAGCCCGGAGGGGCCCTCGGGGGGCACCCGCACCGCCACGGGACCCCCCGGGCCACCCACAGCCTCCCGGGTGAGGGGGGGACCCCCCGAATCCCCCTCCTCCTCCTCCTCCCCCCCGAGCATCCCCCGCTCCCTCCTCCTCCTCCTCCTCCTCCTCCTCCTCCTCCTCCTCCTCCTCCTCCTCCTCCTCCTCCTCCTCCTCCTCCTCCTCCGGCTCCTTCCACCCTCGCGCGGATTTTTCGCCGATTATTTAATCCGATTTTATTGGGGGGCGGCGGGGCTCGGCCCCCCCGGCCCCCCCGGCCCCCCCGCACCCCCATCCCCCCGGGGAGCTGTGTTCGAGGTGCCCGGCCGGGACTCGCGGGGGGCGCGGGGCCAGGGGCGCCCCAAGCCCGGGGGGGGGGGTGCTGGAGGCGGGGGGGGGCCCCGGGGCGCTGGGGGTGCGGGGAGGGATGCTGAGCCCCCCGCTCTCTCCCGCAGGGGAAGCCGAGCTGCGTGGGAAAGGGATGGAGGCGCAGGATCCCCAGCCGAAAAAGCTCAGGTAACCCCCCCAACCCCCACGGGACCCGGGACGGGGTGAGCCCGGGGGGTCCCTTCGCCCTGGGGAGCACCCGCCACCCCTTCGGGGCGACAAACAAGGGAAAAAAGCCCCTTTCCCACCCCTCTTCCCACCGGGCTCCACCCGGGGGGGGTCCTGCCCTGCACCGGGGCGCGAGCGCTATCAGAGATGTTGGGTTTAATAAGTAAATCAGCGATTTGCTCTTCCCAAACGCTTCTTTCCCCCCGTTTACGCTGCCGGAGGGTCCCCGAGCTCCGTGAGGTTGGGTTGGGGTTGGATTGGGGTTGGTTCGGGGTTTGCGTTGAGGTTGGGTTGAGTTTTTGGGGTTGAGTTGGGTTGGGTTGAGTTGGGTTGGGTTGAGTTGGGTTGGGTTGGGTTGGGTGGGAGCTGCCCCCCCGCTCTCCCCAGGCGTCGGGGCGCAACGGGGCCCCACGATTCCATCGCTGAACGCCCGGCTGGGGGGCGCGTGGCGTAGCTGCCTCCTGGCGAGGGGGTTTAGCCCCCACCAGCCCCCTCGCTTGGGATCAGAGCTCCAGAACGACCCCGTCGGACGGTGCCGCCGCTGGGGTTGGCACCGTGGTCGGGGGGCTCGGGGCTGGGTTTGGCAACCATGGGGGTGATGCTGTTGTGTAATTACGGCTCGGGCCCCACGTCACGTGTGCCCAAGCGGGATTTCTTCTTCGTCAGGGATCACACGCTCGCTCGTACCTCCAGAAAAACCTTCAAACCCGTCCTTAACCCCCTCGGGTCGCCCTCTTTGAGGTGAAATCGCCGCCGGTCGCCCCGCTGGCGACTTTTGAAGAGGGATGGAGGTAAAAATTGGGAGTTTGGGAAGAGAGCTGGAGTCGCGGCTCCGCGCTATCTGGTGGACGGAGAGGATGTAAACAAGGAGCCTCCCTGCACCTAAGCCCTCGGTGGCGCTGGGATGCTCCCGCTCGCCATTCCCAGCTTTACTGGAGCATCAACACTAATTTTTTTTCCCCTTGGTTCACAGCCGGCTCCAAGTTTTCTATTCCCACTCGGCTCCCCAGGTTATCGGGATCTCGTTTAAGCCGATACCTTATTTTCCGCAGCTAAACCTGCCCCAGAGGAGCCCCTGGAGATGACAAGTTGGATTTTATACCCTGATTTTCAGCCAGGAGCAGAGCCTCACGCGGTTGCGTTTTCACCCCCCGCCCAGCTTTGAAATTCATAGACAATGTGGTTTTTGCAGTTGCAGTCTCGGTCCCGGAGAAGGCGCCAGGAGGTCAGGGCGGCTCCGTTGGGTGAAATCCCTGTTAGTTAAATTAGTTTGTGCTTTTAATTGGGTTTGGGGACCCTGAGTCCCCCTTGGTTCCTGGGTCATGGCGATGGGGACCAGGCGGTGCTGGGACCTGCTCCTTCCCTCCGCGTTCACCTGGGCTGCTTCGTTTTTATACCTAAAATCGTTGTATTATAAGATCTTTAATATATTATCCATATTTATGTCTGATATCGAGACATTCCACTAATTTATAGGCATAGAAATATGGTTTGATAAGAAATGGGCTGGAAGAGCCTGGGATTTGAACGTGAGCGTAAATCCTGCCCGTCACGAGTTAAAAATCAGCCCTTCTGCCGCCCTGCACGCGCTTCGGGCTCCGATAGGAAGGATCCAACAGTGTCTTGATTGTTTTTATCCCTCGTCGATGCCGTGTTGGGCGTGGGAGAAGGGGCAGGAAAAAAAAAAGTCACCCTGTTGTTTTGTGGTTTTTTTTGTTTAAACGACTCGTAAAAAATTTAAATCGGCTTGAAATTTAAATTAATTTTAAAATTTAAATGGGTTTAAAAAATTAACTTTTAAACCCCAGCAAGAGCAGGGAACACTTTTATCTGCTTAAAGCGAGGCGATGCCGTCCCGCTTCAGGAGTGGTTGGTACCCGGAATGTGGGGGCAAGGGGAGCGTCGGCATCTTCTCCCTCCAGGGTCTCTGGAACCTTGGGAAAAACAGTTAAAAAGGGAAAAATACAGTAGTAACTCATGGAATCGTTTACTCCTAGGATCATAGTAACTCAACTCATGGAATCGTTTACTCCAGATGGCGATGGGAACACCCGCCCGGGCAGCTGGGGCTTTATGGGATCTGCACGATTTTCTCCTCTTTCACAAGGAATTATCCTTAAAGAAGTTTCCTCTCGGGAGCATCAGCTCAGCTCTCATTTCTGCGTATTTTGGCTTTATTTATTTACTCATTTTCCGTCACCTTATTGCTTTCAAACCCCAAGTGCCAGCGCAGTTAAGGCTGGAGATCAAGGGACGAGGGCAGCCTCTCTTCTCTTTCCGCAGCTCTAATTGCTCGTTATCGCTGGGATGCTTCGTTAGGGGGCAGGAAATCCTCCTGTGAAGTGGTTCTGTTGGCAAGAAACCCCCCAGCAGCCGGAGAAACACACGAGGAGCATGAAAAATCCTCCTGGAATCTCTGGTTCCGATAGCTCTAATTTAGAAAATATCTCTAGTCTAGAAAATAACTTAAAAAAACAAAAATCAGAGGAAGCCAAGGAGCCAGAAGAGATTTTTCTCCATCCGCAGCTTGGGAAGGGTTTGTAGTGCTTCCCAAAGGGAATCTGACTCACTGGGGGTTTTCTTGTATGGTGGGATACACTGGATTTGGAATGGAATTCCCAGCTCTGGTGTCAGGCTGCTCGTGGTCCTGGTCCAGGCTTTAATGAGGATCTTGTGGTATCTTTTGTATTGACATGAATTAATGATGTCTTGTAATATTTAAGGTGTTTATATATAAAGAAAAGATACTGTCCGTGGGCAGGGGTGGGACTGGATGGGCTGTGAGGTCCCTTCCAACCCAAACCGTTCCGTGACTCTGTGCTACATTTGAGGGTGTTTATTTCTCTACATGTAACTGTATTATCCGTGTATAGATGCACATAGACATGATGTTTCCAGGGCGATGCTGGTGGCTTCAGGTGGGGGAGAAGCCCCTCCTGCTGCCTGCGGCACATTCCCCGTAGGTCTCGGATGCCGCTCCCTATGGAACTGGCCAGGAGAATCCCCGTGGAGCTGGGTCTTTCTGAGATGGGCTCTGTTGTTTCTGGGTGTGATGCAGTCGCTCGGTTTATTTTGTCTGGTTGCGGCGGTGGATGAACTGGGAGCTGGTGGCAGCAGAGCTGGTTTGGGTTTCTTTAGCTGCCTTTCCGCTCGGCTTGTTGCTGCGCGATGGGAGCAGGAGGGCGTCAGGGATGCAGGGATGGGAGCAGGAGGGCGTCAGGGATGCAGGGATGGGAGCAGGAGGGCGTCAGGGATGCAGGGATGGGAGCAGGAGGGCGTCAGGGATGCAGGGATGGGAGCAGGAGGGCGTCAGGGATACAGGGATGGGAGCAGGAGGGCGTCAGGGATGCAGGGATGGGAGCAGGAGGGCGTCAGGGATGCAGGGATGGGAGCAGGAGGGCGTCAGGGATACAGGGATGGGAGCAGGAGGGCGTCAGGGATGCAGGGATGGGAGCAGGAGGGCGTCAGGGATACAGGGATGGGAGCAGGAGGGCGTCAGGGATACAGGGATGGGAGCAGGAGGGCGTCAGGGATGCAGAGATGGGAGCAGGAGGGCGTCAGGGATGCAGGGATGGGAGCAGGAGGGCGTCAGGGATGCAAGGATGGGAGCAGGAGGGCGTCAGGGATGCAGAGATGGGAGCAGGAGGGCGTCAGGGATGCAGGGATGGGAGCAGGAGGGCGTCAGGGATGCAGGGATGGGAGCAGGAGGGCGTCAGGGATGCAGGGATGGGAGCAGGAGGGCATCAGAGATGCCGGGATGGGAGCGCGAGCGGTACCAGGGATGTGGAGATGGGACGGAGTGAGGTAGCAGCAGGGACAAGAGCAGAGTGGCATCAGGGATAGGAATGGCATTTGGGATGCGAGGATGGGAGCAGGATGTCACTGGGGATGTGGGGAAGGAAGTGAGGAGGCACCAGGGATGCAGGACAGTGCGTGGGTACAGAGGATGCAGGAGGGTAACCAAGGCCATGCTGTCCATTCCATCTCCTTTTATTTATTTCCCCCCCTCCTTTTATTTATTTTCCCCCAACGTTTATTTATTTCCTCCCCCTTTTATTTATTTTTCCCCTTCCTTTTTTCCCCCTCTCCTTTTCTTTTCCCCCTTCTCCCCCCTCCTTTTCTTTTCCCCTTTCCCCCCTCCTTTTCTTTTCCCCTTTCCCCCCTCCTTTTCTTTTCCCCTTTCCCCCCTCCTTTTCTTTTCCCCTTTCCCCCCTCCTTTTCTTTTCCCCTTTCCCCCCTCCTTTTCTTTTCCCCTTTCCCCCCTCCTTTTCTTTTCCCCTTTCCCCCCTCCTTTTCTTTTCCCCTTTCCCCCCTCCTTTTCTATTCCCCTTTCCCCCCTCCTTTTCTATTCCCCTTTCCCCCCTCCTTTTCTATTCCCCTTTCCCCCCTCCTTTTCTATTCCCCTTTCCCCCCTCCCTTTCTTTTCCCCTTTCCCCCCTCCCTTTCTTTTCCCCTTTCCCCCCTCCCTTTCTTTTCCCCTTTCCCCCCTCCCTTTCTTTTCCCCTTTCCCCCCTCCCTTTCTATTCCCCTTTCCCCCCTCCCTTTCTTTTCCCCTTTCCTACTCTTTTCCTTCGCCTGTTGATGCCCCCCAGCTCTCTGGGCTGTCCCCACCGTGTTGGCCTCGCGTTCCCAGCTCCGTTGGCCGCTCGTCCTGCCAAAGGGCTTTAAACATGGATGGATTTTAATTCCTTAAGAGCGTGGAGGCAAAGCTGCCGGGCTGGGGGGGGACCTGGCTGCTGGTGGCAACTGGGCTAAGCTGGGGCGGCTCTTTAGTGCTTTCTCATTAAGATCCGCTGCTGGGCTGGGTTGTGCGAGAGGATGACCCTGATAGACTGAAAAAACACAGGGCATTATGAAAAAAGACAAACCAAATGGTTGCTTTATCCGTACCCGCTTAGGGGAGCCTCCCTGTCTCGGGCCCTGAGCTGATGGGCCTGGAAGGCTCAGGTGGGACTGGGTTTGGACCTTGGCATCACTTGATAGTTCTGAGCTCACATTAGGTTGGGAGTTCAACCACGGCAAGGCTGGATGTGCAGCCGTGGCGAGGATGGGTGTGAGATCCTACGAGGTCGGGAGCGCAGTCAGGCCAGGCTGGGTGTCCTGGCCATCTCCAAGGGCTGCCCTCTGAGGAGATGTATTTAGGTTTCCCTGTGGAAAGAGGCCCCACGTTCCTTGGACGTGGTGGCCGTCAGTAGGACACGCCTTTGGAGAGCCTCTTCGAGGGACAGCAGGGCTGCCCGTGGTGGGATTTGGGGTCAGGGCTGCGTGTGCTTGTCCCCCAGCTGTGCCCGTGCGGCCAGGGCTCTGCAGAGGCTCATCTCAGGAGGTTTCCTTGGAAACCCAACAGCCAGAGTGAGGAAGGATCGTTCCCTTGGCAGCTCCGTGGGTGACCAGGGCAAGGCTGAGAGGAGCGGCGTTCCCTGGGGCTGAGCTGCCCCAGCTCCGGGCGGGGAAGGGGGACGCTTTGGGAACCCTCACCGGCTGCCGTCCGGTTCCTGGGAAGCCTTTCCCCTCCTGCCGTGTGGTGCCTGCAGACCCTGATCCAGGGCTTTGTCTTTGCAGGAGCAGGAAGATCCAGATCCGGAACATCCCCCCACACCTGCAGTGGGAGGTAAGGAGCAGACGATGCTAAACGCTTCCCGTTCATCTCCTCCTCCGACAGTCGCACTGAACAGCGCGAGCCGCACTGCCAGAGCGCGTGATCTGCACGTGAACTTCCCAGTGACCCCAGGATGAGGATGGAGCACAAACTGGGCTCCATCTCCTGCCTGCTTGTGGGTCCTGGAGCCGTGGGGCAGCTTGGAGCCGTGGGGCATCGCTGGGATAATGGGATGGAGGCAGGTGAAGGCATTTGAGCAGTTGGGTGGTGCAGGCTCTTTGGAGGGTGTCTGTGGGTGAAGGCTCTTCCCCTGCCTGTCCAGCACCCCTCCTGCCTTCCTCACCTGCCTGTTTGCTGCTCCCCCGCAGGTGCTGGATGGCCTCTTAGCCCAGTATGGGACGGTGGAGAACGTAGAGCAAGGTAAGATGGTCCAGCATGGTGGTCCCTGCCTGCCCCAGTGCCCCAGAGCCACTCCCCGGCTCTGCCCACACTGGAGAAAACCCAGTGGAAGGAAACTCAGGTTTCCCAGTCATTGGTACTGGGTTGAAATAGTTTTTCCCGTGGGCTCAAGCCCTGCTGGCAGAGACGGGGCCACTGTGCGGTGGTGGGAGGGCACGGACACCTCCTCTCCTGCTCTAAAGGCTCCTTCTCTTGCTCTTCCCCCAGTCAACACAGACACAGAAACAGCCGTTGTCAACGTGACCTACGCAACTAAAGAAGAAGCAAAAGTGTAAGTGGAGTTTGGTTTGCTGAGGTCACCAAGGTGTGTGGTGCGGTCGACACGCTGGAGGGAAGGGATGGCACCCAGGGGGCCTGGACAGGCTGAGAGGTGGGGATGCGGGAGCCTCGCGGGGCTCAACAAGGCCAAGGTCCTGCAGCTGGGTCAGGGCAACCCCAGCACAAATCCAGGCTGGTGGAGGATGGATCGGGAGCAGCTCTGAGTAGGACTTGGGGTGCTGGGGGTTGAGGAGCTCAACGTGAGCCGGCGACATGTGCTCCTGGGCTGCACCCAGAGCCGTGGGAGCAGCAGGTAGGGAGGGGATCCTGCCCCTCGGCTCCGCTCTGAGAGACCCACCTGGAGCCCTGGGTCCAGCTCTGGAGTCCTGAGCGCAGGGAGGACACGGAGCTGTTGGAGCGAGTCCAGGGAGGCCACGGAGATGATCCGAGGGCTGGAGCAGCTCTGCTACAAGGACAGGCTGAGAGAGTTGGGGCTGTTGAGCCTGGAGAAGAAAAGGTTGCGGGGAGCCCTTAGAGCAGCTTCCAGTGCTGGAAGGGGCTCCAGGAGAGCTGGGGAGGTGCTCTGGATCAGGGAGGGCAGGGATGGGACAAGGGTGACAGTTTTGAGCTGAAAGAGGGAGATTGAGATGAAATCTTATGGAGAAATATTTTGCTGTGAGGGTGGGGAGGCCCTGGCCCAGGCTGCCCAGAGCAGGGGTGGCTGCCCCATCCCTGGAGGGGTTCAAAGCCAGGCTGGATGGGGCTGGGAGCCCCTGATCCAGTGGGAGGTGTCCCTGCCCATGGGGAACTCTGGCTTCCTGTGGTGCCTTTTGCAGACTGGGGAGGGAAGAAGATTCGGGGTTGGGGAGGGACCGTGATCTACAAGGGCAGGTTCTGGAGATGCACCCATCCATGGCCAGCCCCTCACCAGCCCTCACCTCTCGCTACCTTGCAGAGCAATTGAGAAGCTGAGCGGCCACCAGCTCGAGAACTATTCCTTCAAGATTTCCTACATCCCGGATGAAGAGGTGAGCTCCCCTCCGCCCCCGCCGCGATCGCGCCGCGGGGGCCACTCTTCCAGGGAGCGGGGCTCTTCCCCGGGGGGCTCCTCGAAGCCCAAACAGCTCGAGTTCCCACTGCGGATGCTGGTGCCCACGCAGTTTGTTGGTGCGATCATAGGAAAGGAGGGCATGACCATAAAGAACCTTACTAAGCAAACTCAGTCCAAGTAAGTATCTCGAATGGTTTCCTTTCCTTCTGTAGGTTGCCAGCATGGATCCTCCGTGCGCTTAGGGCTTTAGAGTGTTGATTTCATGGGGTGCAGCCTTCATGGGGTGGTGGTAGAACCCGTGTTCCAAACCGTTCCTGCTGGCCAGGGTGGTCTGGGTACAGCCAGAGGGGGATGCGCACTGGAGCAGCCCCGGAATGGGTTTCTGAAGCCTCCTCACAAGAAAGGCTGGGGGTGAGGCTTTAGGGACAGAGGGGACATTTGGGGACGTGGGGAAGGACGATCCTAGGTGTGATGGTCCTTCCCTTGGGCTGTGCCCATCCGGCAGCACCCCGTGTGGGCTGGAGCTGCTGTAGGGGGATCGGGGGCACCTGGGAGCGCTGCCCTGAGAAGGATGGGCTTTTGGTGACCATTTGAAGCCCTTTTTTGGCAATCTAGTACTTCTCTTTTGGAAACAAAAAGGGGAGAGGGGTGCTATTTTGCCAAAGGTTTCCATGTTTCTCTTGCTGACGTTCACATTGATTTCACCTCTTGATTTTCTGCACGGTTTTCCCGCATGGTTTGTTCCTGCCTGGATTTGTTTGTTTTCATCCCAAAGCTGTCTCCTCCCATTCTCATCATCCTGAACCCGGTGACCCCACAGGACGTAGGACTCCTGTACCAGAACATCTCCAGGGCTTCCTAGTGCTCAGAGAAGCTTTGAGAGGCAAACTGTTGGGTAATAGCACATCCACTTGAGCAGGAGGGAGCACGAGATGCACCCAGGGTTGGGTTGGTAGGAAGAGGTTGGTACAGAAGAGGGGCAGATGCACAGGGAGAGGAGCTCCTCGAGCCAGGCTACCCATAGAGCGTGGTCACCTAGTAGCCGTGAGCTGGTCCTGGTTGGCCACAAGCTCTTCTCCTCCAGGTGAGTCTCCTAGTGCAATGAGCAGTGGGTGTTGCTGTGTCCTTGCCACCCAAGACTGGAAGGTTGCAAGCCCTGAGCCTGGTGAGGAAGGTGGGAGGCGCTGGTTTCTCAGGATCACGAGGCCAAGTGCTGCTGACTGGGGCGGTTGCTGCTGCCGAGTTGTCCCTCCTTGTGGATCGACCTGCACCGAGGACCTGGTGCTGTGGAGGGAGACTGTGCTCCGTGCTTCCACTTCTCCTGACCTGCTCGAGGAGACCACGTGCAGCCGAGAGCCACCACCTCCCCTCCAGCCCCGGGCAAGGGGGAGCCTCCTGCACCCTCCTGAGACCGGTGCCTTCAGTTTGGGTGTCAGTCTGGAGCTCTGTCCCTGCTCAAGCTGCCCTCGCCCACCAATGTGACGATCCTGGGGACGAGGGTGCTGGTCACATCGTGTGGCCCAGGCTCCTGACCAGAGCAATGCTGGTGCCTGGAATCCTCTGGTCATGTAGAACTTCACCCCTGTCTCCACACACGATGCCCAGAGATGTTCTTGAGCTCTAGGGGACAAAGCTGTCACCAGATGGAGAAGTCTTCTTCCTGGGCTGAGGAGGAGCCTGGACCAGGAGCCCACCTCGCCAGACGACCTTCCACAGCTGCAGCCCTTGTAACCCAGCGAGGAGAGGTCCGTTTCTACCAAGAAGCCACAGGCCAGGATAACCCTAAGTGTGTACAGGACCGACCGCCTCGAGAGGACTGTCCCTCGTGGCCACCACTCTGAAGCATTCCCAGCACCAACCCCACAAACGTTTCCTGGAGGTTTTTCCTGCTGCACCATGTGCAAACCTGCCCTGTAGCTGTCCCCCCATCCCTGGTGGCAGCTGCCCCGGCTCCCCTGCCTGCAGCACAGGATGAGGGGGTTGAGGATCACCTTCTCCATCCACCTCAACCGCTCATGGGTTCAAGAAGCTGCCTGCGGGGTTTGTTGGGGCAGCCGTGGATTCCTCATCGGTTCCCTTGGCTTGGAGCATCAACCTGGTGTGACAGTGCGACACCCCTCTGGAGGATGGGCTCGTCGTCACCTCTCACGGCACATTGTGATGTGTTTGCCTTCTCTCCTCTGTCTTCATTCCCTCTTCAGTGCTCAGATGAAACCACCCTGAGGTCCCTTTGGAAGTTGGTGGCACAGGCTCTTCCCTTGTCTCGGGGAAGGTTTTTTGAGTGGTTTGAATTGGAAGGGACCTCAAATCCCATCCAGTCCCACCCCTGCCATGGGCAGGGACACCTCCCACTGGCTCAGGGGCTCCAAGCCCCATCCAGCCTGGCCTTGAACCCCTCCAGGGATGGAGCAGCCACCCCTGCTCTGGGCAACCTGGGCCAGGGCCTCCTCACCCTCACAGCAAAACATTTCTGCCTAAGATCTCATCTCAATCTCCCCTCTTTCAGTTCAAAATGATTTCCCCTTATCCCACCCCTGCCCTCCCTGATCCAGAGCCCCTCCCCAGCTTTCCTGGAGCCCCTTTCAGCCCTGGAAGCTGCTCTAAGGTCACCCTGCAGCCTTCTCCAGGCTCAACAACCCCAGCTCTCTCAGCCTGGCCTCATAGCAGAGCTGCTCCAGCCCTCGGATCATCTCCGTGGCCTCAAAGTTCCCACATCTGCTCCCCCTCAACGTGCAGGTGAAGCATCCTTGTTCCTCGGTGCTGGTTCATGAGCTCCTGGCAGAGCTGAGCTGTGCAAACCCACCAGGGTCCTGCAGCACCCAGGTGTGGAGCCGCTTAGGGGTGACTGCACCACATCCCTCGGCCGTTGCACACGCAGCAGCACCACGAATGATCCCAGTCAGGATGGGGACCTTCTATGGAGACACGGCTGGAGGGCACCGTGTTGGAGCTGAGGACTGGTGGCGCTCATTGAGGGACTGAGCAGCCGCTGCACCCTCTGAGTTGATCTGGGCCAGCGCAGCCCTCGCTGCAGCAGTGACGGGGACACCGAGGTGGTGGCTGATGGCTGCATGGCATTGCCAGTCTGTGGGAAGAGTGCATGGACTCGCGTGGAGAAGATGGAAGGGTTGCTCACCCCAGTTCTTCAAGAGGTGCTGTTGACATGCAGGAGTCTCCTACCCTGCTTTCCTCTCTCTCTCAGGGCCTTTGCCACGTGTGGTTAAGTGGTGAGGAGCGAGAGCAGAGGGGAGGACCGGGAGCTTTCTGGTCTCCCCGGGGAAGGGCGTGAGTACGAGCGCCATTGTTGACGTGTCCCTCCTTGTCATGCCAAGTGCTGCCTGCGGGTAAGTTGACTTTGTCCCGAAGGACACGAGGCGGTCGTGGCAGCTGCTGGTGGCTGGACAGCCCTGGGTGTTGTGTGGAGAGAGACTGAGGTTGGAAGGGACCTCCAATCTCCTGCTCCAAGGGAACTGGCATCAAAGATGGTACTCAGGGCGGTGTCCAGCTGAGGATGTTCTGCCCCCTCTTGATGCATCGTTGGACGTTCATGGATGTCTCTCAGTTTCCAGGCAAATCTCAGGGCATAAAGGTGAACGTAGCTCAAATCTGATCTAAATCAACTGAAGCAAAGCCCTGCCCGGGCTCACATGAGACCAGGTTGATGGAAAATGTTCATCAATGAGATCCAGATTCACCCCAAAGCTCGGGCAGGTGTTGAAATGAGCTTTTCTGTGAAGAGCAGGCTCATCTTCTGAGCTCTCCAAAGCCTTTGTGTGACCCCAGGTGTGTCTCAGGGGGCTTCTTTCTGCTGGTTGTTTCGCTGTAGGGTTGACATCCATCGGAAGGAGAACGCTGGTGCCGCTGAGAAGCCCATCACCATCCACGCCTCACCAGAGGGCTGCTCCGAGGCGTGTCGCATGATCCTTGATATCATGCAGAAGGAGGCAGATGAAACCAAATCGTGAGTGGCCCTGGCTCAGTGAAACGGGCGGGTTGGGTGGAAAGGAGGTAGATTCAGGCACCCGTGGAGAAGAAGCCACCTTCTGTTGCCCCTACGCCATGAGGGAACTGCTGGCATTTGGAGTTTCAGGATAGAGTCACTTAATAACTTCTCCGTGGTGTGATTGACAGTGCTGGTGAGACTAGAAGCTCAGGTGGGTCTCAGGAGGATGTAGGCAAACTTGGAGAACAAAATTCCATGAAATATAGATCTTCGATTCATCTTGGGAAGTCCTGGAGTTCCTGTTCCCCCAAAAACTGAGGAGACAGAGTGGTGGGAAGCGGTGATGGTTTTTCTCTCCTTCCACCGTATTGTTAGTCCCCATTGCTGGAAATTGGGTTTTGAGCCAGGTGGACCTTTAGATTTTATTATTTTAATCCATTTTAGAGGAGAAGAGATTCCCTTGAAAATCCTTGCACACAACAGCCTGGTGGGGCGGTTGATCGGCAAGGAGGGCCGCAACCTCAAGAAGATCGAGCAGGACACAGGCACCAAGATCACCATCTCCCCGTAAGTCCTGGTGAACAACAAGCCACCCCACTCCATCCGACACGGCTCAGGTAGAACTGGAGCCAGAAAACAGAGACTTTGCATCCTACGCACGTTCCCCTTCCCGGGTGGGTGTTCCTCATTCCAGGCATCGGGCACGGAGAGGGCGTGCGGTTCCACGCTCTCTCAGGGGGAAACCTCATCTTTGAGCTTTTCTTGTGTTTTTTGACTTGAGAGCCCCCCTGTAACTGTCTCTCTGGATGTATCTGTGGGGTAGTTTGCAGGATTTAACCATTTATAACCCCGAGCGGACCATCACGGTGAAGGGCAGCCTGGAGGCGTGCTCCAAGGCTGAAGTGGAGATCATGAAGAAGCTGCGAGAGGCCTACGAGAACGATGTGGTGGCCGTCAATGTAAGCTCCCAGTCCCCCTGCCTGGGATGCCCTTGCTTGGGAGCCACTGCTGGGGTGGCCAGAAGAAAGCTAGGGGGGTTGTTGCTCTGTTCCATCAAGGGCTGTCCCTCACCCATCACCCACTCCGTGTGGCGAGAACCCCAAAAGCTCCCCTCGGCCTGTTACTCATTTCTCGTTGTGTTTGCTTTCCCAGCAACAAGCCAACCTGATCCCGGGATTGAATCTGGGGATCTTCTCGACGGGGTTGTCCGTGCTCCCATCCACCCCGAGAGCGCGCGGGGCGGCAGCGGCTCCCCCGTACCACCCGTTCCCAGTAAGTGCAAGAGACTTGGAAGGGCTGAGGGTTGCGTTCCAGGGGGCAGAGGGCTCTGTAGGCTCTCGTGCTGTGGCTCTTGCCTCTGGGTGGACACCGTAGCTGCAGGAGCCGTCTCAGGGGGAGCTTGGAGCAGGACTCCTGGTCATTTAGGGTTGATGCGAAGTGGAGAAGGCAGTGAATGACCGTGGCTTGTCCCTCCTTGGCTGTAGCTCCCCGGGAAGATCAGCTGCGTCCCCATGTTGTGCTGAGCTTGGTTTCACCAGTTTTTAAGGAGCGGCTGTGACCCTCGGGGTGCCAGGGGAGGGCCCAGGGGTGCCGGCTGCACCCCGAGGGCTGCGCTTGCGGCGAGCTGAGCTTCAGCTGGTTTTGTAGGCAAGAGTTTTCCCTTCTCCTGGGGCGCTGTGGCTGCCGGGACCCGGGCTGGAGGGAGCCCGAGAAGCACCTTCAAACCCCCAGAGGCCAGGGCGGCGTTGGGAAGGTGCATTAGCCGAAGTGCTGATGGGGAAGGTCCATCCCAGCCCGGTGGCCCCTGCAGAGCAGCCTCAGGACGGGCTCTGTGGCCCCTGTCGGCCTCTCTAAATCCACCCGTTGAGAGTCTTTGGCTGCATGGCGACCGTCGCACGGGTTCATTTACTTTCCTGTTTTCTTTTCCTGGCGTCGCCAGCAGCAGAGCGGGCGGAGGAGAACGGTGAGTGCCAGGCTGGTGGGATGAGGGCTTGGAGGAGCTGGGGGGGTGGTGGCCCTGGAGGGGAGGATGCTCTGCCTGCCTCGGCCACCCGAGCGAGCACAGACCTCGGGAAACCTCAGAGCTCACCACTGTCTGCGACTCTCTGAGAGGAGGTTGTGGTGAGGTGGGTGCTGGGCTCTGCTCCCAGGTGACAGGATTAGAGAAGAAACGGCCTCAAATTGCACCAGGGCAGGTTCAGGTTGGACATCAGGAAAAATTTCTTCACCAAAAAGGTTCTCGGGCACTGGCAGAGGCTGCCCAGGATGGGACTGAGTCCCCAAACCTGCAGGGGTTTAACGGACGGGTGGGTTCTGGTGCTCAGGGGTGGTTTAGTGGTTGAGCTTGATCATCTCAAAGGTCTTTTCCAACCACGCGATTCTATGAAGCTTCTGCTTGTGCACGTGTTGGTGTGATAGAGAGGAGCTGGGCAGCTCTGCTGGAAGGCAGCGGTCGCCATGGGCTTCTTCACCCCAAAGCTTTGTGTTCCAGCCACCCTGATGAATCCGAGAGGAGCCATCGCCTCTGCCACCGTTTTTTATAGTAAAACATGGAGGAGGCAAAAAAGAAAACGTAACAAGAAAGCAGCCGGGCTTGGTGGCAGCTGCTGCTGGCCCCAGTGGTGGCCCCAGGGCTCCATGCTGGGCCCTGGTCTGTTTAACAGCTTTATCCATGGTCTGGATGAGGGCATCAAGTGCCCCCTCGGTCAGTTTGCAGATGACACCAAACTGGGTGGGAGTGTCGATGTGCTGGAGAGCAGGGGGGCTCTGCAGAGGGACTGGGACAGGCTGGATCCCTGGGACAGGGCTCTGCAGAGGGACTGGGACAGGCTGGATCCCTGGGACAGGCTGGATCCGTGGGCCCAGGTTCAATGGGGGCCAAGCACTGGGTGCTGTGCTTGGGTCACAACAGCCCCACTCAGGTCCTGGTGTGGGGAAGAGCATCTGGAATACTGCCCTGTGGAAAAGGCCCTGGGGGTGTTGGTTGAGCCAGCAGGGGCCCAGGTGGCCAAGAAGGCCCGGGGCATCCTGGCTGGGATCAGCCCTGGCGTGGCCAGCAGGAGCAGGCTGTGATTGTCCTGCCCGGGGCACTGGTGGAGTCTCCATCCCTGCAGGCGTTCAGAAGCACACAGAGATACGGTTTAGTGGTGGACAGATACATGGAATCGTGGAATGGTTTGAGTTGGAAGGGACCTCAAAGCCCATCCAGTCCCACCCCCGCCTTCAACCTTTGCTTTTCCTTCTCTTGGAACTGGAGAAGGGAAACGGTGATGGAAATCTGAGCCAGACTAGGTGTTCTGCGCAGGTCTCCACAAACTCCCACCTTCTCCACAGGGGACCGGTGGTGGCCACAGCCCGGGATTGACTTTCCACGGTTGTTGGCTGCTCCAAAAGGCTGTAGGGCCGTGTTTCTGCTACAAATGCTGGCAGGACACAGCCAGAATCAGCAACAGAGAGAGACTGGGGTAACTGGGAGCCCCAGTACCCCTCCCAGTCACGCTGGGTGGTGCTGCAGGGTCTGGGCTGCACGTTGCCTGATGCACCTTTGGGTGCTCCAGGAGGGGCCCCAGGGATTGTCCCTTGCTCTGCGTCAGGCTGGGGGCAGCTGGGAAGGGGCTGGAATGTTGAGGATGTCCCTGACCCTCCTTTTCTGTCCCACTGCAGAGCTCCTCACTGTACCTCCCCAGTCTGTACGGAGCCCCCCCCGCCAGCACCTTCCCCCATCAGCACCCCGTAAGTGCCCTGGCACCCGGGGCAGCCGGGAGGGGGGGGATTGTCCCCTCTGCTCCATCTGGGAGACCTACCTGGAGCCCTGGGTCCAGCTCTGGAGTCCCCAGCACAGGGAGGACATGGAGCTGCGGGAGCGAGTGCTGAGGAGCCACAGAGATGATCCGAGGGCTGGAGCAGCTCCTGTACGAGGACAGGCTGGGAGAGTTGGGGTTGTTCAACCTGGAGAAGAGAAGGCTGCGGGGAGACCTTAGAGCAGCTTCCAGTGCTGAAAGGGGCTCCAGGAAAGCTGGGGAGGGGCTCTGGATCAGTGAGGGCAGGGATGGGACAAGGGTGACAGTTTTGAGCTGCAAGAGGAGAGATTGAGATGAAATCTTATGGAGAAATGTTTTTCTGTGAGGGTGGGGAGATCCTGGCCCAGGTTGCCCAGAGCAGGGGTGGCTGCCCCATCCCTGGAGGGGTTCAAGGCCAGGCTGGATGGGGCTGGGAGCCCCTGATCCAGTGGGAGGTGTCCCTGCCCATGGCAGGGGTGGGACTGGATGGGCTTGGAGGTCCCTTCCAACACAAACCATTCCGTGATTCCATGATCTTCCCTCCGGCTCCATGGGGAGGGTGGGCAGATGCTCCTCTGACCGTCTCCTCTTTCTGTGCCCTCGGCAGCTGCCGGAGCAGGAGGTTGTGAACCTGTTCATCCCGACGCAGGCGGTGGGGGCGATCATCGGCAAGAAGGGGCAGCACATCAAGCAGCTGGCACGCTTTGCTGGCGCCTCCATCAAGGTGAGCAGGGTGCGGCGTGGCCAGTCCTGGGAACTGGGCCTTGGCTTCTCCTTCCAGCTGCTGAGGGTGGCAAAGTGGAGCTCTCAGGAAGCGGTTTTGGTCCTCAAATCAGGAAGAACCCATTCATTTGCTTGGGAAGGGGTTGCTCCTGCTTGGGAAGGGTTCTCCATTGCTTGGGAAGGGGTTGCTCCTGCATGGGAAGGGTTCTCCATTGCTTGGGAAGGGGTTGCTCCTGCATGGGAAGGGTTCTCCATTGCTTGGGAAGGGGTTGCTCCTGCATGGGAAGGGTTCTCCATTGCTTGGGAAGGGGTTGCTCCTGCATGGGAAGGGTTCTCCACTGCTTGGGAAGGGGTTGCCCCTGCTTGGAAGATGCTCCTGCTTGGGAAGGGGTTGCTGTGGCTTGGGAAAGGGACACCATTGCTTGGGAAGAGGTGGCTCCTGCCTGGGGATGCTCCTGCTTCGGGGTTCATCCCATGTAGGGAAGGTTTTTCCAGGGCAGGGCCACTCTCATGCCCCTTCTCCACCCCTCCCCTGCAGATCGCCCCCGCAGAAAGCCCCGAGGCCAGCGAGCGGATGGTCATCATCACTGGGCCACCCGAGGCACAGTTCAAGGTGCGCAGGGTGGGGAAGAGAGGGCTCCTTGCTCAGGGGTTTTGGTGCTCCTGGACCATCACCACCCTCAGGGAAGGGGACACAGGGGGCACCACCAGGACTCCTGCTATGGGTTTAATCATAGAACACAGGATTCTCTGGGTTGGAAGGGACCTCAAAGCCCATCCAGTCCCACCTCTGCCATGGGCAGGGACACCTCCCATTGGATCAGGGGCTCCAAGCCCCATCCAGCCTGGCCTTGAACCCCTCCAGGGACAGGGCAGCCACCCCTGCTCTGGGCAACCTGGCGTCTCACCATCTTTACGTCTCCTCCCCAGGCCCAGGGGCGAATATTTGGGAAGCTGAAAGAGGAAAACTTCTTTAACCCAAAAGAAGAAGTGAAGCTCGAAGCCCACATCAAGGTGCCTTCCTTTGCCGCTGGCCGTGTGATCGGCAAAGGTGGCAAGACGGTAGGTGGGGGGTGCTGGGGGGGTGCTGGGACGCTCTCTCTGTTCTGGGGATGCGGTGCTGGGCATCACCCAGCACCCCTGCTCACCTCGAGGGCAAAGCGAGTCTCCAGCAGGGCCGCGACCCCAGCCCCGTGTCCTGGGGTGTCTCTGGTTGGGTGGTGACTGTCCCAAGCCCGGTGCCGAGTGCCAGCCGGGAGCCAGGTGGCCACAGGCAGTGGAACATTTTGACTCTTCCACAACCAAAGCCAAGGCTCTGTTGTTTGCTCCAGGTGAACGAACTGCAAAACTTAACCAGCGCTGAGGTCATTGTGCCGCGAGACCAAACCCCGGACGAGAACGAAGAGGTCGTCGTTAAAATCCTTGGGCACTTCTTTGCCAGTCAGGTAAGGGCTGCCCGTGGTTTTCCCAGGGAGGGTGTGCAGAGCCCTTAGAGCAGCTTCCAGTGCTGAAAGGGACTCCAGGAGAGCTGGGGAGGGGCTCTGGATCAGGGAGGGCAGGGAGAGGACAAGGGTGACATTTTTGAGTGGCAAGAGTAGAGACTGAGATGAGATCTTATGGAGAAATGTTTTGCTGTGAGGGTGGGGAGGCCCTGGCCCAGGTTGCCCAGAGCAGGGCTGGATTCTGGGATTCTCTGATCCAGTTGAAGGCCTTTATTTCTCTACATGTAACTGTACATACGTGTATATATGCACATAAGTGACAGTGCCAGGGTGATGCTGGTGCCATCAGTTATGTCACTGGTGGGAACCTCCCACGGGCAGCCTGGGCCAGGGTGTCCCCGCTCTCACGTCCACTCTCCATCTCCCCATTCCACTTTCCAGCCCTCCCCCTCGTCCTGTCCCTCCCCAGCCGCGCTCCCCTCCCCTGAGCTCTCAGGTGGGGGGATCCCTCGCTGAGCGCCCCCCGAGCCCGTTTCTCGCTTTCCCGCAGACGGCGCAGCGCAAGATCAGGGAGATCGTGCAGCAGGTGAAGCAGCAGGAGCACAAACCCTCTGCGGGTGCCTCACCCCGCGGCAAGTGAAGCTGGGGGGACGGAGCCCCCAAGGGAGCCGGGGTCACAAACCAAAGACGCCCCCTGGGGCACCGCGAGGGCTCCCCCAGCACCTCCCGACACCATCCCTTTAGTTGGACTAACCCAGGCAGAGCGAGAGAGAGAGAGGGGTTTGCTTGAATTTTTTGTTTCCCCAACCCCACCTGCTTTTTCCCCCCGGTGGGGCCCAAGGAGCTCGCCCGACACGGGGTGGGGGCTGCGGGCCCAGTGGGGTTCGACCCAATCCATCGATAACGAGACTAATGCCGGTTTTAAAGTTTTCTAAGGGATTTTGGGTTTTAATTCCATTTTTTTTTCATTTTGGGGTTGTGGGGGAGGTTTGGGTTTAGCACAAGCCAGGATCTTTAGGTGTTTTAAGGAAACAAGCTCGTCCGTTGGCTCTCGCTGTAGAGCAGGGAGGTAGGAACGCCAGAAGGGAATGAAAGGAGCATTAAAAAGCCGTTTCTTGAGGGCTTCGAGCAGAGCGGTGCCTGTAGGAGCCAACAGAAGGGATGCTGCCTCCTAAGAGAGGAGTCTTGCTTTCCCACCCCTTTTCCTCTTTGCTTCAGAGTCCGAAAGTAGGGCTTGCACCCCTTTTGTCCCCCCCTTTCCCTCTCTCCATCTCTGCTCAGGCAGGGATCCTTGGGGAAGGAGTGCAGGGAAAATCCCAGATTTAGAAGAGGTTGGGAAAACAACCATCAAAATTGATTTTGAATTCAAGTCCCCCCGGGCGCCCCAGACATACACGGACACAAAAACTACCTCAGGTTCTCGTACCTCAGCACCTTGCGCTTCTGTTTCCCTCGTAGAGGATTTTCTATGCCTTGTAAAAGTGAGCATTGGAGCATTTTTTTTAAATTATTTTTGTAATTAAAACAAGAAAAAAAACAAACAGGAGTTGGAGAATAATCTCGACCAAGGCAGCTGTGAGGCAGGAGGAGGAAACCAGCCCCTGTGGCCCCAAGCTCTGCTCCTTCTGCTCGCCGAGAGCCAGGGGCTGATCCTTCAGAGACAGCTGAGAAATGATTAAAAAGGCAAAAAAAAAAGAGGAAAAAACCAAAACCCAAATGTAAAAATAGGTAGAAAGAAAGGAAAAAAAGCCAAGCACAGAAAGGGGTGAAGCAAAAAAGGGAGGGGAGCAGTGCCGGCGGGCGCAGCCACTGCCGCAGGCTGTGCCGGCGCGTTTACCTCTGCTGGGAAGGGTTTGGTGAATAATGCACCCAACACCACCAACAAAAAAAGAAATATACCCTGCTAACACGAGCTGGAGCGTGTGTGCAGTGCTTGCTTTTGAGGGCCTTGCGCTGGGGAGGGCCAGGAGGGGCTTGAGGGGTCTCCTCCTGCGTGGTCGGGGGGAGAGAAGGTGGGGATGGAGGGTCCTGGGGGGGCAGCGAGGGGGTTGCAGGCGTTGCTGTTTCCCTACACCCTGTGGAAAGGAGGCTTGATGGTGAGTGGACACACTCAGGTGTAACAACCCCAGGCCCCTCAGCGTCTCTCAAAACCTTTGTTCTCCAGCCCCTTCCCCAGCTCCTTTCCGTTCTCTTAACACGCTCCAGCCCCTCAATATCCTTCGTGGAGCGAGGGGCCCAAACTGGAGACACGGAGCTCCTGCTCCAGGCTGGGGGGCAGCTCAGCACCCCCAGCTGCCCCTTGAGGATGTTGGGACAGACCCTGAGAGGCTTTTGTGCTCCCGTGGCTCATCATCCAGGCTCCAGGCTCCTTCCTCGCAGCTTCCAACTGAGCTGAACCCACCTCCCTCACCCAGCTTTGCAATTCAAACCCCCCCTCCCTTTCATTACCAGGCAAAGGCTCCTTCCAGGAAGGCTCCTTATACAATTTAAATATTTATTGTAATAAAAACAAAATAAATAACTTCTCTTTTTCACATTAGATAAACTGCCCCCAGACAGAAAAACCCACCTCAAAACAAAACATCCCCCACTACGTGGGCTTCACCGTGGATTTGTTACAAATCAGAAGACGGCAAGTGTTTGCTTTCTAGGGTGTCCTCAGCCAAACCGTGACAGGAGGTCATCACAAATCCAGTTTTTAGGAATCAAGTAGATGGTAGCCACCCCGGACACAGAGGGGACTCTTGGGGAGGAGCCAAACAAGGAGCCCAGAGGAGCTGAGCTAATATAGGGGTCACCTCCACCGCAGGTGAGAGTCCTCTTTGTCGGTAACGTGGCCCCATGTGGTGCAGCTCAGGGACAGAGGGTGACAGTGCTGGCTCTTCCCCAGCTTTGTGCTTGCGTGGTGTCAGGTGCCTTACTGCCTCCGTAACCAGGAAACCACCCGCTCCCTTAACCACTACTTCATACCCTAAAGAGGAAAATTTGTGTGCCTACTACCTATCCCAAAAAAGTATTCAAAAAATAGCTAAACACCTCATCAGTCACCCTGAGGTGATCACAGTGTTGCTCTCCTAGTGCGTTTCTCACAGCAGCTGTTGGTGGATTATCTCCCACACCATCCTCTTACGGAAGTAAGGCATGTGACTCTGGAAAGAAAAGGAAAAATCCTTTAAACACAAAGTCGAGGCAGAAAATATGCACAAATATCTAAGAGGGGAAACCCACTTCTCCAGAAGACATAAGGGCCAGGGATCCCAAACCCACCGGCTGCGGCATCTCGTGTAGTGAAGTAGGAAGCAGACACCAGATGTAAGGATGGAGCACACAGCTCTGCCCTTCCGAGGCCACTGTGAAGCTCCAACGCCACCAGCTACGCACCAACCCCAGAGCGAGGGATAGAACCTCCATCCCTGCTCCAGGCACAATCAGCAGCTGCTGCAGAACTCGGGACCCGATGGAATGGCTGGAAGATGCCAGGGGAGTGTGAGGTTGAGCACGGGGAGAAGGTTCTTCCCCCAGAGGGTGGTGGAGCCCTGGAACAGCTCCCAGGGAAGCAGTCACAGCCTGACAATGTTCCAGAAGGGTTTGGCCAATGCCCTCAGCCCCAAGGTGGGAATGTTGGGGTGTCCTGTGCAGGGACAGGACTTGGACTCAATAAGCCTTGTGGGTCCTTTCCAGCTCAGGAGAGTCTAGGATTCTGTAACTTTCCCCGGCTTTTGTATCTAAGCAAAGTCGTCTGGAGCCGGTTTTAACTCCCACTCACCTGTGTAAATGTTAATGGTTTGTCTCTGGCGATGTAGTCTGCGTACTTGCAGACAAAAACCCCGCAGTCGCTTCCATTCCATTGCTGAGGGATTTCCTAATGAATGAAGAGACAGAATTTTCCAATACCGTAAGAGAGAGGCAGTTTGGAAGCAGCACACGTTACCCATCCTAACAGACACTCAGGACAATCCATTCACCATCACACAGCTCAGGGAACAGACCTGACTGACCACACATCAGCTCTTCACTTGGGTGTTACACCAGGACTTGTGCTGCACGTAAGAATAATTATCCCATATTCCAAACCAATTTCCAAAGCCTGTGTTCTCCAACAAGAGTTAAACAGATTAAGTTTGTCCTGGGATGTGGGGTAAAGTCAGATTCACCTGAACATGGCAGAATAATTCAAAAAAATGAAGCATGCAGCCAGCAAGGAGAGGTCATGCTGAAATACTTCATCCCAGCATGGTTAAGACCAGGTTGGATGGTGCTTTGAGTAAGCTGGTGTGGAAGGGCTGGAACTGGATGGGATTGAAGGTCCCTCCTGACCCAAACCACTTTGTGATTCCATAGTTTCCTGGGTCAGCTGCAGCCTAAGGTGGCACCATAAGAACATGAGATGCTTACGGCTCTTTTCCAAAAGCCTGGACTTAGAGTCAAGACCTCTAAAGAGAAGGAGTTGAGAGTTCACATTTTGCATCCCAGTAGTGCTCACATACATGTGTCCTCATGCTGTGAAGTGTCCACTCCGAACAACCCAGCTCCAGTTGCCTTTTTTCCCAGCTTTCTTCTTGCAGGTATTTGCTGTTGAAAACAAATCAAAATCACTCTTCCTCTCTAAATAGTAAGTCGTCAAAACCAGAGCTGCTGTAGGATCACAGGGAGCTGAACGGCAGGCCAGCAAAATGTCAGAGCATCCTTACAGCAGCTGATTTAAGGCTTTCAGAGGAAAAATCCAAGTCTTAAATTTACAGACATAATGAGAGGCTGCCCTGACTAGAGGGGACTGTGATACAAGGTAAGTAGCCAACATCACACTGCTCACAGCAAGGCAAAGATTCCTGCTTCATTATCTAAAGGAAACGTGGAAACTTGCAGTTGTGTTCCAGGGACAAGTTCCAAAAGCCTTCTCCTAATTCACCACGTGAGAGCAGCGCCCAAGCGGTTACTTACAACAGAGTTTCACAGATCTTGTTTCCGCTGTTAACTGCCACGGAATCCAAGTATTTGATGGTCTTCTTTCTCATGTCGATGACCTGTGATTACAAGGGGACTGTCAGATAAAGCACAAACTTCTGCTGCACACACATCAAAATCGACACGGCTTTTCTCACCGGCTTTCTCTCCCCATCCAATTCCAAACGAAAAGCCAGTTCGACTCACCACCAGAGTCCAATGGTTTGTCAGGTGGACAGGGACCAAGACAACATCCTGCTTGAAGAGATCCACACCTCTGGTCCATCTCTTCACTGCTGCATAGCCCCCAGAAGTTAGCTTGCGATAGAAGAAAGTAGTAAAAGCATGAACTGCTGGATATCCTTCCTTCTTACTTCTTTCCATCACAAGATTCATGTAGAAATTAATGATCTGTACCATAAAGAGTAAGCTTGAGATGTAAAACAAGATACTAGCTTACCAAAAGAATGAAACAGCAACAAGAGCCATGAGGCTTTGAGCCAAAGGAGGATATCGTCATGCTGTGGCCAGTCTTACCTCATCATTGAGCCAGCAATATTTCTGCAGCGTGCAGATGTCATCACGAGTGATGTTCATTTTGAAGGCACTGCTAAGGACGTCATTCGGCTCCCCGTGGCTGAATGCGGCCTTGATCTCTCTCTCCATGGCCTAAAACAAACAATTAAATGGGGAAGGACTCATGAAATGGAGTAATGAGCACGCTAACAAGCTTTCAGCTGCAAGAAAGCCTGCAATGAAGCTCAGGTACCAGCTTTTTGCTAAGTCAGTAACAGCACTTCATTGTTGGTTCAGCACCCCAACTTTCAACTTCATAGCCCAGCTTTGCTCCAATTTATTTTCACAAAAGGAAGCCGATATCCAACACGTGGACACCAAACACACTAAAGCAGCTGAAAAACTAACAGAAGTAGAGCAAACCCCTTTCCCATGTGACGCTGCAGCCCTTGCCATACAGAGGGTAAAGTAAGGGAAACTGAGGCAGCTACATTGGGGTCAGGCAACCACGAGTCCAGGCTGTGCATCTGACTGGCGCCAAGACCGATGTTGCCATCTAAGTCTGTGTAAGGAATGCAAATAAACCACTAGGTCCCCTTCTTGGTTGCATCTGGGCTGGAAAATTAAGCACAACACCTGGTTTTCCTTGCACTGAGCAGACTTTGTAAACCCTTGGAAAGGACAAGTTAGCCTCTGCCTTTCTCCTCAACAGGCAAAACCAGAGGTGGTCAATTAGATCAGCACGACTGTGTCTCCAAATAATAAAAGCAGCCAAAATTCAGGTGAGCAGGGGAACCTGGCCTCCTACTCCCCGTTGAACAGTGTAACTAAGTTAACTCCTCCAGCCACTGCAATGCTCAGCACGCACACAGGGCTCCGCGGGGTCCTGAGGATGCACACAAGATGCTCAGCTGCCCCCCAAGCACTGCAGCGCTCCAGATCAGCCAAAGCTTATTTTTCAGGTTCCACCACCAGAGTAGGACAGGACAAAATCCTTTTAAGAGGCTCTGCCTCTTAACCAGGTGAATCAAGATAGCACTGCTGTGTTGTTAAGCCTGGCCTAGCTTTTGTCCTGGCTGTAAAACAGCCCCGTGTCCTGTCTAACAAACTGTCAGCTATGGTACCTCTGTGATTGGAGGAAAGTCGTCTGCTTTTCTGCCTGAGTCTGGGGATTTGTTTGCTTCCACATCAATGCTGGATGATTTTCTGGACAGAACAGAGGGTGGACGTAATTGGCATAACACATCTCCTGAGATGTCGGCTCCATTCTGTTTCTGTTGGGCAAAAGGACAGCAAGTGAGCAAGGAAACACAGATTTTTGCTAGGTGAAAATCTTGCTGATGTATAAAACTGGAAGGGTTTTTGTACACGCATCCAGCCAGCAAGCTGCAAAGTTACTTTTTCTTGGCAAGCGCATTCCAGCCGTGCAGCGCTGCCCTCAAAGCTCAGCAGAGGCAGGAGAGGCACAAGCTCAGTTTGGCATTAAGAACCCCAGCAGAGCCTCCGCCTCTGCATATCAAATTGGGATTGAAATTAACAGCTCCCATTTCCATGATTAAAACTGTGTGATCTCAATCCCAAGCAGAGATGAAAGTCAGAAGTGTACAGCCAACCCTACAAAACAAGCCAGGACTAAAGATACCGCAGCCCAGCTTTGCAGGACAACTAAGTCTGAGCGCAAGACTTCTAAGCTGTGCCCAACACAATAAGTGCGGAGAAGAAAAAGAGCACAGCGTGGTGTGCTTGTGATAATCCAGAAACAAACCAAATGGCAGGAAACCCTTGGTGATAGCACTACTTCTCGCACAACATTCCCACTTTCCCTGGGCAAACCAGCTGGGATGAAAACATTACTCACTCAGCAATATGTGAGTGAGGAGGGCAAGTATTTCTGATCACAAAGAGCTGTATTTGCTTAAGAAGTGAAATAATGAATAACACAGACTTACCCCTGCAGCAGCAAGTTTCCCTAGCCTCCCCTCTTCCTTAGTGTTTTTCACCCTGTGAGGTGAGGGAGAGAAAAAGAGAGAGGAGTGAGCTGTCTATCTGTACTGTCCCATGGAATTGTTCTGGAGAAGAGACACAAGCAGAGCTAAATGACACAAGAACAGCGATTATAAGAGACTCTACCTGGTTACATCACCTCTCGGAGGCACCTGTGAGCTGCAAACATCCCCATCTCTGAAACCTGCACGGAAAAGCAGTCTTATGAGAACAAGAAGCCAGCTTTCATTTGCCATCAGCTGCACAAAGTGCTCGCTTGCTGGGTGATAAATACAAAAAACACTTGTAATGACAACTGCATGGTCAGGAAGTTTGAACTTAGGCAGTTACGTAGAATATCATAGAATTGTTTGGTTGGAAAAGACCTTTGAGATCATCAAATCCAACCCATGCCCATCCACTATTAAACCAGATCCCTAAGCAGCTCAGCTCTGAGCAGCCTGGTCCTGTGGAAGGTGTCCCTGTCTGTGGCCAAAGGGTGGGACTGGAGGGGCTTTAAGGTCCCTTCCAACCTAAACCGTTCCATGATTCTATGAAATGCAGAGCACTAACAGTGCTGGCACCAAAGGAAACCACCAGTCAGGAAACCAGTTTAACGAGCACACTCTGCGGAAGGGAACTCCTTCAGCAGTTATGCATCTTCAGCTGGCTAACTGTACCGTGCGGTTAGCTGTCGCGGTTCCCAAGCTCTGCTGGCACAGAAACAGCCACGCGCAGCACTAGAAATGGATAAAGGCTGACAACTCCCAGTTAAGCACGGGCTGCCTGAGGGGGGGCAGCAATCTATCGCGCTCCGCTGCAGCAAACAGCCAGGTGCTGGGACATTCTGCATGGGGCAGAGTCCCATCTGCAGCCACAAACATCACTGGCACAGTAATGGTTCTTGAGGGCCATTTAAACAGTTTTTCAGTACACCAAAATGCTTCCAAAGGCATTTTAGCCAGTAGCTACTGTTGGGGGTGGTGCTGTCCCCCTCTTTCTTTCCCTTTCCTCCCAGAGCCAGCTCATTCCATCCTAGGAGCTGACAGAAGCTACACCAGCACAAACACGCTGCCTGGTGCGGATCAGGCATGGATTAATCACACATCAGCATCTTCAGCACAATCTCTACTCTCGAGACTTGCGTGAATACCCTATTTGGATTTGAAGTCTCCCTACACAGTGGAAAAGCTATGAATCGTGGCGATACTCACCGGTCTCCCGTAGCACGCTCGGGTAGAGGGTTCTTTCAAGTTTGTGCTCTTCCAAGTGACTCGCAATCAGCACTGGTGGCTTTGCGTAGGCTTGACCACTGTGGTGCAGCAAAAACAAGAAAAATCACAATTTTCATTTAATCCCTTGACAGAAACACCCCGTCTCATGCACTAACACCCTATTTCATGCACTGCTGTCACGACAAAATGAAAAGGGCATTTCCACGAGGAGGCAGCTTCCATTCAGAAGCTTGGCTACAGTCAGCTCAGGCAAACTCAAGATACAGGAGGCAAATTTTCTCTCTCCAGAATTTTAGAGGAGACTAATTAATCATGGAATGGTTTGGGTTGGAAGGGACCTCAAAGTCCATCCAGTCCCATGCCTGTCACAGACAGGGACACCTCCCACTGGATCAGGGGCTCCAAGCCCCATCCAACCTGGCCTTGAACCCCTCCAGGGATGGGGCAGCCACCCCTGCTCTGGGCAACCTCCTGACAGTTGTAAGAGATCAAATCTACCCATCACTGACAGTATGTGAATCAGAATTACACGCAAGCCTCCATTTGCAGGTTGCTTTGAGAACTGGAATTCTACTCGAGTGGGATTTTGATAACTTTAGCGTACTGGAAAGAGAAAACTTCCTGTAATTTGTGTGAGAACGACCAGGGAAGGTGTAAAAAACACAGTGACATTTCTGGCATTCCTTAAGTTTCCCATTTTCAGATAAAACAGGATTCCTAACCTCATCAATTACAAAGAGGAAGATAAATCCTGTCAATAACCAGCACAGACAGTCTTTTAAAGATCAGTTTGCCCCAACATCTGCTCTAGGACTTTGTCTGGAACCTCAAGAGTAGGAAAGATTAACCCCCTCCCACTTCCACATAAAACATCCACAAAGTTATCACCAAAAAGCTCATGTTTGTTTTTCCCATAATTACTTGAGGAAGCCTGTGGCCTGTAGAGGAGGAAGGCACCTGGGATTCTTCTCCTTCACCAGGTTCAGGAGCTGTTTGTATTTCTCCTTCTCTTCTTGTTTAACACCCTGGAGAATGGAGAGAAACAAACAGATTAGAACCACCATATATGAAGCAAATGTTAGTAATGCGGATACAGCACAGGCTGGTACCTCATTACTGGCATGTTATTCAGGTTTAATTTAGCAGGAACTCTCACACCTTTGTTCTGTGTTAGCCCTGCTCTACAAACTTGTTTCCTGCTAAAACCTTAAAGTCCCTCCTGCAACTCCTTCCTCTGACAGAGGCCTCTTCTCTGAGCAGGGGTGGCTGCCCCATCCCTGGAGGGGTTCAAGGCCAGGTTGGATGGGGCACGGAGCCCCTGATCCAGTGGGAGGTGTCCCTGCCTGTGGCAGGGAAGGGACTGGATGGGCTTTACGGTCCCTTCCAACCCAAGCCGTTCTGTGATTCTGTGGAATATTATCAGCAACTGAGTTGTTTTTTGCCTACGTTATCCTTTTAAAGTTGCTTTGTAAGGATCACATTTGAACCAGGTTAAGAACAAAAGAATCAAGCACCTCTGCAACAAATGCATGGTCCTGACAAGGCACAACAGCTTCACTTGGAAGAGAAACGGCCTGAAGGATCCTCCCCCAGTGCAGCCTTTCCACAAAAATGGGTTAGAACTGAACCTCTGGCAACAGTGCTGCTCCCTTCCAAGACTTGGCGCACGTAAAGGCAAATAAAGCGCTAGACACTGATTTTCCAGCAGCATTGCTGCAGTTTCGTTAACTACATCCACTGGGCTGTTACCAACAGCCACTGGGGCATTTACACACAGCTTGTTGTGGTTTCATTTCAAAAGACACTTTTACCTCTTCAGCAGTACAGAAGAACCTCCCGATCCTGCTGGCTTCCGAAGCTGCAGACGCTGGCACAGTTCGCTCTTTAATGGGCGGCCTCGGAGTCAAGATGCCTGCTAGAGCAGGCTTGACGTGGGTTGTGCCATTCCCCTTTGCACTGAAAACAGACACAGCAAAAGACACTGTATCAGAGAAAACTCAAATACACACCTCTGACTCACACTCCAACAACAACTGTTTTGAAAAACACACACACTGGCTGGTGATGGAGTCAGACATGAGATGTTTGGGACCCTCAAGCAAAGACCTGCTGCCTTCAACTGGCCAACGGGAAAATACAGAGAAGTAAAAGTGCAAATTGGAGCAACTGCCTCGAGGATGAACTGGCTGGGGGGGAAGCAGCTGCAGATCAACCCTAGTACAGCAGCCTGGAGGAGTTTCAGAAGAGCTTGGAAAAATACCACCACGTGGACACAAACAGAAATGTTGGGCAACACAGAGGAAGCTGAAAAACGAGAGTGAAAGTTACACATTTCAGAGAAGTCAAAGCAAACAAGGGTTTTTACCTCAGACGTGGAACCGGCTTGTGATAAAGGGTCAGTGTTTCCTTATTCAAGCAAGTGCTGGTTCCATAAGGCATTTTACCTACAAGAGAAGTGGATAAGCTATCAGTAACTATAAAAGGAACCTGTTTCCTTTAAGAAGCTTCACCAGAGAAAAGTTATTTTTGTTGGTTTTATCATATTAGCATTTCTGTTATGTTACTTTTCTTATTTTCATATTAGCAACCAGAGAAAGTTGTGCACACAAGGTATCGCCAGCCAACCCTCACCCCCAAAAAAGTGTTATTAGGATCTACGAGCTAAAATTAGTGTTTAAAACAATTTCTTCTGGCAAGTCAATGGTGGACATAGAACTACAGGACTGCCCCAAGGCAGCTCTTGCACCGAGATGATGAGATAAACACCCCAGTCCAGAGGGAACGCAAGGATGCAAAGAAGAATAATTCATATTCCAACATTGCCAGATGCAACCTAGATGTCGTGACTTCAACACTCTGAGCCCAGAGGATGGAGCTGCACCTCACACACAGCAGGGTGAAAAAGAAATGAGTTAATAGTGCAATGTCAGCCTTACCAGATTCCAGTATTCCTAGTGCAAAAACTCTTTGTTTCTTAGCTGGAGGTTCATTATAAAGGGACTGAGCCTGAAGTAAAAACAAAAAAAATACCAATGTGAGTATAACTTCAACATGAATCCAAGCAAACAAACTCCCTGGAATTTGGTCAGCTCTGTCACAACCTGGGGACTGTGATTTGCCAGTTCAGGTTGTAGCAAAATACAAACCTCTGTGGGATCTCTGACAAGTACGTCTTTTTTTTTTTTAATAACAGCTGTCCTACATGCAGTGATTAAAAGAACACAAGCTTGTGGCTGCCCCCTCCCCAGAGGTGTTCAAGGCCAGGCTGGATGGGGCTTTGATGCAGTGGGAGGTGTCCTTGCCCATGGCAGGTGGTTGGAGCTGGATGGGTTTAAGGTCCCTTCCAACCCAAACCATTCTAGGATTCTTACTGACGAGTTCTCCTCCTAAACATGCCAAAGTGCGGCAGTCTAGCCCTTGAAGTACGTTTTATATAAATAGTGGTTAACGACTCTCTCGGGAACAAACAATTAGAGGGTGACAGTTTATTCCTCTTATGGGGCAATAAGAAAAGTAACACTACACCTTTGAACCAGACTAGAGCCAAGCAGTTCATGACTCTTTTTTACAGATCCAAAGTCCTATAGGACTCCTCTCCCAGACTGGTGGATAACAACCCAGCAGAAAGAGGTTTAATCAGAGGAAGCATCCAGTGTTTTCTTGTACTGTAAGGTATTTTAATGACCTAACTACAAGCTGCAAGTGCTAGAGCAGAGCAGGCAAACCTGAGTAAAGCAAACCCCGCATGCAAGAGCTGCCGGCTACAAACGGGAAAGAACCTACAGCCATACAGGCTCAGAGCAGGCCCAACTTCATGATACATTAGGGAGAGCTGAATCCTAACAGATTCTACCTGTGCCCCACATCCTCGCTCACCTCTGCTGCAGGCTCTGCAATGGCAGTGGCATCGCTGACTGAAGCCTCCTGGCCCTCAGTTGTTGCCTTGGATGGCGACCCCTCTGCAGCAACAACTTTGTCAACTTCCTCTTCGCGCTCAAAGACAGCGTAATCTGAAAAACAAAAGCAGGCGGTGTAAGAACATGATTTAAAAGGGCATTAGGATTTCTATTTGCGTTAAAGCCCATCTCCTTATTCCACCTAATGCAGCGTAACCCATTGTAAGTTACACACCCTCCCACAACAGCAGCTGGCAATGATATAAGCTGGGGAGGGGCTCTTGATCAGGGAAGGCAGCGATAGGACAAGGGGGAACAGCTTTAAGTTGAAAGAGGGGAGGTTGAGATGAGATCTTAGGGAGAAATGTTTTGCTGTGAGGGTGGGGAGGCCCTGGCCCAGGTTACCCAGTGGGACTGGAACTGGCTACGCAGGTGGCCACAAGGAAAGAAGGGCTCGGAAAGCCAATTTCAGTAACAACAGTGAAGTACAAAAGCCAGAGTTCCTTGCACTACGGGAAACGTAAGGAAAATGCGGCACATTAAACCCTCGTGTACATGCAGTACCTGTTCCTGCCTTCTTTGCTGGTGGCTCGTCAGCACTGTCCGACGGAGCACTGAGGAGAGAACACAGAACAGTTTCACAACTGCACATCAGCTTCCAAGAGGCTGACTGCCCTCCCCAGCGCCGCGGCCAAAGCAAGGTTCAGGTTCCGTATCGCCAAGGTCTCCCCTCTCCATATGACCCTGATCATCCCAGACACACACTCACTGCTGCCACACCGAGGCTCTCCCATCCACACCCCTTGCTCGCAGAGAGCCGCTTATCGCACTAAAGTGTATCAGGCCTCTTTTTCTCGTTCTCTTAATGTTTTGTATTTGCTTCTATCGCCAGTTGTGGGGTTAATGTGGGAAGCTTTCCTCTTTCCTCAAGGAGAGCAGCGTGCCAGAGATCATTGCACCACAGAGGTGTGTGGCTAAGAAAACAGAACTAAAAAGTGGGAAAGCGACTCCTGCCTGCACCTACCCATTGAAATAACTCCCTGCTGAGCCAGTGCAAGTGAATGAGCTCTTCAAATCACTCAGCTGTACCCTCTCTTATGAAGTGCAAGTCCCAGAGTTCCACCAGTGAGAAGCAAGGATAAAAATCTAGTAAAACTCCTCTGGGTACAGAGCGCAAAGATTGCTCCTAGTTTTATTTGTTCCAGAACAACAGGACAGATAGCAAGGACTCTTTGCAGAATCCTTTGGTCTTTCTTACAAAAATAATGTCTTTTATACCACTAATGCTTCCAGATCCTGCTGGTATCACCACTTTGGACCATAAAAACTGACTGATAACCTTCATACTATGAAAAGAATATTTGGTATTAAAGTCAGACAGAAAACACTGGGGGGCAAGTGTTAAAGGCAAATACATTCCTATAAAAATGTATTCTCACTCAGCATATTGGACATTTCAGGAGGTAAAGCTGAAGAAGGCAAAATATTCACCTCTCCCTGCTCACTTTCTAGCACAAGCCGACTAATCCTGAGCTGCTCCTCAGTGAAGGCTTCCCAGTGGCAAGGATTCAGCCTTCTCTGTGCTACACCCCAAGATAAGCATGTTTTGAACACCAGACTGCGGCTACGATAACTGGTTTTGAACCGAAGCTGCTCTTCTCCAGCTTCAGCACAGACAGACAGAAGGGACGGCTCAGCTGTCTGTCTCTGGGAGCAGTGGGGCACCAGCACTGGGAACCCTTCCAGCTGCTCCACCCACACACCACATCCTCATGCCACGATTTCCCTCCCAATAAGTATATCATGGAATGCTTTGAGTTGGAAAGAACCTTAAAGCCCGTCCAGTCCCACCCCTGCCATGGGCAGGGACACCTCCCACTGGATCAGGGGCTCCGTGCCCCATCCAACCTGGCCTTGAACCCCTGGGATGGGGCAGCCACCCCTGCTCTAGGCAACCTGGGCCAGGACCTCCCCACCCTCACAGCAGAACATTTCTCCCTAAGATCTCATCTCAATCTCTCTATTTGCAGCTGAAAAACGTTCCCCTCCTCCTATCTCCGCACTCCCTGACCCAGAGCCACTTTCCTGGAGCCCCTTTCGGGCCTGGGAGCTGCTCTCAGGTCCCCCCGAGCCTTCTCTTCCCACAGGCCGAACGCCCCCCGCTGTTCCAGTCTCTCAGGACGGCCTCCATCGCTCTCACACACACTCCGCGGGCCCCTCCACCCCCTGTCCGCGCCCCCGGGGCTGCTCGGACCCCACGGCGGCCGGGGATAACGCGGTGCTGACCTGCGGCGGGCGGAGGGCAGGAGGAGGCCGAGGGCCGCCCGCAGCCATTCGTACATAGGCCCCGCCGGCCGGAAGTGCGCCCGGCGCGCGCCGCGCGGGGCCCGCCCCCCACCGCCCTCGGAGCGCTCCCATTGGTCCCGCGGCCTCGCCCCGCCTCCCTCGCGCCTCCATGCTCTCCCATTGGCTGCCGGCACCCGGGAAACGCCCTCCACACAGCGCGCCCTTAGCCCCGCCCCTTCCGCAGATACCACGCCCACACCGTTCACTGACCACGCCCCCACCTCGATCATATATGGCCTAGTCAATATCCCGCCCCGTTAAGCCACGCCCTCTCGTCATCGACCACGCCCCCGCCACCATACATGGCCACGCCCATGGTACACCTCTTGGACACGCCCCCTCTGTAGAGGCCACGCCCCTCACCACCATATATGCTGACGCCTCCACCGCACATGGCCCCGCCCCTCTAGCAGCACCTTATATGGGCACAGCCTTGGCCCCGCCCCTCCCGCCGCCCGGTCCCCGCCAGGTGGCGCCGAGCCTCGCAGGGTCCCCTGGGGGGCGGGATGCAGGGAGGGATCAGGCAGGGATGCGGGATGCAGGCAGGGATGTGGTGAGGGATGCGGGCAGGAATGCGGGATGCAGGATGCAGGCAGGAGTGAGGGATGCGGGCAGTGATGCAGGGTGCAGGCAGGGATGCGGGATGCAGGCAGGGATGCAGAGAGGGATGCGGACAGGGATGCGGACAGGGATGCAGACAGGGATGCAGAAAGGGATGCGGACAGGGATGCGGACAGGGATGCAGACAGGGATGCAGAAAGGGATGCGGACAGGGATGCGGACAGGGATGCAGGCAGGGATGCGGACAGGGATGCGGACACGGATGCGAACAGGGATGCGGACAGGGATGCAGGCAGGGATGCGGACAGGGATGCGGACAGGGATGCAGGCAGGGATGCGGACAGGGATGCGGACAGGGATGCAGGCAGGGATGCGGACAGGGATGCAGACAGGGATGCAGACAGGGATGCGGACAGGGATGCAGGCAGGGATGCGGACAGGGATGTGAACAGGGATGCAGGCAGGGATGCGGACAGGGATGCAGGCAGGGATGCAGACAGGGTGCGTTGTGCCTCAGCGCCAGCAGGCGGCTCGCAGCCCCGCAGCGCTCGCCCGGCACCGTCCGTCTGTCCGTCCGGGCGGGGGGGGCCCCGGGCTCTCGCTCGCTCCCTTCCCCCGCGGTGGAGGTGACCCCTATATTAGCTCAGCTCCTCTGGGCTCCGTGTTTGGCTCCTCCCCGAGAGTCCCCTCTGTGTCCGGGGTGGCTACCATCTACTTGATTCCTAAAAACTGGATTTGTGATGACCTCCTGTCACGGTTTGGCTGAGGACACCCTAGAAAGCAAACACTTGCCGTCTTCTGATTTGTAACAAATCCACGGTGAAGCCCACGTAGTGGGGGATGTTTTGTTTTGAGGTGGGTTTTTCTGTCTGGGGGCAGTTTATCTAATGTGAAAAAGAGAAGTTATTTATTTTGTTTTTATTACAATAAATATTTAAATTGTATAAGGAGCCTTCCTGGAAGGAGCCTTTGCCTGGTAATGAAAGGGAGGGGGGGTTTGAATTGCAAAGCTGGGTGAGGGAGGTGGGTTCAGCTCAGTTGGAAGCTGCGAGGAAGGAGCCTGGAGCCTGGATGATGAGCCACGGGAGCACAAAAGCCTCTCAGGGTCTGTCCCAACATCCTCAAGGGGCAGCTGGGGGTGCTGAGCTGCCCCCCAGCCTGGAGCAGGAGCTCCGTGTCTCCAGTTTGGGCCCCTCGCTCCACGAAGGATATTGAGGGGCTGGAGCGTGTTAAGAGAATGGAAAGGAGCTGGGGAAGGGGCTGGAGAACAAGGGTTTTGAGAGACGCTGAGGGGCCTGGGGTTGTTTAGCCTGGAGAAAAGGAGTCTGGAGGGAGACCTTAGAGCATCTTCTAGAGCTCAAAGGGGCTCCAGGAGAGCTGGGGAGGGGCTCTGGATCAGGGAGGGCAGGGATGGGACACGGGGGAAGGGTTTTGAGCTGAAAGAGGGGAGGTTGAGATGAGACCTTAGGCAGAAATATTTTCCTGTGAGGGCAGGGAGGTCCTGGCCCAGGTTGCCCAGAGCAGGGGTGGCTGCCCCATCCCTGGATTTGTTCAAAGCCAGGCTGGATGGGGCTTGGAGCCCCTGATCCCGTGGGAGGTGTCCCTGCCCATGGCAGGGGTGGGACTGGATGGGCTTTGGGGTCCCATCCAACCCAAACCACTCCATGATTCCATGATACAATAGAAAATGCCTCCCCAGTCCCAGCCCTCCAAGCATTTCCTTAGCTTGCTGGAATTTCCGCTGGTTTCTTCCTCTCCCAGGCTTTTACCGAAAGCTGTTGTCACCACACGTGTGTCCCGGGCAGGTCCTGGAGACCAGCCAGCTCTCCTGGCCCCTCTCAGGTCTCTCCCTAATATCCAGGGCATTCAGAAGGAGCTCCAGGGGGGTGTCCCTTCTGCTCACCCAGGGATTAATCACCGAAGGAGACCCTGCCCGTCAAGGAAAGATTTACAGGGCAGGCAGGAAGCTCTTGTTTTCACAGGAGTGCCTCAAACACACACACACAGTAGGAAAAGCAAACATTCCAGGCATACCAAGGGCTCCACGGGATCAAAATTCCCCAAACAGCCCAGATTAAGATCCTTGGCGGCACATGGAAACGCTAAAACCTGGACTCAAGGATTTAATTGTCTTCTTCAGCAGAGAGCCCTGAGCGCCGTGTGGAACAACCTGCGCTGCCCGGGAGGGCAGGGCGAGGGTCAGCGGCCGTGCCCCCCGGACAATAAAGGTCAGGGCTGGCCCCCACCCCTCTCCTGGCTCCATATGGTCACCAGAGTCTTATCTCAGAGGTTCCCCTTGGAAAAGCTCAGCCCTGCTCCTCAACAAGCTGGGCAGGGGGCACTCGGAATCGATGCAATGCCGAATCCGACCCATCGGAGCAGGGGCGACCACCGTTCAGCCTCTGGCTGCTGAGACCCCTGGCATGAGAGCAGCGATTGTGGTGCTGGGTTGATACCTTTTACCTCTCATCCCTCCCCAAAAGCCCTTTGAAGGGAATGTGAACGTTCCCATCATCTCTGGTCCCAAACGACAAGCCAGGAGATGTGACAGTGGCCTCACAACTGTCCACTCCCACCAAAATGCTCCGAGGGCACCATGAAGGTGGAACAAGAAGAGAAATGGGCAGAGGAGGGCAGGTCTGGCCCCACCGGTGGGTCCAGCTCGCTCCACAGCTGTTGTTGTTTGATGAACTGAACAGCACCAAAATCTTTCCTGCACGGGTTTTCTAGGGAACATCAGAAAGGCAGGAGGGAAATGGCACTTAGAAAAAACCATGATGTTCACATGATGAGATTCCCCTTTCTCTGATGCTCTTTTGAACTTCCTTTGCTCAGTTCGAAACAGTTCTTTCGAGGCAGGTCACAGCTCTGGAGTCCTGAGCACAGGAAGGACGTGGAGCTGTTGGAGTGACTGCCAAGGAGGCCACGGAGATGATCGAGGGCTGGAGCAGCTCCCACATGAGGCCAGGCTGAGAGAGTTGGGGATGCTCAGCCTGGAGAAGAGAAGGCTGCAGGGAGACCTTAGAGCATCTTCCAGTGCTGAAAGGGGCTCCTGGAAAGCTGGGGAGGGGCTCTGGATCAGGGAGGGCAGGGAGAGGACCAGGGGAAATGTTTTTGAGCTGAAAGAGGGGAGATTGAGATGCGATCCTGGGGAGAAATATTTTGCTGTGAGGGTGGGGAGGCCCTGGCCCAGGTTGCCCAAAGCAGGGGTGGCTGCCCCATCCCTGGAGGGGTTCAAGGCCAGGCTGGATGGGGCTTGGAGCCCCTGATCCAGTAAGAGGTGTCCCTGCCCGTGGCAGGGGTGGAATTGGATGGGCTTTGAGGTCCCTTGCGACCCATGAGGTCTCCTCAGAGCCTTCTCTTCTCTAGGCTGAACAACTCCAACTCTCTCAGCCTGGAAAGCAAAGCCCTCTCTCCAAATCCTTATCTCCTGAGGCTTCTGAGAAAAGGGCAGATGGTGGCAGGGATTTGGGATCCTGGGCACCCTGTGAAGGAGCCATATTCCTCCTGCTGAGCAGCGTAAATCCCTTTAGACAGACCCTCCTTCTTTACCAGGGCAGGCAGGAGGCAGGAGGAGCAGCAAGACAGTGGCAAATTCCTGCTGCATTTGCTGTCCGGTGATAAAGAACAATCCATGCCCAACACTTTCCTTCCACTCCTCATTTCACTTATGCTGCATCGGAGACAGCTATTTGACAGCCTGCTTCATAAAGCGTCATCATTAGGAACAAGAGTTAACAGCCCTTTTCTCTCCCTGACAGCTGCCCCAGCATGACTCGGCCAGGGCTGCTCTTCCAGGACGGGCAGTTTTCACTTCTTCTATGACTTGGAGCACAACGCTGAGCTGGTTTTGCCCTGGCAGGTTCTCCTCACAGCTGGGAAGGTGCAGAAATTCCTTAGGGATCTGGATGTTTAAGCTTATTTTGTCAGAAAAGTAGGATGGAGAGCGGCATGTCTGGCAGGGAGCAGGGTGTCTGGTGTCCCTCTGGGTACAACCCTCCACCTTCTGCAGCTGCGGCTCCAAATGAGGGAGCTGATGTCCTGCTGGCTGTGGGGAGGGGTCTGGACAAGGAGGTGATGGAGGGATCTCCACCAACCCAGAGATGCTCCAGAGCTGGGATGGCAGGGGCAAGTGGGAAAACACAACCAGGGTGCTGCCTGTGGCCACCTGCCCATGGCACTTGCTGGATGTCACTGTGTCACCTCGCATTCCCACTCAGTTTTGGGTCATGGGATGGAGCTGCCCCTTCTCCCAGTGATGCTGCAACCATGGGGGGATTCTCAGGCAGGGAAAATCACACCCAGCGCTTGACACTTCTCAGGAAGGAGTGAAAATGCCTCAAACGTGAGACCCAGGCCAAAGGAGAGCGAAGGGCTTTGCTATGGAAATGCGGAGCCGTGTCCCCTGGGGCTGGTGGCTCCCAGCACCTCACTGGGATACGGCAGCACTGGGACCTTTGTTCTCGCTGGCATCTCCCTGGCGGATGCCGGTGACCGAACCCAAAGCCCTGGGTCCCACCGCACTGGCGCCAGCAGGTCAGGAACAAGGAGCTCCTTTCAGGAAGCAGGGAAATGAAGGAAAGCAGAAAAGGACGTTTTAACATCCAGGAATGGAAATGATTCGAGTGGGTTAAACAGAGAGAAGAGGAGGAGGAGAAAGGTCCTGGCCCCTTTCCGATGTCCACGTGGCTTGTCACATTGTCCCTCGCGTTTCCTGCCTTACGCAGACATCCAAGGCGTGGAGGCAACCTACTCTTTCCCAGAGCTGGGGTGGCAGCAGGAGCGATGGAGCTGTCTCGGCAGCGGCTGCTCGCGGGAATGTCCTGGTCAGCCTTGTTCCAGCTCAGGTACCCTCCAGCAGAGCCCCCACCGAGGCTGCTGGGGTTCCCCTGGCAGGAAGGGAATCATGGAACAGTTTGGGTTGGATGGGACCTCAAAGCCCATCCAGTTCCAACCCATGGGCAGGGACACTTCCCACTGGATCAGGGGCTCCCAGTCCCATCCAACCTGGCCTTGAACCCCTCCAGGGACGGGGCAGCCACCCCTGCTCTGGGCAACCTGGGCCAGGGCCTCCCCACTCTCATTGTGAAGGATTTCTTCCTAATGTCTCATCTAAATCTTGCCCCTTCCAATTTATAGCCATTCCCCCTTGTTCTATCACTTCAGGCCCTTGTGAAAAGCTTTTCCTGGAGCCCCTTTCAGCCCTGGAAGCTGCTCTAAGGTCTCCGTGCAGCCTCCTTTTCTCCAGGCTGAACAACCCCAGCTCTCTTATCCTGGCCTCACAGCAGAGATGCTCCAGCCCTCTGGCCATCGTTCTTCTCCTTCCTCTACCAAGAAAGAGTCTTTTCAGTCACCAGCTCATGAAGCAGCAAGGAAAGGTGTGAGGGGATCAGAGAAAAGCCAGGAGAGCCCCATCCCCACCCACACCTTCCCCAAGCACATTGGGGAGTGTTCCCCATCTGAGTTACGGCCATGGGAAATGCAGGAATGGGGCTGGCACCCCCGTCCCTTCGGGAAGAGGCTGGGGCTTCCCGCTCTGTGCACTCCACACAGACCCCGGCACCAGCAAACAGCACAGGAGAGGAGCTTGTGTGGTTACTTGGCCTCCAGCTCTCCTCCCCGGCTGGTTGCACTCAGAATCAGGGACTTGATAGGGAAGCAGGTACTTGGAGGAACTTTTATACGGCAGAGAGTGGGACATGTCCCTGTCCACGTGGGAGGTGTCCCTGCCCATGGCAGGGGGCTTGGAACTGGATATTTAAGGTCACTTCCAACCCAAACCATTCCATGAAATCTATCGTCATGGGGCAGTTCGGTGAGTCCAGCATCTTGGACTCTCATCACCACCACCAGCACCCCAGGAGATGCTCTGAGCCCAGCCTAGAGCCAGTTGGGATCTCCTCCCCATGGCAAGCACCTTGCACTACCCGTAACACCCCAGTTCCCCAGGCTCGGCACAGCCGAGGCATTTTGGGAGCCGTGAAGACAGCCGAGGTGACCTCATCCCACGAGTATTTTCTTGGCTCGCCTCACTCCAACGCCTCGACGATAACGCTCAGCAGTGAGGTCAGAGGGAGGGTTTTGCATTGTGGAGCCGTGTGTCACCCGCAGAGTCTGGGACACTGGCACCTGCCCTCAGCCGCTGCTCCCATGCATCCCGCTGGAGCTGTGGGTCCCTGCCCCGTGGCACCAGCTTTCCACTCCCAAATCCCACCTGGGCAGCAGGTCTGTGTGGGCAGCCCCCCCGTGCCCCCGACACCACCTTCTGCCCGCAGATCCCTCCTGGCACAGGGCTCCCGGCTGCCCTTTTGCCTCCTCTGAGGGAAAAATGAAAAGGCTGAGACTTTTCTTACCTCCAGCGTTAGGAAGAAAAAGAGGAAACTCTTCAGATCACTTTCCAAAGGGGTGTTATCTGCCCAGGAGGGGTTTCCTGCTGCCAAAAATAGTGCGGTATTAAGATAGGAAGGGGAGCGGGATGACGCGGGCAGAGATAAGATTGGTGGATGAGCTGGGAGAGAGAGCCTGGATGCCAGGGGAGCTGGGCTGGCTCGCTTGGAGTGCATCACCCCATGCCCTTGGAAAAAGCAGAAATCTGCACCCCCAGATGGGCTCCTGCTGGGCTCAGTATCTCAGAAGAATGTGTCCCTCCCTCCCTCCCTCCCTCCTTCCCTCCATCCATCCATCCATCCATCCATCCATCCATCCATCCATCCATCCACCTATCTATCTCTCCCTCTGTCCCTCTGTCCATCTGCCTGGTGCTGGGCCTGAGCTGGAGTTTCCAGGCTGACATGTGCTGGGGGACGTGGGGACAAGAGCCGTGCCCTCCTCCCCTCCCTTTGAAGGTGGGTTTCAAACCAGCAGAGGCAGCAAAGCAAGGAGACGAGGCTGGAGATCCCGTCGCTTTTGGGGTGCTCTGGGTGGCTGAGGGCGATACTGGGGTAAGATGGGATGGATTTCACACTAACAGAGGCGAGAAAGCAAAGAGATGAGGATGGAGATGGCCGTGTGTCACCCTCTCGGGTCTGTGGTGAACAGAAGATGCTGAAGTTTCCTCTCACAAGAATGGGAGCTTAATGTCCCATAGCAAATTAGCGATTTTCCCTGCACCTGCCCTGCCGCCCCCCTGCAGGGCTGTGGGAGCTCTAGGCTCTGCACTTGGGCTCTCGAGGCCGAGATGGAGCTTGTGCTTCTCTGCCTTGGGTTTGGGGTCCTCAGCATCCCTCCCCAAAGACAAGATGGGGCTTTCTGGCATTGAAAGGGGAAAAAAAAGAGTTTAATCTTTTTTTTATAGAGGCATGGAGTGATAGGATGAGGGGGAATGGCTGGAAATTGGAGGGGGGGGAGATTTAGACTGGACATAAGGAGGGAATTCTTCATGCTGAGGGTGGGGAGGCCCTGGCCCAGGTTGCCCAGAGCAGGGGTGGCTGCCCCGTCCCTGGAGGGTTCAAGGCCAGGCTGGATGGGGCTTGGAGCCCCTGATCCAGTGGGAGGTGTCCCTGCCCAGGGCAGGGGTGGGACTGGCTGGGCTTTGAGGTCCCTTCCAACCCAAACCGTCCCATGAGTCTATGATCCCTGCTTTGAAGGAACAGCTCCCTCCAACCCTTCATGTCCCCCCGCATCCAACCCATCCGTTACAGCCCCAAAAATGAAGGATGTGGATCCGGAACAGGTTCTGGTCTGGATTCAGGTTCTGGGTTCACACTGCGAACGGCATCAGCCGCACGGGAAAGGGAAACTGAGGCCGGGGAGAGGAGCCCCAGGAGCAGAGCTCAGGCTCGACAACAAGAGCCCTCGCAGGGCCCCCCGACAGGGGCCGCCAGGAGGGGGGCGCGGGGCAGAGCAGATGGGGCTGCAGGTTTCGGGGGGGCTGGGTCTGGGCCGCAGACAATGGAGCTTCTCTGTGAGCTGCCATTGAATGGGGAGGATGGTGCTGGCGGGCAGCTGGCGGGCAGGGCCGAGCCCCCCCGAGGCGGCAGCTGCCGGACCCGCACGCGTGCGGCACACACGGCACACACCGGCCCCTCGCTCCGGGAACACGCGTGGGCCCTCAAGTGGCCCTGGAACACACGCGTGGCCCTCGCACAGCCCAGCACACGTGTGCCCCTCACACAGCCCAGCACACGCGTGGCCCTCACACAGCCCAGCACACGCGTGGCCCTCACACAGCCCAGCACACGCGTGCCCCTCACACAGCCCAGCACACGCGTGGCCCTCACACAGCCCAGCACACGCGTGCCCCTCACACAGCCCAGCACACGCATGGCCCTCACACAGCCCAGCACACGCATGGCCCTCACACAGCCCAGCACACGCGTGGCCCTCACACAGCCCAGCACACGCATGGCCCTCACACAGCCCAGCACACGCGTGGCCCTCACACAGCCCAGCACACGCGTGCCCCTCACACAGCCCAGCACACGCGTGGCCCTCACACAGCCCAGCACACGCGTGGCCCTCACACAGCCCAGCACACGCGTGGCCCTCACACAGCCCAGCTCACGCGTGGCCCTCACACAGCCCAGCACACGCGTGGCCCTCACACAGCCCAGCACACGCGTGCCCCTCACACAGCCCAGCTCACGTGTGGCCCTCACACAGCCCAGCACACGCGTGGCCCTCACATAGCCCAGCACACGCGTGCCCCTCACACAGCCCAGCACACGCGTGGCCCTCACACAGCCCAGCACACACGTGGCCCTCACACAGCCCAGCTCACGCGTGGCCCTCACACAGCCCAGCACACGCGTGCCCCTCACACAGCCCAGCACACGTGTGCCCCTCACACAGCCCAGCACACACGTGGCCCTCACACAGCCCAGCTCACGCGTGCCCCTCACACAGCCCAGCACACACGTACCCCTCACACAGCCCAGCACACACGTACCCCTCACACAGCCCAGCACACATGTACCCCTCACACAGCCCAGCACACGCGTAGCCCTCACACAGCCCAGCACACATGTACCCCTCACACAGCCCAGCACACACGTACCCCTCACACAGCCCAGCACACGTGTGCCCCTCACACAGCCCAGCACACACGTACCCCTCACACAGCCCAGCACACATGTACCCCTCACACAGCCCAGCACACACGTACCCCTCACACAGCCCAGCACACGTGTGCCCCTCACACAGCCCAGCACACACGTACCCCTCACACAGCCCAGCACACGCGTAGCCCTCACACAGCCCAGCACACACGTACCCCTCACACAGCACAGCACACGCGTGGCCCTCACACAGACCAGCACACGCGTGGCCCTCACACAGACCAGCACACACGTACCCCTCACACAGCCCAGCACACACGTACCCCTCACACAGCCCAGCACACGCGTGGCCCTCACACAGCCCAGCTCACGCGTGGCCCTCACACAGCCCAGCACACGCGTGGCTCTCGCACAGCCTGACTGACGCGTGGCCCTCACACCGACCAGCACACGCGTGGGGCCTCACACAGGCCAGCAAATGTGTGGGCCTCACACAGCTTGGCTCACGCGTGGCCCCTCGCTCGGCCCTGGCACACGCGTGGGCCCTCACAAGGCACTACCACACTCGTGTCCCCACGCACACCCCTGGCACCCACGTGGCTCTTTGCACGCCTGTCCGTGTGCCTGTGTCCCTGTCCTTGCCTGTGTCCACACTGTCTCTGTGTCCCTGTCTGTGTCTGTGCCTGTGTTGATGTCCCTGTCCCAGTCCTTCTCCTTCTCCTTCTCCTTCTCCTTCTCCTTCTCCTTCTCCTTCTCCTTCTCCTTCTCCTTCTCCTTCTCCTTCTCCTTCTCCTTCTCCTTCTCCTTCTCCTTCTCCTTCTCCTTCTCCTTCTCCTTCTCCTTCTCCTTCTCCTTCTCCTTCTCCTTCTCTCCTTCTCCTTCTTTCTCCTTCTCTCCTTCTCCTTCTCCTTCTCCTTCTCCTTCTCCTTCTCCTTCTCCTTCTCCTTCTCCTTCTCCTTCTCCTTCTCCTTCTCCTTCTCCTTCTCCTTCTCCTTCTCCTTCTCCTTCTCCTTCTCCTTCTCCTTCTCCTTCTCCTTCTCCTTCTCCTTCTCCTTCTCTCCTTCTCCTTCTCCTCCTACTCCTCTCCATCTCTCCTTCTCCTTCTCTCCTTCTCCTTCTCCTCCTTCTCCTCTCCATCTCTCCTCCTCCTGCTCGTGTCCATCTCTCTCCTCCCTCCCCTCCGGTCCCACCCCCCGCATTCCTCACATTCCTTCTCCGCCCGCTCCGCTCCGCCAGACCCGCGCTGCGACATGAGCTGGTGAGTGCTGACCGGGACCCCGGGACCCCCGACGGCTCCTCGGGGCGCCTCTTTCTCCGTTCCCACCTTCCAGGGGGGTCCCGGGGCCGTGGGAGCCGTCCCCGACCCCCCGGAGCCAGCCCGGGCTCCAGCCTCATTCCTCACCCCCGCGGCCGTTCCCGACCCCAGCTCTGTTCCCGACCTTCCTGAGCTATTCCCGGCTCCCAGAGCTATTCCCGACCCTCGGAGCCGTTACTGACCCCGAAATCCTGTCCCATTCCTGACCCTCAGAGCCGTTCCTGAGCCTCAGAGCCTGTCCCATTCCCGACCCTCAGCCGCATTCCCGACTCTTGGAGCCGTTCCCGACCCCCAGAGCTTTTCTCGACCCTCAGAGCCATTCCTGACCCCCGGATCCAGCCCCATTCCTGACCTTCAGCCCCATTCCCGACCCTTGGAGCCATTCCTGACCCCCAGATCCAGCCCAATTCCCGACCTTCGGATCCATTCCTACCCCCATCCCCATTCCCGACCCTCGGAGCCGTTCCTGACTCCCAAATCCTCTCCCATTCCCAACTCTCAGAGCTGTTCCCGACCCCCAGAGCTATTCCCGACCCTCAGAGCCATTCCTGATCCCCAGATCCAGCCCCATTCCTGACCCCTGGAGCCCTTCCTGATCCCCAGATCCAGCCCCATTCCCGACCCCTGGAACCCTTCCTGATCCCCAGATCCAGCCCCATTCCCGACCCCTGGAGCCCTTCCTGATCCCCAGATCCAGCCCCATTCCTGACCCCTGGAGCCCTTCCTGATCCCCAGATCCAGCCCCATTCCCGACTCCTGGAGCCCTTCCTGATCCCCAGATCCAGCCCCATTCCTGACCCCCAGCCCCATTCCCAGCCCTCGGAGCCGTTCCTGACCCTCATTCCTGACCCCGTTCCCAGCCGCAGCCATAGGTGTGATGAGCGTGCCAGTGCTCAGCGCTGCCCGTGTCGGCGCTCCTGCCCTGCCCGCATGCCGAGCGGGATTCCCGTTGGACAATCCCTCTCTGACGAGGCTCCGCGCCGCGTTCTGCCCGAGCCCGGTCCCAACTATCCCTTCTCTTCCCGGCGCAGGTGCCTCGGTGTGGCCGGTGGCTGCTAAGGTCCCTGGGGATCCCTTCTCCGGTTGGAATCGTGGCTTTGCCGTCGGCGCTGGCGGAGATGAGGACGGCGGAGGACTCGAACGGGACGGTCCTGCACCGCCTGATCCAGGAGCAGCTGCGCTACGGGAACCTGACGGAGAACCGCACGCTGCTGGCCATCCAGCAGCAGGCCCTGCGCGGCGGCGGCGCGGCCGGCAGCCCCCGCTCCTCCCTGGAGAGCCTGAGCGCCGAGGAGAGCCAAATGGTGCAGCAGTCCACGCGGCAGGAGCCCCAGGGCCAGGAGCACCACTCCGACCACGGCTACTCGGAGAACAACGTCTACCGGCTCTGCCACGCCACGGCCGAGGAGCTGCCGAGCTACGAGGAGGCCAAGGCGCATTCCCAGCTTTACGCCTCGCAGCGCAGCGGGGCCGAGAGCGGCGCCCGCCGCCCCGACGAGGGGCTGAAGGACCTCAAGCACGGCCACGTGCGCTCGCTGAGCGAGCGGCTGATGCGGGTGTCGCTGGAGAGGAACGGAGCCAAAGCGCAGAGCCCCATCAGCGCGTCCCACAGCTACCCCCAGCTCTCGCGCCACCACCAGCTCGCCGCCCTGCGGGGGCAGCAGCCCGAGGCGCACGAGCCCCGCGGACCCCCTCCGGAATATCCCTACGGCATCCCAGCCCAGGACGCGTACCTGGCCATGCCCCGACCCTGCTCCCGGGAAGGTCCTGGGTTTCCACATCCTGAAATCAGGTAACCCTTGGCCCTCCTGGGCCCTACTTTTTGGGGTACCTTCCAGCCAGGATGGATGCTCGGAAGATTATAGAGTCATGGAATGGTTTGAGTTGGAAGGGACCTTAAAGATCATCCAGTTCCACTCCTGCCATGGGCAGGGACACCTCCCACTGGATCAGGGGCTCCAAGCCCCATCCAGCCTCACCTTGGACACCTCCAGGGATGGGGCAGCCACCCCTGCTCTGAGCTGCCTGTTCCAGGGCCTCCCCACCCTCAGTGTGAAGAAATTCCTCCTTATGTCCAGTCTGCATCTCCCCTCTCCAGTTTACACCCATTGCCCCTCGCCCCGGCACCACAAGCTTTGTGATCAGTCTCTCCCCAGCTCCTTGTAGCCCTTACAAGATGCGGGATGCGGAGTAGCCAGGAGGCGGGACAGTTGTTTCCAACCCCCTTGTGGGGCCAGATCCAGCTCAGCCCTTGGGGCTCTGTGAGGAATCTCTGTCACTCTCCCCTCCTCTCCCTGGTTTTCCTCAGCACGGTTGGGTTTTTCCAACTGGAGATGGAAATCCCACTGCCTCCGCAGACCCTGCCCCCTCCCCATGTGCCGGGAGGAATTTGAGGTTAATTCAGGAGCTGGGACCAGCTCAGGGAAAGGTGCAGTTTGGAACAGGCATGGGCAGGGCAGGAGGCTCCCTGGAAGCCCACTGCGATTTGTTCCTGGTGCTGCAGGATTGATGCGGAGCCGAGCCTGGATGATGAGCAGCAATGAGCTGGGCAGCTCTCCCCCTCCCTTTGGCAGCTTGATGCCTCCAGCAAAGCCCCAGGTTGTCTCCGAGAGGGCCACGGAGAGGTCTGGGAAGCCCAGAGGTCTGGGAAGCCCAGAGGTCCAGGCATTGCCTGGCGTTCTGAGAGGGCTGGAAGAAACTTTTTCCAGTGTGGAAAATGATGTGAATAGGGGAATTGGAGGCTCAATGGGAGGACGTGAGCTGCTCCCAGCCCTGCTGATCCACCCAGGCAGAGAGCGATAGCATCTCCGGCAGGAAAACCTTCTCCTTCCAGGGAACAAGGAGGGGAAGGGGAGCCATGAGGAAGATGTATTTCTTCTTCCTCGCTCCTAGATCATCCCGCAGGAATGCAGGCCCTTGGCGGGCAGCCCGCGGCAGAGCGGGGCCGAGCCGCACGTTGCCGCCTCGCTCGGTGCTGCAGGCAGCGTGATGTCGAGGAACTCGGGGTGGCCACACGAGGGGTGCTGGCCCCGCTCCTGGGGATAGCGAGGACGTAGTGAGAGTTTGGTGGTGAGGAGCCGTGCCAGGAGCCTGGCTTTGCCAAGGAAACAAGGAACAGGGGCAGCACCGCCAGCTTCCGAGGTGCGTCCTTCGTGGAGCTGTCGCTTGCCTGTGGCCCCAGCGGCGGGGTGGCCGGGGGGCCGGAGCCCATCCTGACCCACCAACCACGTCCTGAAATTGTTGGGTCCAGGCAGCCCTGCAGGACGGGGTTTGTCTTGAGTTTGATGGTGCCTGGACAAGCACCTTTTAGAAAGCAAACTCTTCCCAGCCCTGAAAAGCAGGATGGGCACTTCCCCAAGCCTTCCTCCTCTTTTGGGGTGACCCAGCGGCACCGGCACCCGCTCAGCCCACAGATTTTGGAGCAGTTGGTGGGGATGCTGGCGATGCAATCGGCTTTTCCACCTTGCCAAGCCCCCTGAGCCTCCCTCTGCTCCCCCCCTGCAGGGTGCTGCCCTCCCACGTCCCCGCTGCCTTCCTGCCACCGCCGGGCGCGCTGGGTGCCGCGGGCGTGGAGGCCCTGGTGAGCGCCTCGGCTGGCAGCCGCCTGGCCCGGGCGGACACTGTCCTGCGGGAGAACGAGAGGCTGCATCGGGAGAACGAGAAGCTGCGGTGGGAGCTGGAGAGCTGTGCCGAGAAGGCGAGCCGCATCCAGAAGGTGAGGCAACAGCCGTCACACCGCGTCGTTGCCTCCCCTGACCCCAGGGATGCTCAACCAGCTGCTGTGAAAATTCACCCCCTTTAGGGTTTTAATCCCTTCTCCTCCTCCCTCCTTGTTCCCCTCCGAGCAGCTGCGGTGCTGCAGCAGCCGGGCGGGGGGAGAAGGAGCCCATTCTCCGGTGACCCCCCTCCCTCCGCCTGTCCCCCCCATCCCTGGCCGCTACAGAAAGCCCTTTGTGTGGCCGCGTACAAGGGGCTGCTGTTCCCCTCTGGCCGGGCTGCAGCACAGCCAAAACCTGCAGAGAGACTCTTCTGCAATAAGAAAGGCAGAAAAAAAATCCGTTTCCCCCCAAAAAAACATGTGCTGGAGGGATCCCATGGGTGCGCTGAGCTCCTCTGGCAGCTGGGGCTGGGCTGAGCGACCAGGGGGAGCTCTGGCTAGCGTCTCGCTTGCCTTTTCTCATTCCACAAATGTCTAACCCTGGCCTGTCCCTTCCTCTGCCCCAGCTGGAGAGCGAGATCCAGCGCATCTCGGAGGATTATGAAAACCTCGTCAAGGCATCTTCCAAGCGGGAAGCCTTGGAGAAAGCCATGAGGAACAAGAGAGACGGGGAGATGCGACGGCTCCAGGACTTCAACCGGGACCTGAAAGGTGAGGGACTCTCTGTGTCCCCATCCCTGTGGCTGCTCCCTGTCTCCGGCGTATTTCCATGGGAAGCTTGGCTTCTCCCTCTTCCTCCGGTCAAAATGTTGTATTGAAATCTCAATTTGCTTTAATTTCCTTCGGAGCAGAGCGGTTGGAATCGGCGAACAAGCAGCTGGCCAACAAGACCCAGGAGCGGCAGGAGAGCAACCAGGGCAGCGTGGCCAAGCTCCTGGCGCAGAGTGAGTCCCCGGGGATGCCCGTCCTGGCCCCGCGGTACCCGTGAGCGCGGCACGGGGGCTCGGCACGTTCCCTTTCAGCTGGAGGAGGCGATGGGTGGCGGGCGGGAGCTCTTGGCCTTCCCCAGGGAGGATGGAGCCGCTCTTGGTGCTGGACTCGAGCCATTAATCCCAGCCGGCTGGCCGGCCGGCAGCGTGACCCGCATTCCCCACATTCCTGCCGCCCCGCCGGCTCTTCCAGCATCGAGCGCACTCCCGCCCTGCGCCAAGCCGGCCCTTCTCGCTCTCCTCCCTCCTCTGCCTCACACATGCAAAGGATTTTTCTGGGGGAAAACACATCTCGATGCATTATTTTAGCAGAAAGACATGAGCAGGGGAATCCCGTCCCTTTCCCTCAAGTGGCTGGATTCATGCTGGGCAGCGTTTACCCTCTGTGATCCGAAATTTGGGCTGGAATGTGGCAAATGGAGGTGTTTAGCCGGGATGTCTCTGGCCCCGTTTACGTTGTGTGCCGGGGAGGGACGCAGGGCTGATTTTTGGGGAGCAAAGACCAAGCTTTGTTGAGCAGCCTTAGGGCAGCAAAGCCTCCTCAGCTGACTCTTGGTGGTCTCTCTTGCAGGCTATGAGCACCAGCAGGAGAAGGAGAAGCTGGAGCGGGAGGTCTCGCTGCTGCGCAGCGCCCACGAGGAGCAGCGGCGGCGGGCAGAGCTGCTGGAGCAGGCACTGGGCAGCGCCCAGGCGCGGGCAGCTAAGGCGGAGGCCGAGCTGCGGAAGAAACGAGCCTACGTGGAGAAGGTGGAGCGGCTGCAGGCAGCCCTGGGCCAGCTCCAGGCCGCCTGTGAGAAGCGGGAGCAGCTGGAGTTGCGGCTTCGCACCCGCCTAGAGCAGGAGCTGAAGATGCTGCGGGCTCAGCAGGTGGGTGCTGGGGAGACACAGCGGTGGGTGCTGCATCCTCACACCACCTCCTCATCCTCTCTTTTGAGTTTTTTTAGCATCATTTAGGTTGGAAAAAGACCTTTGAGATCATCAAGTCCAACCCATGACCTGGCTCTAGCAAGCCACCACTAAGCCATGTCCCTGAGCACCACAGGAATGCTCCAGGAATGGTGATTCCACCTCTGCCCTGCACAGCCTCTGCCAGGGCTTGACATCCCGTTCCGTGAAGAAATATTTCCCAGTATCCAGCCTAAACCTGTCCTGGTGCAATTTGAGACCATTTCCTCTTCTCATATTGCTTGTTAGTTGGGAGAAGAGCCCAGCACCCACCTCACCACAACCCCCTTCCTGGGAGCTGCAGAGCGAGGAGGTCTCCCCTCAGCCTCCTCCAGGCTAAACAGCCCCAGGTCCCTCAGCCGATTCTCAGAACTCTTGTTCTCCAGCCCCTTCCCCAGCTCCATTCCTTTCTCTGGACACGCTCCAGCCCTTCAATGCCCCTCCTGGTGTGAGGGGCCCAAAACTGAACCCAGGGTTTGAGATGTGGCCTCACCAGGGCTGAGTCCAGGGGCACAATCCCTTCCCTGCTCCTTCTGGCCACCCCACGGCTGATCCAAGCCAGGATGCTCTTGGCTTTCTTGCCCACCTGGCCCTCTGCTGGCTCATGTTCATCCACTATTGACCAACACCCCCAAGTCCTTCTCCTCCAGGCAGCTTTCCAGCTGCTCTTCCCTAGCCTGGAGCTGCATGGAGTTGTTGTGACCCAAGTGCAGGACCCAGCACTGACCGCCTTGATGAACCTTTTTTGCTGTTGCAGAGGCAGGCGGGCGCCGCGGGCGGGGGGACGCCGGAGCTGAGCGCCCACACGCTCTCTGAGCAACTGAGGGAGAAGGAGGAGAAGATCCTGGCCCTGGAGGCTGACATGACCAAGTGGGAGCAGAAGTACCTGGAGGAGTGCACCATGCGGCAGTTCGCCATGGATGCAGCAGCGACAGCGGCCGCCCAGCGGGACACCACTCTCATCAGCCATTCCCCACGGCACTCCCCCAACAGCAGCTTCAACGAGGACCTCCTCCTGGCCAGCCACAAGCACCAGGAGATGGAGAACAGGTAGATCCACCTCACCGACAAGCTCGTGCTGTGGTCTGACCGAGCAGTGCCCACGTCCTCCTCCCCTGCCTCCGGCTCCTTTCTCAGCTTCTGCCTCTTCTCCTCTCCAGGTTAAAAGTCCTCCATGCCCAAATCCTGGAGAAGGATGCTATCATCAAGGTCCTGCAGCAGCGCTCGCGGAGGGACCCCAGCAAAGCCCTCCAGGGCTCCCTGCGGCCGGCCAAGTCCGTGCCCTCTGTCTTCGCCGCCTCCACCACCCCGAGCTGGCCGGGGACTGGCCAGGGCGACCGGCTGGCCGAGAGCAGCTCCCGGGGCAGCCCAGGTAAAGAGGCACCTGCCTGATCTCTTATTACTCTCTACAACTGCCTGAAGAGAGGTTGTAGAGAGGTGGGTGTGGGTCCCTTTTCCCAAGGGACAGGTGCTAGGACAAGAGGGAATGGCCTCAAGCTGTGCCAGGGGAAGATCAGGTTGGACATCAGGGAGAATTCTTCACCAAAAAGGTTCTCAGGCCCTGGCAGAGGCTGCCCAGGAGGTGGTGGAGTCCCCATCCCTGGAGGGGTTTGATGGACGGGTGGGTGAGGTGCTCTGGGATCTGATTAAGCAGTGGACAGGCACGGTTGGAGCTGATGATCTCAAAGGTCGTTCCAGCCTAATGATTCTACGGTTCCTCCTTCGCTTGGCAGCAGGGAGTTGCCTGCAATTGCCCTTTGGTTTTGGAAGCTGAGCTGTGGGGGAGAGGGGATTCTCTGCTGAGCCATAGGGACTGGCCAGAGGAGCCAGCGATCCTTAACAGCATCTCCTCCAGCAGGCAAAGCCGCCGCTGAAGGGGCAGCAGCGCCCGCTGCCCTTCCCCTGCCCCTGCCCTCGCACTCCAAGCACGGCAGCAAGGACGGCAGCACGCAGACCGACGGAGCGGCCGAGAGCAGCGCCCAGGGCGAGGGCACCGGTGAGTTCTGAATCCTCAGCACAAGGACATGGACCTGTTGGAACAGGTCCAGACGAGGGCTACGAAGCTGATCCGAGGGCTGAATCCGAGGGCTGGAGCACCTCTGCTATGAGGCCAGGCTGAGAGAGCTGGGGTCGTTCAGCCTGGAGAAGAGAAGGCTCCGAGGAGATCTTATAGTGACCTTATAGTGACCTTCCAGTACCTGAAGGAGCTATAAGAAAGCTGGGGAGGAACTGTTTACAATGGTTTGTAGTGATAGGATGAGGGGCAATTGGTGTAAATTGGAGGGAGGCAGATTTAGACTGGACATAAGGAGGAATTTCTTCATGATGAAGGTGGGGAGGCCCTGGCCCAGGCTGCCCAGGGGAGCTGTGGCTGCCCCGTCCCTGGGGGTGTTCAAGGCCAGGTTGGATGGGGCTGGGAGCCCCTGATCTAGTGGGAGGTGTCCCTGCCCATCGCAAAGGGGTTGGAACTGGATGATCCTTAAGGTCTTTTCCAACCCAAACTATTCTATGATTCTATGAGTTCCGTGGGAATAGCTGGGGCAGAGCTGGGGATGCTCCAGCACGTGGCCTTTGCAGCAGGAGATGGGCTTTGTGCAAGCATCAGTGATGTCTGAAGGCATTTGAAAGGCTCCTGTTGAGTCTGGTGGGTTTGAATCCCAGCAATCACACGTTCCTTGCATTTTTTTAAGGCGCAGAGCTTTTTTCTTGAATGCTAGCAGGGGAGGCTGGAGCTGCTGGTCCTTCAGCAATGTGGGCACCGTGCTGATGCTTTTCTTTTTCCACAGAGACCTCGGCCGCTGCCAGAGCCCCAGACCTGTCCGACATGGTGGAGATCCTGATTTAAGGCCAGCCAGGGGCTGCACGCCGGCCCCTCTGCCCTCCTCGCCTGCAGCTGCCTGGGATGGAGGGGCCTGTGGGAAGGAGGACGGAGCCTGGAGCTCAGCGGTGTCTCCGAGGGCCACTGTCCCTGCTCGGTGCCCGCACGGTTTCCCAGCTGCGCGGGGCGTGCTGGAGCCTGGGGATCCTGCAGCAGCAGCAGGAGCTCCCGACCTCTCTGTAAATACAGCCGGGATTTGTACGATGGGAGCAAACGTATTTATCTTTTCATCCTTTTCTTCCCGAGGCAGGGTTTTTCCCATCCCCTCCCTCGTCTGCTCCATCCTTATCCCACCTCTGGGTCTCGGCCATCTGCATCGACCCAGGCGCTTGGGCTCTGACTGGAAAATCCTGCTCCGTTCACCTGAACTGTAGCCGCCAGCTGATGTCTGTGCGGAGGCAGAGCTGGATGGAATTGTCTGTGGGTCCCATTCACCGCTTGGATCCACACGGACCAGACGAGTGCTGGGAGCCTCGAACCTTCATCACCTGCCCCCTGCCTTGGGGCTTTTAGCAGGGGCAGGCGAGGGGTTCGGGGTGGGACAGCAAATTGCAAATGTTAATCATGGGGATGAAGGGTGGAGGAGAAATCCCCTGGGAAGCGGAGGTGAAGCGCTTGGAGCGAAGCCCGGGCGGTGGGTGGAGGCGATGGGATTCGCTGACCCTCTCCTGGCTTCAGCCCCCCCGTGCCCAGCTGCTGGCAGCTGCCTCCTGCCCGTAGCCAGCACCGACGCCGCGTTCCTCTGAGCTCGGGCGCTTCCCCTCCTTGCCCATCATGCCTATACATATATTTTTTTCCCCTTTCTCTCTCCTTTAAACGCGTGCATTTGCTGGACAACTGCATTTTTTATTTTTCTCTCCCAGACATGTAAAAAATGCGTTCGGTTCTCATGCATTGTTTACAGAGTAGAAAATGAACAAGTGAAACAATTATGAAAGAGGAAAAAAGAAAAAACAAACCCATGACTTAATATATTTTATATTAATATTGGTGTTTCTTGTTAAGTATTTTTTTTCGTGCTGTGAACTTATTTTTTTTCCTGCCAAAGACAGTGAGTTCTTGTTTGTGCGTTTTAAGTTATCTGAAGTATTTAAACGTAAACCTGGCTGTTGCGTTGTGCCGCCCTATACCGAGGTTGCTGTCGCATTCCACTTGGTATAACAATATTTTAATAAAAAAACCCAAATATTGACCCGCAGCTACTGATTCTTCCCCTGCGATGGGGCGAGACGGAGGTGCCGCCGTGGAGAAAGGGTCTGGGGTGGTGAAATGCTGCCCTGGAGTGTTCTGATAAATCCATCCTGGTGGGATCCTCCTCCTCTTCCACACAAGATCCCCACCATGGGGCCTCCTTGAGGGCCACATCTTCAAGCCCAGCTATACCTGGTCCTCAAGACGTGTCAGCCACCTCCATGCCCTTCCCACTCCACTTGGCTCTTTGCTTTTCTGGAAGACCAGAAGTTCTGCAGGTGCTGGAGCTGGGGCTGCTTTAAGGCTTTTACAGCCACACCGTGCTTGTTCCCAGCCCTTTTGTTTACTGCTCTCATTTGAATTTAATTTCTAATTGCCCTCGCAAGGAGCATCCCCGGGGACTCGGCTGGGGCTGCTCGGGTGCCAGGCTGGGGCTTTCCCTTTCGCGCATCTCTCGGTGTTTATTGGCAGCTCATTTTGGGTTATCCTGCTGTCCCTGGGGACCAGAACTCAGCCAAGTCTCTACAATGGGCTTTATGCAGGCTGAGGCAGAAGAAACCAGCTCTGCTGTCCCCTCCTTGCTGGAAGGTGGCTTGGGGTTGCCAGCCTTGGTGGAACTGTGACGCTCAGCGCTGGCTCAGTTCTATTTTTCCCATCCAGGAAGGAGCGTGGCTGAAAATCTGAGGATTCCTGTGGCCACGGGATGAGTCTCTGTCCCTGCAAGAGCAGCTCAGAGAGATTCAGAGCGATGGGAAACTTGGAGCCCAGCTCCTGCTTCCACCGTGGCTTCTCCTGGGTTTTCCAAGCAGGGAAACAAGCTCCATGCTCAGGGCAGGGGTGAAGGTGGGGAGGAAGAAGGCCAGCGACGGGGAGGGCCGTGTGGGAAGCTCTCAGGGAGCTGCTGCTGCTGGGACGGTGCTGGGGGCCCTACCTGCCCTGCCTCCCCGGCTCCTGCTGCCCAGGAAGGTTGGCAGCATTCCTGGCATTCTGCAGCTCGCACGCCCCACGCTTTGTTTACCCGAATCCGGGTGCAGAGCAGCTTTGCGGCAGGTCTGCCTGTTTGCGGGCAGCTTTCTGTGCCCAGGGATGGAGGGAGGAGGCTCCCGTGGAGACCTTTGCCCACCTGCCCCTTGCCCCAAGCATCCCCATCCCCAGGGCTCTCACAGTCACCAGAAGCCAGAAGGAGCACAGAGGCAGAGAAGCATGGAAAAATGGGAAGGGAGAGGAAAAACCCCAAGCCCAGCTGTGAATTCGGGAGCTGGGCTGCAGGGAGAGGATGCCCAAGCTCAGCAGGTTGGGGCAGGAGCTCAGGGCTCCTTCTGCTGTGTCCTCAAGGGTTTGGTTAGGTAGGGTTGCTATTCAGCTGGAGCAGCAGCCGGCTGGAGCCACGTCCCTTGGCGCACGGGCGGCTGCTGTGGGTGTGGGTTATCGCCTGCTTTATCGCTCTGTCGTCACAGGCATTTCCCTCCGCTCCTTCCTCATCGCCTCCCTGGGTTTCACCATCAGCATCGCTCAGCCCCACAGCCCTGTATCCCGCGTGGGTCCCGTGCAGGCTGGGACGTGTCTCTGACACCGTGGTGCCATTGCCGGTCACTCTTCTGCTGTTTCAGCTGAAATACCATGCAGGAGCTAAACTTCCTGCTCCCATCCCCGGGTCCGTGATCTCTGCATCTTTGATTTTTGTGTCCCAACATCCCAGCATCCCCACATCCTGACTCCTGCATCCCTGTGGTCTCCTGCATCCCTGTGTTGCTTCATCTCTGCATCCTTGCAGCCCTGTGTCCTCAGCCCTTACATCCCTGCACCTCTGCATCCCTGCGTCCCCAGTTCCTGCATCTCTGCATCCCTGTGTCCTTAATTTCTACATCCTTGCACTCCTGCATCTTTGATTTCTGCGTCGCTGCGTTCCTGCATCCACAATCCTTGCATCCCCGTGTCCCCAGGACCCTAAGACGGGGCGGCCGGAGGTGTCTGCTGAGCTGCGAGCGTGGCTGGTGCCTCGATGTGGCACCTTCTGGGGGTTGGAGAGGTGAAAAAGAGCCAGTGGGTTCCACTCCAGATGCCGCTGCTGTCACTCTGGTGGCTTTGAATGAGACGCCCTGTTCTGGGGCAGCAGCTCTCTAGCGGGTGGAAGGAAGGTGGCTCGTCTGGCCTGGGGACTATTTAGGTTGATGTGGTTGCTCCCGTGATCCCAGCAGGTCAGGACAAGACTGGGGATTTTGTTGGGGCCCCACGGCCATCGGCTAAGTCCCAATTCCAGCCAGGAGGACCTCGTTCCCCTGGTGCCGCCCCCCAGCAGCACCTCTGCCACCTCGGCTCCTGCTTTCCTTCATTTCTCTTTGGAGCCAGAAGGTTGGAGCTTGGTCCTTGGAGCATCCTTGGAACTTGGTCTGTCCTTCATTGTCCCAGTCCCTCCTCATCGTCTCCTCATGAGCCTCCTCTCCTTTTCCACTTGCCAAATGAGCAAAGTCAAGCTCATCACCACCTCCTTAGGATGGTAAACAGCTCTTTGGAAAGCCAAAAACTCCCCACCAGGATTTGGGAGAAAGGGAATTTCGCTCCTTTTCCAAATAATCCCAGTTCTTGTGGGGGAAGCTTGGCAACGCAGCTGCCTTCCTAGCAAACCAGTTGGGCAAACCACGGTGCTTTCTCCTGCCTCAAGCCCTGGCTTGTTCTCCTGGCCGGCAGGAATGAAGCTCTCCCCGCCAGGCCTGCCAAACCCTTCCCTTCCTCCTCCTCCTCCCTGCATCCCTTGCCCCATCGCCTTCCCCGAGGGCTCCTCTCTGTGCCCAGGGCTTGTTGGGGGCCTCTCCCAAAGTCCTTGTGTTGAGCTTTGTGCCCCGTTGCAGTTACAAACCACCCCAAACGTCCCCTCCTGAGCAGGCGCTGCAGCAGGAGGGTCCCACGGGGTGGGGCGAGTGATGTTATTTAGGGGGGATGCACAGCCCCACACAAACAGGGGTGCTCCAAGATGCTCCAGCCACCCCGCTGTGGAGCCGAATGAGCATCCTCCAGCACCGGCAGCTCCTTGTCAATCCCACCTGGCCCCCGGTCCCTCCTGAAGCCCTTCCTGGCGGCTCTGGCATCGCGACAGGGATGCTGGCGGGAGGCGCTTTGCTGGGCTCAGCAGAAGCACTCAGGCTGCAGCGTGTGCACCGCAAATTCCTCATTCCTCTCCCCTGCGCTGTGCCGCCTGCCTGCCATCTTTGCATGCAAACAGTAAACAGGCTGTTATTATCCCGGATGCTTTGAATAACTGTGGCTATTTTTTCTCTTCCCAGTATTCTAAAAAGGCAAAAAATTCCCTGCGGTTTCTGAGTCAACCTTTTTTTGTCTTCTCGCTCTCTTTTCTTTCCTTCCCACCACCTCTGTGACCTTGAAAAACCAGGCGGGCGAGCTCGCTGGCTCTCCCCGCTCGCACCCGCTCCTCAGCTGAGCTCCGACTGCCACTTGGGCTGCCCCCGTGGCTGGCAGCGAGAGAATCTGGGGCCAAGCCTGGTGGCAGAGCAGCCCCGGGCTGGCAGTGGCCAGCAGGATCCAGCCCCTTGGGCACCTTGCCCATTGCCTCCTGGACCAAGTGGCTGCGAATGCTCAAGGTGGTTGGGGATGCTCGAGGAGTCTGTGGACGGTCCTCCTGAAGCAGGTTGCTCCAACCCCATCCAACCTGGCCTTGAACCCCTCCAGGGATGGGGCAGCCACCCCTGCTCTGGGCAACCTGGGCCAGGGCCTCTCCGCCCTCACAGCAAATCATTTCTCCCTAAGATCTCATCTCAACCTCCCCTCTTTCAGCTGAAAACCATTCTCCCTCATCCCATCCCTGCCCTCCCTGATCCAGAGCCCCTCCCCAGCTTTCCCGGAGCCCCTTTCAGCACTGGAAGCTGCTCTAAGGTCTCCCCGCAGCCTTCTCTTCTCCAGGCTGAACAAATATGCAAAGGGATTAATTATTGGATGGAGAAAAATCATGGTCATTAGAAGCTCATTTGGAAGGAAGGGAGGTGAGGCTTGTGGCACTTCCTTGGAGAAACGCGGGCGATGGAGACGCTTGGAGCCATCGCTCAGGGCGGGGAAAGCCCTTAAGAACCACTGAACTTCATTCCCCAGGTCTTAACACCAGCACTGAGTCACTGCCCAGTAACACTGCTCAGGAAATGTCGAGTGAAACATTTTCCCATACAGAAGAGCATCGTTTCTTTTATATTTCTTCTTCTAATAAATAAAAAAAAGGATGGGTTCTTCCTTCCAGGAAAAATTGGCTGCTTGGCCTTTCTGCCCACTGCTGGGGAGGGACATTTCATCCTGGTTTTGCTTCACTTCTCTACTTTAGAGCTAAAAGTCTTCTAAAAAATAGAGCATGAAGAATTCATAGAATCACGGAATGGTTTGGGTTGGAAGGGACCTCCAAGCCCATCCAGTCCCACCCCCTGCCATGGGCAGGGACACCTCCCACTGGATCAGGGGCTCCAAGCCCCATCCAGCCTGGCCTTGAACCCCTCCAGGGATGGAGCAGCCACCCCTGCTCTGGGCAGCCTGGGCCTCTCCATCCTAATTGTGAAGAATTTCTCCCCAACGTCTCATCTAACTCTTCCTCCTTCCAACTTAAAACCATTTAACTTCATCCTGTCCCTCCAGGTCTTTGTGAAAAACTCCTTCCCCAGCTTTCGCGGAGCCCCTTTCAGAGCTGGAAGCTGCTCTAAGGGTCTCCCCTCAGCCTTCTCTTCTCCAGGCTGAACAACCCCAACTCTCTCAGCCTGGCCTCGTACAGGAGCTGCTCCAGCCCTCGGATCATCTCCGTGGCCTCCTCTGGACCTGTTCTAGGACTCGTTGACAGAAGAGAAGGTGCCTATTTCTCCCTGTCCTTATGCTAAGGAAATTCACAGAAACACATAAATTTAGGGAAAACCAGTTGGCTTCAGGCCAAAGAGAAGTTTTACCTCCCAGTGCGGGAAATTTTGGCGTGTGTGAGGTTTCCTTGACTTTTCTCACCGTGGGGGTACAGGGTGAAAATCACTTCCCTTGAATCCCTTAAGTCCCCAGCGGAGAAAGTCGGAGCATGTTTCATCCCCAGCTGATCCTTTGGAGTCAGGATGCCGTGGCCACCAGTGGAGCCGGGCCAGGAGCGATGCCCACTGCCCTTTCTGGGTTGCCCGGCCACCGTGGCTACTTGCCTTGCACCCTCCCTGCCGCCGCTGCAGGCTGGAAGCTGTGAGAAATGGGGTGAGAAAGGCGTCACAGAGCCCAAAACGAGGGGAAAAAAACGAGTTTCAGGGAGAAAAACACAAACAGTCAGAGGCAGAATGTGAATTTTGGCCTCGATGGAAAATGACACAGGCTGGAAAATATTCCCACCCGCATTTTTACGGCCTTAAAGTGCGATCCTTTCTGGTTTTCTTTTCCCCTCTTGCATGGGGTCCAGCACCAGTAACGCTACACCGGCCATCCCCGGGGCTTTGGAAGCAACACTGAGTAAACAGGGGTCGGGATGGAGGGTGGGTCAGGTTCTCGTGTGCCTGGATCCACCAAGACCAGCGCTGGCCAAGCCTCTGCCACCGTGACTGGCTCTCCTGGAACTCCTGGCATGTCTTGGAGCCACCAAAAGTTTAGGAGTGTGTTTCCAAGGCAACCCAAACATGTTATTTTTTCCAGCTGTCCAAGAGAAAAAAAAAAAAAAAAAGTGGAATTTAAAAAAAAAAAAAAGAAAAAGAACCAAAGGAAATTCTAAGAAAATTAAATCAGCCGGAAAACTGGCAGGCGGATGCCTCTCCCTGGTGTCCCTGATGGATATTGGCTGGAGACGGGCAGGGAAGATGCTCGTGGGGTGAGCGAGGTCCTCTCTGTGCAGGGATGTGGAGCAGGGCTTGCTCGCCAGCCAGGGCTATTCCGGAGCTGCTGCCCCTCGAGTCAGACCAGGAGCAGCCCCGTCCTAGAATAGAGCCACCACGGAGACGGCTATTTCAGATTGTGTCCCTGCAGAGTTAAAAATGAGTCTCCAGCACTGGGAGAGGTTCCTCTGCAGGGCCCAAACACAACTCGCTTCTGCTCAAAAGCTCTTGTATTTCCACCTTCATCCTTGCCCCCTTTCCATTCAATGGCCTGTGACTCCAAGAAGGACATTGAGGGGCTGGAGCGTGTCCAGAGAAGGGAACGGAGCTGGGGAAGGGTTCTGAGAGGCGGCTGAGGGACGTGGGGCTGTTTAGCCTGGAGAAAAGGAGGCTGGAGTGTCTCACAGACGGGTGGATGAGGTGCTCAGGGTTCTGCTTTAGTAGTGGACAGGGATAGCTGAACTCTATGATCTCAAAGGTTTTTCCAAACAAACCGTTCTGTGATTTTTCTCCCCATCTTGGCTTAGGTCCTGTCTCTTTAACCAGCAGCGCTGCCTTTTCTTCACCCTGTTGGGCTGGTGCTGAGGGAGAGTGATGCACAGAGCTGACCGCACGTGAGGAGGAGCGTGGGCTGGTGAGGATGAAGGCTCAGCATCGCCTTGCACCCCGACCTTCCTGCACATGGGGACCAGATCGCAAATCCCAGGCATGTTTTTGTACTCTGCTTTCTTGTTTATCACTGCTTGTAGGGAGCGATCTCTGCTCTCCTCCTCTTGTATGCCAGGCATCTGCTGGCAGAGCTGTCGGATGAGCTCCGTGCCGCGGAGCTGCAGCGAGGGAAGCCAGGCAGCTAACACAGCCCCTTGCAAGGTCCAGGAGGACCATGAGGGAGAAGACAACCCATGTAATTGAGGGACACGAGAGCCACAGCTGCAGCTGAGCTCAGGGAGGCAGCTGGTGGCTTCATGGGCGTTTGTGCTTCAAAGGAACGGGAGTGACAGGCAGCAAACATCACCCTGGGGACTGCTGTGCCACGGGGAGCAGGAGGGCCTGCTCGGGAGGCTGAGGTGGCAGGAAACATCGCTTTGTGGTAAAGCAAGTCAGACATCACATCACTCCGGTCAGCTCTGGCTCGCTTCCAGGCAGGAGAACCAGCCCCAACCCTTCCAGCTCTTCACACAACACCAAACTCCATCTCCACTCCCACGGTTCGGACAGCACCCCCACTCCTGTGCTCCAAACACCATCTCTACCCTCACAGTCTGGATGCCATCTCCTCTCTCATGGTCTGGACACCATCTCAATTCCACGATCCATCTCCGCTCCCACTAGTCCTTAGAGGCTGGTGCTCCAGAAGGTAACAGAGCAGCAAAAATTACTCTGAATCTGGACCATTTCCAGCTCCACGATCTCTCCTGGCTCCAGCACTGGGAATCCTCAGTGCTAGAACGAAGGATCCTTGGTGTGACAATGGCACAGATACTTCAGAACCAGCTCAAGAGCCCTCAGACCCCTCGTGCGGTGGATCCCTCTTGCTGCTCCCCTGCTCTGTATTGCACAACCCGCAGCTGTGCATCTCCCCGCCTGTCAGATCCCATTCACGAGCCAGGGGATAGAATCTTGAGATGACAAAGCAACAGCCAGAGTGAGCTCTGCCACCATAAAACAAACTCAAGGCTTAACCCTTGAAAGCCAATACAGGCTGAGCATTCCCAAACATCTCGATTTGAGGTGGACTCTTCCCACTGCCTGTCCAAAACAAACTTAGTTCCTTTCTTTGCTGGAAGAACGGGGCCAGACGCCCTTTCCACTGGATCTGCTTTCTGGGCTTTTCTTGCCCTTGAAGACATCATTTTGGGGCAGGAGATCCCTCTGCAGCTCACTCTGCTGGCCTCCTGCCCTGGGTGCCCAGGGAGGAACATGGGTCAACTCCTTCTGCGTTTCACCAGCGGGCTCTGACAAGAGAAAAATGTGAGCTTGGTTGTGCTACCTGCAAACACACCGAGGCTCCAGAACAGTCGATTTTCCCTCCTGCATGCAAGAATTTTCCCAGTAACCCCAGATGCCTCCCTAAGCTTGACGTTAGGAGCATGACTTGAAAGTGTTGGCTCGCTCCAACGTGCCGAGGCACGCGCTGCCTCTTCCTTCAGGTTCTGCAACAAACCATCGGTGCTTTGCTTTTGTGCAACACCTGGAGACTCTCCAGAAGCTGAGGCAGGTTGGGGGAGGTAGAGGAACCTGCGGTGCCAAGCCTCCCGGGAATGCTGGAGGCGTGCTTGCTGCTGAGCATCTCAGCAGGGTCGGGATGGTGGGGCTGCACTCACCCCCGTGCTGGGCACAGAAACAGGGTGGATTTTAGGATCATAGAATCATGGAACGGTTTGGGTTGGAAGGGACCTCAAAGCCCATCCAGTCCCACCCCTGCCATGGGCAGGGACACCTCCCACTGGATCAGGGGCTCCAAGCCCCATCCAGCCTGGCCTGGAACCCCTCCAGGGATGGGGCAGCCACCTCTGCTCTGGGCAACCTGCTCCAGGGCCTCCCCACCCTTATCATGAAGAATTTCTCCCTAACGTCTGATCTAACTCTTCCTCCTTCCAGTTTAAAGCCATTCCTCCTTAACCTGTCCCTCCAGGCCCCTGTTAAAATCTTCTCTCCAGCTCTCCTGGAGCCCCTTTCAGCACTGGAAACTGCTGTAAGGTCTCCCTGGAGACTTCTCCAGGCTGAACAACCCCAACTCTCTCAGCCTGATAGCTTATTTCATTTTATCCATCTGCTCTCGATAGAGCTTCCCAGGGGCTGGCAATAATGCTCCTCTCGTATTCTGGTGTTAAAACATGAGAATTCCACAAATTCTTTTGAAACTCCCCAACTTTCTCAGCTTCCCTGCAATCTCAGGGCTACATCATCCTTGAAACCCAATGGAATGAGCAGCATTTCCCTGGTGTTGTAACACTGACGTAGCAGGGTGGTGAATCAGTGGGGATCTTTCTGCCTGAACCGTATTGTATCACTGTTATTGCTGAAGTTTCACTATTTTAAGCCACAAAGCCCAGCGCAATCCAGTCTAAGTAGACAGCGAGGAGCTCCGTCGTATCCCATTTCCAACCTATGAACTGAGGAGAACTGTATTAATGCAAAACTATTCTGGTTCATGAGACCCCACGCCAAACAAACTGGATGCCATGCGGTAATGCAAGCGGTGTGTAACATTCTGAAGTGCATAAATAGCCCTCGCTGGCCTTCGCCTGGGTGCGCCGGAGGGGCAGGGGGAATTGTAGCACCCGTGTTTGCCTTGGAAAGATGAGCTGAAAGCCAGCAAGGGGTTTAGGGCTTGAATTTACATTCGATTCTGGTTTCTGCCACAACACAGATGTCAAAGCAGGTCAGATTTGCTTAACAGAAACCTCATGAGACCTTCAGTCTGCTCTGCTTTTTCCAGGTCGTTAAATAACACACGGCAAAGCAGGGTGCTCGGTTCCTACACGGTTGTCCCTGCTTTGCCTCATGCTCCTGCTGCCTTCAGCTTTAGCCTGTTGCATTCCAACCAAGCCACCCAGCAGCCTCCAGCTCACCTCATGCTCTCTGGGCTCTTCCAAGAAAAGCCTGACGTGTGTGCAGATTGAGGGGCAGAGGCCACGGAGCCACCAAAACAAGGAGAAGCAATTCTCCAGATGCCCTAGCAAGACATGGCTCACGTCAGGACATCCTTTGAGTGCTGGGAGGTGAAGGGGGAGTGCACCAGCCCCTGGGTTCCAGCAGCCTTGCCACCAAACGCCGAGCCTTGCTCCCATCCCGGCGTCCCCCTCGCTCGGGGCGCAGGGTGAATGAACTCCAGCGCTGGAGTTTGGAGCGGACGCTATGTCCACATTCTTCAGTCCAAGGCCGGGAATGTCAGCTCCTGTCCTGACGCCAGGGGCTCGCATTCCTTCCCCATGCTGCTCCTAAAAAATGCCATCCCAGAACTGCCGGGGAGAGGGATGACGCTCAGTCCGGGGGGGACGGCAGGAGACATGGAAGCCTGAAGACAAGCCCTTGCCATGCTGGCCAGTGCACGCCAGAGCTGGGAAGGGGTTAGCATGTGTGTGCTGGTGTGTGTTTACTAAACACTGCTCCTGGGGAGAGAGAATGGCTGGAATTCACCCCTCCTCGCTCCCTGCTCCCTGCCAGACCCCAAGGACATGCAGGCGGACTCAGGGAATTTGCTCCTCCAGCCTGTTGCCATGGCTGAATGTTTCAGAGACCCAAGCAGTAAAAAAAAATAACAACAGAAGAAAACCAAAACACTTCATTGGAAGGGAAGAAAAATAGCAGGGGGAAAAAATGCAGAAAGAGTAATGAAGACTAGTGAGTCCAAGAAATGCATTAGATCATCCTTAGAAACTGGTGTCTGAGGAGTTCTCCATAGCTCAGGCTTTTCTGATTTATTGAGTGTTTTTTCAACCGTGACTCCTGGCACCAGCTGGGGCTCCACGGCACAGTGCACTCAGAGACATGGAATCACGGAATCATAGAATGATTTGGGTTGGAAGGGACCTCAAAGCCCATCTAGTCCCACTCCTGCCATGGGCTGGGACACCTCCCACTGGATCAGGGGCTCCAAGCCCCATCCAGCCTGGCCTTGAACCCCTCCAGGGATTGGGCAGCCACCCCTGCTCTGGGCAACCTGGGCAGGAAACCTGATGGTTGGAAAACTTCTAAGGATGCCCTCAATCCAACTGTCATTGCTACAGATCAATTCCTCCTGGGAGACCTGAACACCAAGAATCGTAGAATCATAGAATAGTTTGGGTTGGAAGGGACCTTAAAGTCCATCCAGTCTCATCCCTGCCATGGGCACGGACACCTCCCACTGGATCGGGCTGCTCCGAGCCCCATCCAACTCTAACTTCATGGGGTTTTAAGACACTCTGGGTGTTTCTGTGCCTGTTGCTCCCACGTGAACCGAATCGGTTCCGCAGGGGTGAATGAGCCAGACTTGCATCATCTTGGCCTGAGTGGGAGCTCCAGGCTCCCGTGTTGCCTCCGCGCGAGGAAGGAATGCTTTGCCGGAGAGTCACGGACATGAAGCAGGGGGATCAATGCCTCGCAATCCACATGCCGAAACCTGCTTGCAAAAAACTCCCCACAGAGTGATTTAAATACCCAGCGCACCGATATAAACAAGTCCCTTCAGGATCAGAGGAACCAGGGATACCTGCCTGCCTGCAGGTTTGCATCTCCCCTTCTCCCAGCCCTCAGCAAGGTGTATAACCCAGTACGTTCTCACGCTGGGGCCGGCCACTGGCCTCTCATTGCTTACCCTACCCAAGGATTTTAGAGAGCAGTTTAGGTCCTATTTTAGAATAGATATTAGGAAGAAATTCTTCACAGTGAAGGTGGGGAGGCCCTGGCCCAGCTTCCCAGAGCAGGGGTGGCTGCCCCGTCCTTGGAGGGGTTCAAGGCCAGGCTGGATGGGGCTGGGAGCCCCTGTCCCTGGGGGGGTGTCCCTGTCCCTGTGGGGGTGCCCCTGTCCCTGTGGGGGTGTCCCTGTCCCGGTGTGGGTGCCTCTGTCCCTGTGGGGGTGTCCCTGTGGGGGTGCCCCTGTCCCTGTGGGGGTGCCCCTGTCCCGGTGTGGGTGCCCCTGTCCCTGTGGGGGTGTCCCTGTCCCTGTGGGGGTGTCCCTGTGGGGGTGCCTCTGTCCCTGTGGGGGTGCCCCTGTCGCGGTGTGGGTGCCCCTGTCCCTGTGGGGGTGTCCCTGTCCCTGTGGGGGTGCCCCTGTCCCTGTGGGGGTGTCCCTGTCCCGGTGTGGGTGCCCCTGTCCCTGTGGGGGTGCCCATATCCCTGTGGGGGTGTCCCTGTGGGGGTGCCCCTGTCCCTGTGGGGGTGTCCCTGTCCCGGTGTGGGTGCCCCTGTCCCTGTGGGGGTGTCCCTGTGGGGGTGCCCCTGTCCCTGTGGGGGTGTCCCTGTCCCGGTGTGGGTGCCCCTGTCCCTGTGGGGGTGCCCATATCCCTGTGGGGGTGTCCCTGTGGGGGTGCCCCTGTCCCTGTGGGGGTGTCCCTGTCCCTGCGGGGGTGCCCCTGTCCCTGTGGGGGTGTCCCTGTGGGGGTGTCCCTGTGGGGGTGCCCCTGTCCCTGCGGGGGTGTCCCTGCGGGGGTGCCCCTGTCCCTGTGGGGGTGTCCCTGTGGGGGTGTCCCTGCGGGGGTGTCCCTGCGGGGGTGCCCCTGTCCCTGTGGGGGTGTCCCTGTGGGGGTGTCCCTGTGGGGGTGCCCCTGTCCCTGTGGGGGTGTCCCTGCGGGGGTGTCCCTGCGGGGGTGTCCCTGCGGGGGTGCCCTTGTCCCTGTCCCGGTCCCTCCCCTCCCGCAGGCCGCGCGCGCCCCCCAGTGCCCTCGCGGCTCTCCAGGCCGCAGCCTCTCCCGGAGCCGCCTCGGTGGCTTCGGTGACTCCCCCACCAGCCGGGCAGCCTCTGCCAGGGCTTCTCCACTCTGACACTGAAGGCATTTTCCCCAATATTCAACTTAAACCTGCCCTGGTGCAGCTTGAGGCCGTTCGCTTTCGTCCCATCACTTGTCACTCGGGGGCAAAGCCCAGCACCCCCCTCACCACAAGCTCCTTTCCAGGAGCTGCAGAGAGCCATGAGGTCTCCCCTCAGCCTCCTCCAGGCTAAACAGCCCCAGGTCCCTCAGCCGCCTCTCAGAACCCTTGTTCTCCAGCTCCTTCCACAGCTCCGTTCCCTTCTCTCCAACCCCTCAATGTTCTTGGAGTGAGGGGCCCAAAACTGAACGCAGGATTCGAGGCAGCACAAGACCCACCCCTGGAAACATTCTGCTCAGGTCGATGGGGTCTGAGCAACCCGATTGAGGTAAAGGTGTCCCTGCTCACTGCAGGAGGGTTGGACTGGGTGGCCTGGAAAGTTCTCTTCCAACCTAAAGCGTTCTACGATTCTACGATTCATCCCTGGTGTGCAAGAAGTGAGCAGGGTCTGCACCAGGTTGGTGTTAAAACCAACCTCTGAGCGCCCCAAACCCCGGGTGTTAAAACCACCTTGGCATGGCAAGAACCTCAACACTGCGTTCCTGAAAGACAAAGGGTTAGTCTCATGCTGGAGACACGAGTTAGATCTCTGCAGCCTAAAGACATTTAAGCTCCCTTCTCCCCAAAAGAATCTAAACCCTGAGAGCGGTGTGAGAGTCATGCTCTCTTGTGCTTCCAGCTTTGATGGAGCCAGGGGTTCCACAACCCCTTCTGTCAAGGGATTCCATGAACATTAGTGAGACGATCAGTATCTCCTCCAGTTTCTCATCCTCAGCAACTTTTATCCTAGTGAAAATGGAGATTTCAATGCTTTCTCAGAAAGGGAGTCAAATAAATATCTTCCAGTTCCTGGGCAAATGCCCTAGTTGTGCTTTTGTAAAAGAAAGATGGGATATAGTGACCCCTGCAACTAATTTTCTCCATTCCCATATTGTGGGTGGGCTTTGAAAAACCCTGGTAAACCATAACCCAGCTGAAAACACCAGAACACAAAGGAAAACATCTATCAGTGATCTAAAACATGACCATGTACATTTGCAGCTGCTGACTTCCCAAAGGACAAGGGAACGGCACAGAGAGGTCTCATCTCTCTGGGGATGGGTTGCTGCATTTAGAGTCACGTGCTCAACTCCAGTGCAGGGTCTATTATGTCAGCAGAGAGGTCAGGAAGCCCTGAAGGTAGTTTTTGAAGGTTCTTTCACACTAGAATCTAACAAATGACTGAAGAAGTGACAGAAATCCAGGCACTCCTGGCTTCCACCGTGGAGCTGGTCTTGGGTCTCTGCCACTGAGTGATCCTCAGGCCATTTGTGCCGAGGTGGTTTTAACCCCCAGGATTCGGGTGGTCAGCGGTTGGTTTTGACACCAGCAGCCCCTTCATGAGCTAAAGAAACCCCATGTGTTTCAGTCTCGGCCAGAGCATGCTGGGTCCGACAGCCCGTGCCAGCCACAGGTGCAGACAAAGCCATGCAGAAGACAAACCCTTTGACTTGAGGTGAGACGAGGTGTTCTGTAAAATGGGAAGGGATCCCACCAAGCTGTGAGCCAGCTCCAGAGAGCCAGCATCCCTCTACCAGGAGGGAGCCCCCAGGTTCAGGTGGTCCCTCCAGCAGAATTCATTCTGATTTTCTCATCAAAGTGGTGTTATTTGTCATTTTCTGGCCTGGTGTGATACCAGCTTTCACCTGAGGATTAAAGCTCTGACTGTTTGAGTGCAGAACAGTATGTAACTGCATTACAAGCCTTGTTGTGCAACCCGTGCTTTAAAACAGCCCCAAATCCTTGTGTCTAGTGGCAAGGAAAATGCTTCGGATGGCACCTCCCCCAGCCAGCACCCCCCGGGTGCCCTAGGGAGGGAAGCGGTGAGGCTGTGGTCCCAAACACAAACAGTTTATTTCATATTTAGCAACATCACAACATGCAATGCTCTCCTTAAAAGGCAAAGAAATGCCATCTGCCGTAACAATGCCACCGCAATTGTGCTCTGACGCTCTGCTGTCCTCCAGCCTCTGGTTGCTTAATGCTGTAGTAGGTCTCAGGCAGCTTCACGTTGCCAGGATGTTTTTTCCCTTTAAATGCTGCGTTTCCAGGAACTCGTACATGGCATTTCCCTCTACTGCTCTGCGAGTGACTTTTCCTCTCATTACATCTTCCCAGCCCAAGCGGCCCAACTGCGCAGTGATGGATCAGCCAGCTCTTCTTTCTCAAGGGCAGCTTTGTGGACCTGTGTGCGCAGTTGGAAGTCAGAAAAAGAAAGTAGGAGTCTGTTGAGAAAGGGAGAAGGCTGGGAGTCAGGGAATTTTTATCCTTGTTTCAGTGCTGGGTCTCTGCTATTCCAGAAACAGGGACAACTCGAGTTGTAATTATTTATACAACTCAAAACATAATCCATTCCCATATTCTCAGTTCTTCTCCTTGGGCTGTGGGTAAAAGGATGGCAATTTTAGAGATGTGGGAGGAAAAAAAGCAGTAAGATCCCCGTTTGTTCCACTGGAATGAGAAAGGAGAACTGGGACACCTCACCCGGTGACAGCCAGAAGTGGGGCACCCCTCAGGTAGCAGGTGAAGCAGCCGAATGGCTTTTATCCCTACTCACACGTGTCCTTGCCTGGGGAAAGGTGTTCTGGTTGCCATTACAGAGCTTTATAGGTGTCCCTGCCTATGGCAGGGGGGGTGGATTTGGATGGGCTTTTGATGTCCCTTCCAACCCAATCCACTCTATCCTCCATCTTCTAATGTACCGAATTCTCCTCGGTGCCATCAATTGTCAGGTCTTTGCTCTTGCAGATTTGTTTGACATCCAGAAATGAACACCAGCTCTCCCCTGCCCCCTCGGGACGCGGCGGTGGTAACTGTTGACACAATCACGCTTGGAGAGCACATGCGATGATGCATCCCGCTGCCCAGCCAAGCAAAACCGTTCCATGCGTGCGCTGGGAATTCACAGCTATTGCTAGCAGCTCTCCACGGAGAGACTTTTGTGTATCCTCTTGCAATTTAATCTTACCCAGAACCGTTTGGAACGACCGTGAACTCGATCTTGCCAAAAATAGTCTGTGCAGCCAAAACCAATCCAACAGACGATCCGGGGCTGGCTTGCACCTCGCATTTTTCACCTTTTTCTTTCAATAGTATGTTTCTTGATATCCATGAAACCTTCATGTGACGCCTAATCTAATTAGTGACCTCCCAGTACCTAAAAGGGCTCCAAACAAGCTGAGGAAGGACTGTTCACAAAGGCTTGTGGTGACAGGACGAGAGGAAAGGGTATAAACTAGAGCGGGGCAGACTTAGACTGGACATAAGGAGGAAATTCTTCATACTGGGGGTGGGGAGGCCCTGGAACAGGTTGCCCAGAGCAGGGGTGGCTGCCCCATCCCTGGAGGGGTTCAAGGCCAGGTTGGATGGGGCTTGGAGCCCCTGATCCAGTGGGAGGTGTCCCTGCCCATGGCAGAGGTGGGACTGGATGGGCTTTGAGGTCCCTTCCCACACAAACCATCCTAGGATTCTATGATTCCAGTCCCCTCCAATTATTCTTCTAAGAGCAGCTGCCTGCATTTTAATTAGAACTTCAGGGTTCAGTAACCGCTCAGCTTCACAGGCACAACAGAGCAGGCGCCAGCATCTCCATGCAGGGTGGCGGGAGTGCCTGGAGAACCTGATTATTTGCATTGGGTTCATGCGGTTTTGTTGGTTTCTCGTTGAAATAAAGACTGGGAGATTTCAGGGAGGCGGGTGACGGGCTGGCTGAAGGGGAATGCAGTGGGGTAACGCAGTGGGATAACGCAGTGGGTAAAGCAGTGGGTAACGCAGTGGGATAACGCAGTGGGTAAAGCAGTGGGGTAACACAGTGGGTAACGCAGTGGGTAACGCAGTGGGTAACGCAGTGGGTAAAGCAGTGGGTAAAGCAGTGGGTAAAGCAGTGGGTAACGCAGTGGGTAACGCAGTGGGTAATGCAGTGGGTAAAGCAGTGGGTAAAGCAGTGGGTAAAGCAGTGGGTAACGCAGTGGGTAACGCAGTGGGTAAAGCAGTGGGGTAAAGCAGTGGGGTAAAGCAGTGGGTAACGCAGTGGGTAACGCAGTGGGTAAAGCAGTGGGTAACGCAGTGGGTAAAGCAGTGGGGTAAAGCAGTGGGTAACGCAGTGGGTAACGCAGTGGGTAAAGCAGTGGGTAAAGCAGTGGGTAAAGCAGTGGGGTAAAGCAGTGGGTAACGCAGTGGGTAACGCAGTGCTGAGCGCCACAGCGCCCTGGCCCAGGCCGGGGGGATCGGGGTGCCATGGGGTTCGTGGGGGCGTGGCCTCAATGTGGGGGCGTAGCCAAGGGGCGCCTCCATTTGGGGGCGGGGCCTAGGCGTGGACATTTTACACGAGGCTATGCGGGGGGCGTGGCCTCTGCGGAGAGGGCGAGGCTAAGAGGCGGAGCGGCGTCATATGGGGGCGTGGCCTAGGAGGGGCGTGGCCAATAAAGACGAAGCAGCTGTCAAGGGGCGTGGCCTCTGTGCGGGACGAGGCCATGACTGATGGGCTGAAGAGGTGGGCGTGGCCTAAGGGGGCGTGGCTAAAAGAGAAGGTGCGGGACCGACTGGGAAGAGGCCTCGTCGGGGGCGTGGCCACTAAAGACTCGAGCCAAGAGAGTCGAGGCCGTGCGTGGGAGTGGCCTCTGTGCAGGGGGTGTGGCCAACGCAGACGAGTAGGACCGGGGGCGTGGCCTGAGAGGGAGGGGCCAATACACGGGATTACTCACATGGGGGCGTGGCCTCTGCTTAGGGGGCGTGGCGAAGACAGACAACGATTGCTATGGGGCGCGGTCTCTGGTGGGCGTAGCCCTCGAGTGGGCGTGGCCCGGCAGCAGGCATGCCCCCGCGCATGCGCGAAGCGGCTCGGGGGCGCGTCCCGCGGTGGGCGTGGCCAGGGCCGGCGGCGCGTGCGCGGCTCGGGGCGCGCGGCCATGAGCGGCGGGGCGGGCAGCGGCGGCCGCGCCGTGTGAGGGGCCCGGCGGGGCGGGGGGGGGCGCCGTCCCGTCCCGTCCCTCGCTCCCTCCGTGCCTCCCTCCCCGCCGAGCCATGGCCACGGGGCGCTGCCGCCACCTCCCGCGGCTGCTGGCGCTGCTGCTGCTCCTGCTCCTGCTCCTCCTGCCCCTGCCCGCCCGCGGGCAGCCCGGCCTCGGCCCGCACTGGCCGCCCGCCGGGCCCGGGGCCAGCCTCAGCCTCTACCTCAGCGAGGAGGAGGTGCGGCGCCTCATCGGTGAGTGCGGGGGCCGCTTTGGGCCTGGGAGGGGCTCTGAAGGGATGGGGAGGGGGTTTAGGGGCCGGGGACGCGTGGGGAGGGGGCCTGAGGGGATGTGGAGGAGTGTGACGGGATGTTAGGGTGTGAGGCAGGTGCGAGGTGAGGGTCTTAAGGGCTGGGGCGGAGGTTTAAGAGGGTATAGTGGTGGGTGAGGGGATGTGGAATGCGTGAGGAGAGGTTCTTCTTGGCTGAGTTGGGGGCCTGGGGGGCCGAGGATGAGCGGGGAGGGGGCTGGAGGGGGTGGGGTGTTTGGTTAGGGCACGGGGATGGCTGGAGTGGGGTGCTGAGGGGCTGGGAAGGGGGCTGAGGGGATATCGTGGTTGAGAGGATGAAAGATGTGTAGGGTAGAGGCCTTAAGGGCTGGGGTCAGGATTTAAGGGATTATAGTGTTGGGTTTGGGCATGGAGGATGTGTGGGGTGGGGGTCTGTGGGGCTGAGGTGGGGATTTAGGGGATGGGGATGGCTGGGGAGGGCTCTGAGAGGTTATCATGGTGGTTTGGGGTTGTGTGGAGTGGGGGTCCAAGGCGATATGCTGGTGGATCTAGGCATGGGGGATGTCTAAACTGGGGTTCTGAGGGGCTGGAGGGGTGGATTAGAGGATGGAGGATGTGTGGGGTGGGGATCTGAGGGGCTAGGGTGGTGAGTTAGGGGATGAGGGATGGCCAGGGAAGGGGTCTGTGGGTCTGGTGCGAGGGCAGCAGATCTTGGGTGCAGCGGGGATGGAGAAATCTGGGAGCAGGGAGGAAGAGCCCGAGTCTGAAAAGGATGATGATGGGGCTGGGCTGGAGGTTGGCAGGTGTGGGGTGCTGTGCGGAGCAGGGGTCACAGGGGAAATGAAGAGGTCTCAGCATTCAGGGAAGGTTCTCTGTGCTCTGTGTGTGTGTGGCTGGGTTTTCAAGAGAAGAAAAGGGTCCTTGGCTTCACTGTGATGGTGAGAGGTTCCCTGGGTTCAAGCACCCGGGGATGCCCGGTGGGAGCAGGGTAAGCCCTGGAGGAGGTGAGCACCAGGCCCGTGGTTTAATTAGCAAGGCGACTGACATTCAGAGGGCAGAGGGGAGACCTGGCAATAATTGGGTGCGTGTGTGAGAGGAATCTTAATTTCCAGGCAAACTGACAATTGCTGCGCGAGTACTTGGACGCAGTTCATGAAGTTCCCATCTGGCCCGCCGCAGTTTTGTGCTCAGAGAGTCTGGTTTAAACACAGATTTGTTTTCTGTAAGCTTTGCCTTGCTTAGGCTCTTGTTTAGAGTTGGTGGCTGAAGTCTCAAAACAAATACGTTGGTATCCCCAGTGGTTTATTTTTCGGTGAGCGTCCTGTGTCTCTGTAGGTTGAAAAGCAAGCAGTGTAAGGCTTTATTTGCATCAAATGGACAGAATAAACCTATTTTCAGTTAATTTAAGCTCTAGCTGATGGCAGGGGACCCAAGGAGCAAGCAGCACTGTAAACATTTTTTCTCTTTTGGCTTGCTGCGGTGATCTGTGTTCCGTTGCCATCAGTTGTGCGTTGCATGTGCTCGCTGCCAGATGCTCTGTTGCGGAGAGAGGATCGGCGTGTCAGGCTGCTGTCTAGCTGAGTTTCTAAACAAGTAGTTAATCTCGGGTGTACCGAGAGTGGTACAGTTTGCGCAGTCCCACGTCTGGGGCCTGAAATGCAGAGTAGTTGGATTTGCTCAGGCTTCCGTGATCTGTAATCATTCATCATTCCATAGCGACTGAGCAGGGAAGGGCTGTTGTTGTTCTTATTTGTTTGAATCAAATTGTGTCCTGTAGCCTCCCCCATGGGTGTTTGTTCCTCACGCAGGCTGTAGCTGGTTTCTATCACTTAAGGTGTCGATGTTTAACGAGTGGCTCTGCTTCTGCAAGCCGGAAGGCTTGGATAACCCAGAACCTAACGCAGAGATAACCGGCGCTCGTTCCCCTTGGTGGGACTCGAATTGCTACAAATCTGTTGTATATGAAGTTTCGTGATCCACCTTAAGTTGTTGGCACTAGTAGAACTGCTTTTTAAGTGTATCCTTTTGGGCACAGTAGATGTTTTCAGCAAGGTGTCATTTAATGAGGTACCAAAAGAGAGGCAATCAAATCTCCCACTGCTTATCATGTTCCTCTGGCACAAGGAGACGCAGAGGGAGATGAGCTTGTTTCCGTTCGTTGTGCTCCCATAAACAAACCAAACTGATTTAAAACATTGAGTTGTAAATCTGAACTGTGCTTCCACACAGTCAAGTCTGGTTTCAGCACTTGCATTGGTGTGCGTGAACTTCCAAAGACACGTCCCAGCTTCTGGGACTTTGAGGGAAGCCGTCGTTCAGTGAATGCTAGAATACAACGGATAGGAAAGTGATGTCATGAGCTTTTGGGTTCCATGAAGCTGCAAACACAAATGCAGAGCTAGTTTCTTCCACTTTTTCTTTCTAAACAGCTGCCTCTCTGCATTTGTCTTGTGTGGTTGAAGAGAAAACTTCTAGGTTTTAGAAGTGCTCATAAACCTGAGTGTTTTGCAGGGTCACTGCAGCCTGTGGTGTGTTTCCATGCTTCTAATACCATCCCCATGCGTCTTTAGGTCAGGAATTTGATTTGGAATAAATGTAAGCACATGGTTGGGTCCCTTGAGCAGTTTTTCTTGTGTCACTGGCAGCTCTTTTGCAGCACTCATGAGAGAGCGCATAACTGCTCTCAGCAGCACCAGGATGCTGAGCAGGAATCCTTGCTGGTCTTGCAGAGGACACATCTTCAAGCTGTGGAACTGGGTTTGTGGATGGCCCTCTGCATCACAGGCCTCTGGCTCTTTTAGAGACAGCGCTGGCCTGAACAGAGACTGAAATCTCTCAGAGGCTGAGCGTCTCCTTACTGTGGCAGCTGACAAAGTGGTGTCTTGATTTTATGCCTTGGAACAGCTTTTATAACATCATTTTTTTGGGGAACTGGCAACAGGATTTGGTGAATTGAAGGGGGGACAATATAGATCAGACGTTAGGGAGAAATTCTTCACGATGGAGGGTGGGGAGGCCCTGGAACAGGTTGCTCAGAGCAGGGGTGGCTGCCCCATCCCTGGAGGGGTTCAAGGCCAGGTTGGATGGCGCTTGGAGCTCCTGATCCAGTGGGAGGTGTCCCTGCCCGTGGCAGGGGTGGGACTGCATGGGCTTGGAGGTTCCTTCCAACCCAAACCATGAATCTGTCAGAACTATTTTATGGTACTTGCACTGAATTCATAATGACTGGAAATCCTCACATTCCTTGTCTGTCACCTGGTTACTTGTTCTTGCAGGGGAAGGGAGCTGAAAATCAGTGTGCTGGGCTGGATGTTCAAATTATTGGAAGGTTGAAGTATTTCTTTCTTATCATTCTTGAAAAGTCCTATGGCCTTATGAGAAGCCTCTGACGGTGTTACAGCCCGGAGCACCACTGGAGACCAAGCACTGGGCTCTCAATGAGGTCCTCAGTAGCACGTAGAGTAAATTCACTTGAGAGATGGCTAAATTACAGATGCTTCTGTGTGGCACCTCTTCAGGGCAGAGCAAGCACAGCACGGAGCCTGTAGGCAGCAGCTGCTGGAGGGTCAGCGAGGTGTCCACTGAAGAGTAGATGTTGACGCTGCTCAGGCCGTGAGGCAGGTGTCTGGTAGGAGATCTGCAGCTCAGAATCCCACTCTGTTGTGTGCATGTCTATAAATAATTTTCTAGCTTTTTAAGCGCTCGTCTCTGAAGAACAGTTGGCTTTTTGTGTGTTATATGCCAAATCAAGTGTTGTGCTGCTGCGGTCCACATGCTAGTCTCCGCAGAAACCTGCATGTCAATGCTTCAGGTTGCGGTTTAAAAGGAACTTAAAAGTGCAAGCTTCCAGTCTTGGCACACAGCAGGTGCTGTAACAAAACTGAATTGCTGCTGATGGCCTCAGAATATCCTGCTCTGTTCCACTTAGTTGGATGTGTTGGTTTTAGGGTAATTATTTTATTACCTTGCTCCGTGAAGCTCTTCAGTCTAACAACAGCCCCCGACTGGCACTTATTAGTCAGGCTTGGCAGAGGTCAGTGCTTAGGGTCCCTTTGGAGAAGCGGAGGTGCTGGGACTGGCCGGGTGCTTGCTTGCTCTGGCCATCTCTGAGCTGCAGCAGGTTGGGACAAGTCACTTGCGTGGCAGCGCTGAGCAATCTGTTTTCATTTTGGAGCCTGTCAGTGTGCTTGAACGCTTGTCCATCTGATTTCCTGAGCGCTGCGATCCGTGTCGGTGTTGTTTGGAGGTTTATGAGAACAAGCTGCCTTTGGGGTTCCTCTGCCCCTTTCCATGCTATTGCCTCACTTCTCATTTCCAGAGTTCAAACAGCGTGGGGATGGCTCTTCAGATATGCATATGGTCACATAACCCTCCTGCAATATAGGTGAGGCTTGCAAACCAGCTCCAGGAGAGCTGGGGAGGGGCTCTGGATCAGGGACGGCAGGGATAGGATGAGGGGAACAGTTTTCAGCTGCAAGAGGGGAGATGGAGATGAGATCTTAGGCAGAAATATTTTCCTGTGACGGTGGGGAGGCCCTGGCCCAGGCTGCCCAGAGCAGGGATGGCTGCCCCATCCCTGGAGGGGTTCAAGGCCAGATTGAATGGGGCTTGGAGCCCCTGATCCAGTGGGAGGTGTCCCTGCCCAGGCTGGGGTGGGGCTGGATGGGCTTTGAGGCCCCTTCCATCCCAAACCACTCCGTGATTCTATGATCATGCTTGCAAGCGTGGAAAATGCAAGGTGGTGTTTTCTGGAGAGTGGAAGCCATGGTAGGAACTGCACTGTGCTCAGGGGTGCGTGGTACTTCCAAATAATGAAGTACATGGAGAAGGCTTGTGTTTTCCTCCTCCCCTTGTGCCTTTCAGAGTTTTTTTTGCATACGGGAGAAGCTGAATTAATGAGACAAATTGCAAGTGTATCTTGGTCCGTGGTTGTTCCGAGCTCTCGTGAAACAGGATCGCGTGATGACTAATTCCTACCTGCAGCTGTGCGGGCTGAGACATCCCTGCAGCTCCTGCTGCTCTTCAGCGAGAGGCTGATCCTCCAGTAACTCGGAGTGCAGTTTCGGAAGCACACTTCAGCTCTTGCCTGTGAAAGCCCACAGTGTGTGAAGGCTGAAGTGCATTTAATGAGTCGTACCTGATGAATTGAATTTTCTCCCCCTTTTTTTTTCCCCCTGAATGGCAGCAGCACCAGCCGATGCCCTGTAAGAATGAATGCTACCGCTCTCTGAGAATGCCTTGTGGCACTACAAAGGGCTCGACGGCAGAGGCTTCAGACGCATTATTTCTCTTCCATCTCTGCCTTTGTCCTCCTTCCAAGCGGATAACTCGCATATTTGCACTGACTGCTTTGGAGATCTGGGAGCAGAAGCAGCAGCATGAAACTAATGTGAGGCTTTACAATTCTGCTGCCACTTACTGGGTGTTGAATAGCTGTAATTAAATTAACCAGTATATTGATTTCAGCGTGCTGCCTGGGGAAGATAAGAGCGGGAATGTAAGCGTTGGCGCCGCTGCTTGGAAAGCTGCGACCGCTTGGAAGACAGAATGTAAGCAGTATCAGTGGTGAAGCTGAGCAGGTTGATAAACTAAAGGTGTTTTTTCCTCACAAAACTGTATTAGCCTTTATTAGCAGCTGGCCTTGTAGAGACATTCCGTGTGGAAGGAAAGGTATAGAGCTTAGCACTTTTCCTTGGTGTTGAGGTGGCCATGGAAGCACTTAGATGTGGTTTTAGTTTGTGTGAAGCATGGCTTTGTGTTAAACAATTCATGTCACTGTGATGGTAGCTTCCTACAGTGTCCCTGCAGATGTAAAGAGCACATGCCTCACGCTTCCATCTCTGCAATGCCATCTCCTAGTGAAAGCTGCTTCCTGTAGAAGGAGGCTGCTCTCTGGCTTCAGTGAGAAAAGTCCTGTTTGCTTGTGGTCTTGCACTTGCAAATTGCATTGAACAGCATCAACAAGGGGAATTGTGGGTGCTCTGGCAGTGAGGATTCAGAGATTCAATGACAGCTCTCAGTTAAGAACTTTCCCTCTTGTTTGCTAGATGTTGGGAAGCTTCCTGCTAAGATTTCCTGCTAGGGAGCCTCAGTTGGTTTTCAAGGACGCAGTCATTGCCTTGAAGTTAAATTGAGTATTTCCTCAAATTGAATTCCTTGTGTATTGTTTTCTGTCCCCATAGAATCCTGGAATGGTTTGAGTTGGAAGGGGCCTTAAATCCCCTCCAGTCCCACCTCTGCCATAGTCAGGGACACCTCCCACTGGATCAGGGGCTCCAAGCCCCATCCAGCCTGGCCTTGAACCCCTCCAGGGATGGGGCAGCCACCCCTGCTCTGGGCAACCTGGGCCAGGGCCTCCCCACCCACACAAGGAGACATTCCTCCCTAAGATCTCATCTCAGTCTCCCCTGTCTCAGCTCAAGCCCATTCCTTTCACCCTAACCCTGCCCTCCCTGATCCAGAGCCCCTCCCAGCTTTCCTGGAGCCCCTTTCAGCGCTGGAAGTCATTCATGTTGCGACAAGTACTATTTCAGAGAGGGCAATCTCATTGAACTCCTACATCGTACATTCATACTTGACTTTTAGCCATAATCTTCCAGATGGAACTTCTGGTGATTTGAAGTCTGGTACCTGGAATAATGTGATTGAGTGCTGTCACTGTCTGTAGGAAGAATGTGTTGCTGTGGGTGCCTTGGTATAGGGTAGACTTGCTTCGTAAGAATAAGATCTCGTTTTCCCCATGCAGACAGCGGCCAAGTTTCTTTTGTGTTTTGTGCTTAAGGAGAAGGAAAAAAAGGGAGTTGAAGCCAGGCTGCACTGACACAAGGGCGTTTGAAAAGCAGTGTTTTGTTGGGCTGCTGGACTGACATGATCCAATTTTGTCATGAACACAAGGGCTGCTCAGCATCTCCTGCATTTGGGAATTAAAATTGGCCTCTCTCCTTCCTTTCTGAGCTCCTTCAGATGTTTTGTTATGTTAAACAGCGCAAAGAATGATGGGCTTTCTCCATGGCGCTGCTTGAATTTACCTTTGTGTTTGCGTTCAACTTCAATTTATGCTTTCATGTTTGTGCTCAGGGGTGGGAGTTAGAGTTGTGGAAGTTCGTAATGAGATTTAGGGGTTGCCTGGGTAAAAGGGGGTTGGTTTTGCCCTGACATCAAAGCAACCCTTGGTCTTGCTGATCTCGCGTGGGCTCCTGTGGGATAGTCTGGTCCAAGTGATGAGAAAACTGATCCTTCAGTGTTGTGCATCGCCCACATATGGACTCGCATAAGGAGGCTTGTGCTGCAGCTTGGGCTTTTGCACTGTTCATTGCCAATAGGCTGCTTAAACCAACCAAAAAGCTGCTTTTCCTGCTCTGCAGTGTGTGTAACCGAGTACTCTGGTATTTCTTTGTAAGGTTCTCCACCTGCCTTGCTGAGAAAACGATGATTGAAGACCTGTCCCTTTCTCTAGCTGTTCGTAATGCATCTCTGTTTTGCCTCCAGAGCCACTTCTTTTCTCCGTTTATCATTCCATATATGGCATAAAGCATCGTGTTCCTCAGCACCCTGCTCCCTACCAGATTTCATCTCACCCTGCTCCTGTGTTTGAAAGAGGTTTAACTTTTAAAAAAGTAAAAACGTGAGGTTTAATGTGTGTAACTTGTGTGTGACTTGCTGGTTTAGGCTCTGTGTTGGCAGTGACTTGCTTAATTTCATAGAATTATAGGATGGTTTGGATCAGAAGGAACCTTAAAGCCCATCCAGTCCCACTCCTCCTGCTGGCCCAGGCTGCTCCAAGGCCCATCCAGCCTGGCCTTGAACCCCTCCAGGGATGGGGCAGCCACCCCTGCTCTGGGCAGTCTGGGCCAGGGCCTCCTCACCCTCCCAGGAAAGCATTTCTCCCTAAGAGCTCATCTCAATCTCCCCTCTTTCAGCTGAAGAGTGATCCTGTGGCAAGTGTCTGAGGGCTCTGAGTCCTCCTGGGTTTTCTGGACCAGAGGTAGCTTTCATGTAAAACCATGTATATGTGTAAAGATTCTCCAGGTGAGCTCTTTGAGCAGTGGTGTTTGTGTTTTCAAAGCTCTTTTCTGTGTCAGGGAGCGTGTGCTTCCCCCTCCTCCCTGTTTTGTTGGTTGTTGTGCTTTTGCACTTGCCACTTATTATTGGAATTACGGACAAATTGGAGAAGGAAGATTTAACTTCTGTTTTATATCTTCTGTCTCAGGCTGATTCCACCCAGCAGATGCATCTTTCTGTTCCTGACCTTGTTTGCAAGCTTTCCTCTCTGGGATGACTCTGTTGTGTTGATTCCAGTCTCTTGGGCTCCCCCCCTTGCTGTCCCCCAGTATCCATGACTATCTGTTCCTGGGTTCTGATGAAGTTTCAGGACACTAATGAGCCAGCAGGGAGTACGAGCACTTACCAGCCATAGGAGGGAAGAGGAATGTCTTGGCTGCATTTCTGTATCCTTGGAAAGCGCAAGGGATTAAATCCAGTTCTGGAATAAGAGCGTGGTTATCGCTTGGCACCAGCTTGTGCCCAGGTTTTGCGCTAATTCTTTCCCTCTCAAGCTGGTTCTCCCTCTCTCCCCATGCAGCTCATCCACACAGTTTAATAGTTATGTTTGATTTGGTTTTTCCTTTCTTCAGAATGTCCCAGCCCTTTCACAATTCCTTGGATTCTCAAAATAACTTCAGGATGCCTTAAATGCCGTCGTTTTGGAGGCACAGTCCAGTTTTCTTGTCTTTTTATCCATAAGAAAAAAGCACTCCATCATTTACGTTCCCAAGTGTGCAGTGAAATATAAGGGTGACTTCAGGGTTTTTAATATTGGAGAATGCATCTTATTTAGGAAAATACACTGTTGTGATCTGTAGGAAGTAGTTTTGTGGGTCTTTCAGTAATCTGGATTTACTTCAGAGTCAAGAGAGCAAAGGGTAGACAGTAAATATTAGTTAAGGTACAGATGTTCCTCCTGGTCTCCTTACCTGCTTTCTGTTGTGGTCCCCGTTGCTTTGAAGTTAATTCCGTAGCGCTTATGTGCCTCAGCTCAAGAAATGAGCTGTTCAGGAGGAGTTACTCGCAGCTACCAAGCTGATGATCCGAGCAGTTCAGTTTGAGTGTACGCAGTTGTGAATGAGAGTAAAACCAGAGCCTGGTTCCCAGAAGTGGGCAGGGGTGCTCAGGAGAGCCTGTGACGACTCTCTGGGAGGACTGTTTGACAGCCACGTTTCCTTCGTTCCATTCCAGCTTTCACCTGTTCCAGCTTGTCACCCAGGCTGTGGCATCTCTCCCAAATTGCTGCTTTCTGAGAATTCGAAGCCTTCTTGTTAACGCTGATGCGCACGAGCCCTGGTCTCCAAACCTACAAATGGGTTTATGGACTCGAGCAAGGATTTATTTGCTCAGACACCCAAACACAAGTGGAGCTCGTGCCGCTGAGAGCTGTTTGTTCCCATGTGTTACTGCAGGTCCTGCTCTTCTTCCTCTTATGCTTTTCTTTTTCATTACAGGACTCGATGCAGAGTTGTCTTACGTGAGGAATGATGTGGTTAATCACTATGCATTGTCCTTCAATCTCTTAATACCCAGCGAGACCAACAACCTTCACTTCAGCTGGCATGCGAAATCCAAGGTGAGCAGGCTGCGCTGTGGGATTTGGGTATGGGATACATCATCTTGCTCAGTAAATACCCACTATTACAATTTAATACCTATTTTCTTTGCAAAAGGTAGCATATGGTAGGCGCAAAGAATAATTTACATGCTTGCAGGCAGTAAGCGAAGGTGATAGGTATCCGGATTCTTCCTTTCTTGTTTCAGAAATGCTAAGCGCTTATTTCAAAGTATTTTATGCTGCTTCCTTCTGGCAAGCTGCATGTATGAACTGGTTGCCCAGTGTATGACTGGATGGACTTTAGGATCCCTTCTCACCCAAACCAGTCTAGGATTCCCTGTGTCCAAGCTGCTGGCTGTGCAGTCTCTTCTGGGGGTGCATTGAATGCATGGAAGGGGCAGCTGGGAACTGAAAATGGAAATCAAAATGGAGTAAAATGGAGGAAATAAAAATAACTGGAAATCAAATGTAGGGGAGTTGTGTTTTAGAGCTGTCTAGAAACACATGTTTGGAGCAGAGAAGAACCTGTAAAAGTGGCATCTAGTATGTTATTACCAACTCCCAATTAAATGGAAAGGGATTTTGTTTTCACTTAATCACCATAGTTGGAGCGTGCAGCAGCAGCTGTTGTAAAGATTCCGTATGCTCTTCCAGTTTGAAGGATTTCCAGTTACTGAACAACTTATTTTTGTCTCTGAAATGATCTGTTTATTCTCTGCCAGATGCTCATTCTTTGTTCTAAACCTGAGTGGTGATTATTCTCCCGTCCTTAAGCAGGAAAGACTGCAATAGGAACAATATTCCTTAGCAGCTCCGCCAGTGCCTGTTTTGGAGATCCCTTCTGCTGGTGCTCTTCCCTTTTGGTGCAGCCTGTTATGAGATGTGAATTTGGGGTGCAGTGGTGTAGCCCTTCTGCCTGGTATCGTATTCCACCTTCCCAGGCAGTTCTATCACTCGCCATTTGAGTAGGACCTTGGAAGGAGTCTCCTTGTTACAGCTTCCCCACGAGCTGCTTGCCCTTCCGTGCCTGCCTTGAGTTTCCTCAGACCTGGCTGGGAATCCGGAATCGGAATTTCTGAGCACCTGTAGCTCTGCTTCCATTACCGCGATTGCTCTGCTCAGTATCTTCTGTGCAGGCTTTGTAGGATGGGTGAGGAGCTCAAACTGAGTCATATTCCTACCCTTGGTGTCTTCACTGAAAACTAAATCAATAACGTAAACACACCCTGTTATCGTTTAGAAAGGAGGGGGGGGGAAGAAACTAATGGGGCAAAGTCAAACGGAACTGATGAAGATGAGTGCAGAGGGAGAGAACGAGCTTCCAGCAGGAGCTTATGACTCCGTTACAATAAGCCCTGTGCTTTTCTTTGAATGAATATTTGCAGAATCAGCTTCTTGAGTGGAAACAAAACCTTGCTTATAGTCGAGTGGACTGTTTGTAGGCGATGTTGGCTTCGTAGTTTATAAAACTGAGGAGAGGAGGAGGGATTGTTTGAATTCCTATGGTTTTAACAAACTGGCTTTTGAACAAGTGAGTTTAAAAGTATCAGCAAGTGAGGTTTGTGGTGAGTTTTTTTTTTTTTTTTATTACAGCACTTTTCTGCCACAAATCTTCAAGAATGGTTTCAAGAGTGGGATCTATTTTGGCTGTTGTAATGGGAACTGTTGCAGAGCTCTGGTATTTAGATGTAACATAAGAAACCTTGAGTCTGGGCTCCGAAAATCACCAGCGTTCTTTGAAAATGAGTTAGTTTTTGAATTTGGGGAATAATTACAGAAAGGTAGTATTTCTTTTTACTACTGTAGAGACTTCTTACACGTTTTCCCTCTCTCAATTCTCATTCTAGGTTGAGTATAAACTGGGATTTCAGGTGGATAATCCCATGGCGATGGCTGTGCCCCAGGCCAACATTTCTCTCCAAGGGGAAGTTCCTCGCACCCTTTCAGGTAAACTCGCCGCCCTTGGAAGCGTGTGGACAGTGCCGACACTACTGGTACTTTCTGGTCTGTAGGGTTGTTGAGGAGCATCATTTTTCCTCTAGTAAACATTATGTTTACAGGCCTCCTGCACAGTTAGGACGCTGCTAAAAGGTATCGTAGATTGAGACTGTGACCCTGAGAGAAGTACTTTTTTCCCCTTGTTTATTGGAAGATAGAGATTTCTCTGGAAAGGAAACATTACCTTTCTTGTGTATGTGTGCACACGTGTGAGCAGGGGTGGCTGTCCCATCCCTGGAGGGGTTCAAGGCCAGGCTGGATGGGGCTTGGAGCCCCTGATCCAGTGGGAGGTGTCCCTGCCCATGGCAGGGGTGGGACTGGATGGGCTTTAAGATCCCTTCCAACCCAAACCATTCCATCCATTCTATTTATACTGGAAGCGATTGCATTGCTATCGGGCAGTCTGCAAATGATCATTGTGCTTGTTTGCCTGTGGTTCCGCACTGTCTGGTGCTCTGATACCCACGGCGTAATGGAGTATCTCTTGATGTTTTGGTTGTGTATCCCTGTTTTGGGAAAGCAGACGCTGAGGGATGAGGCTTGTTGTGTCTGCTCTGTTGGCATAAATAAGAAGCTAGAAAGTAAATATTATCATATTAGTTTAAGCTTTGATTGCTGTCAGATTTGCAGAGAGAAAAATATTTAAGCTTAGTGGTTGTGCAAAAAGTGAATGTTCAGAGCAGTTAAAAAGGCAACGAGGAAAACAATGTCCTGGATTTCTATGATAGCAGAGGTTTCTGTTTTAGTGGTTTTAGAGGTTTCTGGTTTAATGTTTGATAGGAATGGTTGGACTTGATGATCCAGTGGGTCTCTTCCAACCTGGTGATTCTGTCATTCTTGTGACAGCAGTTTAACCCCAAAGCCTGTGGTGGAGACGCGTGTCATTTATCTGCAAATACATTTTTAGGAGTCAGTAGACTTTTACTATAACTCACATTAATTGATTTCAAAACGGTTCCCTTCAATAGTTTTCAGAAGTTGCTGGGCATGAAGACTGAAATAGCATTTCTTAATAGCGAGATCTTTTAAACCATACATTATAATAAAACCCTTATTTAAATGTGGTTTGTTTTTTTTTTTTTTTGCTACAATGCCTGAAAAGTGCTCAAACTTAACTCTGCTGCCTGTTTGTGGTCTGTTTTCAGTGTTCCGTGTCGAACTCTCCTGCACTGGCAGACTCGACTCTGAGGTCACAATCCTAATGCAGCTCAACTTGACAATAAATTCCTCAAAAAACATCACAGTTTTAAATTTCAAACGAAGGAAAATGTGCTACAAAAGTAAGACTTTAAGTTTCAAGTATTAAAAAGCTTTTAGTGTTGAAATATGATATGAAAAAATGTGTGAGGAGGTGTGTGGTGGTCCAGGACATGAGTCACGGCTCCAGGAGTGGATGGTGGGGAGGATGGGAAGAAAGAAGGTAAAACCTGGTTTCTTTTGGAGAATCCCAAGAACTGTACCCACCTTAAGAACGGCTGTGGTGCCCTGTCCTCTGGCAGCAGCTGAGGATGGCCACCTCCTAGGTCCGCGTTCCTCCTGGCTCTGTTCAGCTTGCTTGGAGCCAATGAGGGCAGTAACGGGCTTTTCAGTGGGGAATTTGTAACTTTCTGAGGATAAACCTCTGGAAGGTGGCTGAGAGAGCTAAGTATGTTGAGCCTGGAGAAGAGAAGGCTCCAGAGTGACCTTAGAGCAGCTTCCAGTGCTGAAAGGAACTACAAAAAAGCTGGGAAGGGGGTTTTACAGGGCCTGGAGTGATAGGGTGAGGTGGAATGGCTTTAAACTGGGATGGGGGAGATTTAGGTGAGGCATTAGGAAGAAATGTTTTTGCCTTCATTTCATGTTTTCCTAGGTACTTGCTCTGATGTTCCAAGTGGGGGAAGCCAGTGCTGCTTATCCCCTCGGAGCTTATTGAGCTGCTGAGTGAGCAGAGGAGGTTTCCGTAGGCACCTCAGAATTATCAGGGCAGGTGAGATAGGGCTGTTCTGAAATTATGCAGAAGTGATTCCTATGAAGATCATGTTTCTGTGGGTTCATAAAAGTGTCAGCAACTAGTTTTGATGTGTGTTGAGTTGATCAGTATGGAGCACCCGGGGATTTCTGATTTGATTCAGTTGCATAAGTTAAAAGTGTGCAGGAACTTACGGTTTTGCTCGAGGCGTTCGTAATGATTCTTTCTGAGGTTTAAAAAGAGGAAAAAACATGAAGGAAGAAAAATGCTTGGATTTTCCCTTCCCTGGGTTACTTTGTCACAAGTTTGTCAGGCTGAACTGGCTGTGCCGGGGACGAAGCAGCTCCTGCAGCTGGGAGTGGGAGGGAGATGTGTGAGTGGGGCTGTGCCTTTGCCACCACAGGAATCCATTGTGTCACCTCAGCCACGTGTGGATCCTCCATAAGGTTCCTCAGAACCTGTCTCCACAGCCCGCTCTCCCTTGGTTTGCTCTGCTTTTCTTGGTGACCAGACCTGTGCCCAGTTCTAGAATCCCTAAACATAAGGGTAGAGGCAGAAAGGGGCTCCAGGAAAGCTGGGGAGGGACTTTTACAAGGGCATGGAGTGGTAGGCTGAGGGGGAATTTAGATTGGAAGGGGGAAAATTGAGATGAGGTCTTAGAGAGAAATGTTTTGCTGTGAGGGAGGGGAGGCCCTGGCCCAGGTTGCCCCATCCCTGGAGGTGTTCCAGGACGATTCACACACAAAACGGAGTATTATCCCTGTGCCTTCGGTTCCATTTTTGAGTGTTTAAATAGGCATTGCCTCTTCCATCCTTCAATTTTGAAACACTTAAGTCTCTGGCACCAGCTGATAAGGTGCAGCACCCGTGGCTGCATCTCCAGCTTTTCCTTAGGATGAGTAGATTTGGAGTTTCTGCCAAAAGGTGAGGATAGCATCGACTGAACATTCATGAAATGAATGTCCATCATGCAGTAAGTGATTCTGTGAGGGCTTTGCTTGGTGTTGTAGCACACGCTTGTATCCTTTGCACCTCCTCGCTGCCTCTGCTCCTTGGGGTGTTGGTGGCCAAGCCGAAGAAGTCTGGAGGGAGGTAGGAGTGGGTTCCAGCCTGGCCTCAATGGACATGAGTGTCGTGTTGAAACACATCTGACCCATGCATCTTAAAGTAGTCTGGTGTTAGTTGTAGAACACAACAGCAGGTATTTACGTTTGTAGTGATCTAGAGACAATGATAATCCTTAGGTCAGCTCCCCTGCTTGGAGAAGTGGCTTTATCTTTCCATAAACAAGGCAATTGACTTTGTGTGAGGGCCTACAGCAATAAATGTGTGCCAAGCTTGATGGTTTTCTCTCCTCTCTTTAGAACTTGAAGCAGAAGTGAAGTCTCCGATGTCTGACAGAAACAGCAGCAAGGCTTTCTGTGAGTAATCCTGAGCAGACAGCTTGTTCTGGGTCTGGACAATGAGAAACTCCTGGTGTTCTCTCTGGTCCCACAGCTTTCCTTAGGAAGATGCTCCCCAGACACTCTTATTGTACCCATGCTGTAGGGGGATAGTAATTATTTATTTTAACTGGGCATAGACACTAGTGAAGAGAGACAAAACCTATTTCAAGGTGCCTAACAACATCTCGGGAGCTTTGGTTTCCATACAAGTCTGATCTGTTGAGGTGACTGCACAACCTGTCTGGTTTGGTGTTCTGACCTGTCAGGATTGGGTTTGATTGTAGGCTTTGGGGTTTCCTTGTTTGTTTGGGATAGGTTTGGTTTTGGGTGTTTGGTTTTTTGATAGGTTCAGTAACTCTTCACCTTTCTGTTTCAGTCGATCCTGTAAATGCGGCTCCCACCACTTCCACCCGTGTGTTTTATATCAGTGTCGGCGTGTGCTGTGCTGTTATATTCCTGGTGGCAATAATATTGGCTGTCTTGCACCTCCACAGCATGAAAAGAATAGAGTTGGATGACAGGTATGTGTTCAAACTGTTCAGGCACGTTTCTGGGACACGTTTACCCAGATTTGTGAGAGTTCAGGTCTCCTTTGAGCTCCCGATTTCTTCTGCTGAAGCCAAGCTGTCTCAGTTGCTGCCTGTGCAGGGTGGTGGCGAGTGCTGTGCTGCAGGAAGGCAGCACTTGCAGGTGTTTAGCTGCTCTCAGCTCCTTAGGGGGCAGCAGGGCTTGGGCTGTTGGGTTTTTTGCCAGGTTAGGTGTATGGAGGGCACGCAGTGGGGAAATTAGAGCAGAATTGGCTCTATAGGGATTCTTGGGATTGAAGGAAAATCTGATAGATTGCTGGGCACGCTGAAAATATTTGTATTACTGACTTGTACAGGAGCTGGATTTCAGTGCTCTCTTTTGATTGACTTACCGGCATTCACTTTGGCCTCAGGGTAGAGTCTGGGGATTAAAACTGGCTGCTTCTAAAGCTGAAAAAGAGCTTGCTTTGAAATGTACTTCCAACCCAGAGAAACCCAACTGGCACATGCACGCAAAAGGACCGGTAACCTGAACCCAAGGGCAATCAAGTCAGCTGAGCGGAGTTTAAACACAGAGTGGAAGGGAGGCTGGAGAAGCAGATGGGCTGAGGCTCTGCCGAGGCTGGGAACAAGCAGAGTCAGGTGCAGGCAGTTCTGAAACCGAATCCTTCTGAAAGCAGTTGGGCCGTGGGTGGCCTCCCCTGTTGAAAGGGTATCTAGAACAGCTTCTGTTCCTGCCTGCAGCCTCTCGGAGCAGCTCCACCGTTTCATCTTCTCTATTCATTCATCTTTCTTTGTTTTCTTTTCTACCTTTTACTCCTCTGGCATCCCCAGACGGCCTGGGTGTTGGTGTAGTCAGAAGTAAGGGTTTATCTAACCAAAGGACTTGTCAGCTTTCCTCATCTGTCCCTCAAGGTTTCCTCATTTGTCTACTGAGGGTTTACAGTCTGTTAAAGGTGTTAAAGGATGCACAGCTTGCTTTATTTCAGAAAAGGAAGGCCTTACATTTACAGAGAGTTTGAATAGTGTCCTTAGTGAGTGTTTTGGGAGGCTGTCCGGCCTAGCAGTGGGATCATAGAATCACCAGGTTGGAAAAGACCCATTGGATCATGGAGTCCAACATCCTTTCATCCACTCCATTGTACTGGATTTCTGTAGGGGCACAAGCTGAGGATTCAGCTAGCTCCAGTACCCTGAGGTCTGCAAGTATTAAAGACTTTGCCCTAACTCAGCGGAGCCAGTGTAGGCAGTGAGGTTTAGCTCTTCACAGGGCTGTGGGGTAACCCATTTTTTGAGCCTAGAAGTGCCTGATGTGACAGAACCTTGGTTGCGCTCCTGTGTCATCGTCGGAGACCCAGTTTGGGTCACAGCAGTAAGAGCTGTGGTCAACTGGTTTCATAGCAAAGATGCAAAGAGGCCTGAAAAACAGAATCTGTGGAGTTTTATTTTCAGAACAGGCAGCGTGCGAGGAGCCAGCAAAGAGATGGTGAGCTGGTGGTTCAGCGCTTGGTTCAGTGTTATAATTGTCCTCGACGGTTACATACCAGCATTATGTGTGATTGGTGATGACTCAGTGTAGCTCCTGGTCAATGAACTGGTCAGGGAAGGAACAGCTTTTGATTAGGCTTTGAATAACAAGCTCAAAATGTTGCTGTAAAGGGGTTCTGAATTGAAGATGATCACGTCATTAGGTTTAGTGACCTCCCAGGAGCGACAAAGGCTGCAAACCCACTGCTGCTGCTCTTGACTTTGAAAACCAGAACTACATAAAAATGAGGCAGGTTGTTAAATGGAAGTGAAATCAGGCAGCTGAGTTCACAGGCCGCACATGGCTGTGTTAAAACACTGTGTGGAAGGTTCAGGGGCAAATGTGTGCATACCTCCTTTTAAAGGAGCTTGAAAGGGTCCCAGAGAACATTGGCGTGGCTTAGGCGCAGGATAACAGAGGTTACCAAAAGCAAGAAGGCATCATTCAAAAAGCTGACGTAATTTACCAGTGAGAAGACTAAGAAAGCTCATGAACATGAGCTGGTTAAGCCTAAAAACCAGAGTGAAGCCAAGCAGAAAGGCAGTTTGTCAAACTTAAACAGGCATAAAAAGAGAATTCCTTTTTTCAGACGCCTGTAGCAGGAAGCCGGCCAAAGAAATCTGTAGGGCCAGGAGGTGATCGGGTTACAAAAGGAGTTTCCAGGCAGAGCAGGGAATTGAAATGCAAGTTCCCCATCAGTGTTTAATGCAGTGACCATGCCGGGACACTTCATTGCAGGGAACTCGGTGGAGAGCAGATTGCAGCGAAGCAGCGTGTCGGTGCGATGCAATAGCTAAAATGAGCAGTAATGAGTTGCCGGCACCAGAGAATATTCAGTCAAAAGCTCTAAAGGAGGCTAAAGTGGAGAAGCTTGACCACCAGCTGTGGCTTTAAACCTCATGCTAAAAACCATGCTGGGATCCTGCAGTCGGGAGACAGCGAGTGTGGGAATAACCTTAAAAAGGGTTTCTAGAGAGACCAAGGCCAGCTATAAATCACTAAGCCTGGTGCTTGTACTGTGAAGGTCAGAGGAGTCTGTTCTACAGAAACCACTCGGCAGGTGAAAACCACTCTGGGGTTGGGAAATGGGGAAGAGCCAACTTCACTGCCTCTTTCTTAAAGGAAGTCTCACTTCAAAACTTACAGTGGTCCTTGAGGGCATTGCCCAGCATGGCTAAAACTCTTGCAAGGATGGCTGGCAGTGCTCAGTAGCAGCCTGAGAGCAAAGTAAATGTTGATTATTTGGCTAAGCGGAGGGTTGTACCCCAAAACAGCCTCTTCTTTGTTCTCCTGATACTGTCAGCAGAAGCAGAGAAGCTTCTAAGTTTCAGAAAAGGAGGGGATGTACGTGTGAGTTTGGGAGGGAGATCTAAAAAGCTGCTTCTGGCCCTGCATCTGAACTAATGCCAGGTACAGCCTTCACCCACAAACAAAACCTTCTAGCTTTAACTTTCATGCATTCATTTTGAATTCGTTACAGTGGCAAGCGGTCACGTTGGTGTCCATTTTTGTTTTGAAACAGCATCAGTGACAGCAGTAGCTCGCAAGGTTTATCGCAGCCTTCCACACAGACGACGCAGTACCTGCGGGCTGACACACCCAACAACGCAACGCCAGTAACCAGTAAGTGTTAATCTGATTACAGACCCTCTCAGAGCTGGAGGTTTTGGGCCACAAATCAGGCTTTATGTAGAATCATAAAATCATAGAATTGCTTGGTTGGAAAAGACCTTTGAGATTGAGTCCAACTGCCCCTGTCCAGTACTAAACCAGATCCCTGAGCACCTCATCCGCCCATCTGTGAAACCCCTCCAGGGATGGAGACTCCACCACCTCCTGGCAGCCTCTGACAGGGCCCCAGAACCCTTCCCGTGGAGAAATTTTTCCTGGTGTCCAATCTGAACCTGCCCTGGCACAACTTGAGGCCATTCCCTCTTGTCCTATTGCCCATCACTTGCGAGAAGAGCCCAGCACCCACCTCACCACAACCTCCTTTCAGGCAGTTGAAGACAACAATGAGGACTCCCCTCAGCCTCCTTTTCTCCAGGCTAAACAGCCCCGGAGCCCTCGACTGCCTCTCAGAACCCTTGTTCTCCAGCCCCTTCCCCAGCTGCCCCAGGGATGGGGCAGCTACGACTGCTCTGGGCAACCTGGGCCAGGGCCTCCCCACCCTCCCAGGAAAGCATTTCTTCCTAACATCTCATCTCCGTCTCCCCTCTTTCAGCTGAAAACCGTTCCCCTTGCCCCATCCCTGCCCTCCCTGATCGAGAGGTGTAGGGGACACCCTTGGTGTGTGATTCCTTGGTCTCGTTGGGCTGCCCACAAGTCTTTCCCGAGTGCTGACACTGCTGCTGCACAGTGACCCAGGGAGCTGAACCAGCCAAACCCACTCTTCTTTCATAGAGCAATGGGCTTTTGGTTGACTTGGTCTCTGAACTGGCTTGTAGCTGCGCTGTGTGAGCCCCGTGGCTGGTGTTTAGTGGGTCTGGCTCTGCGTGTGTGGCTGCTGGAAGCCAGCAGGGCTTAGCCCAGGCTTGGTGGGTATAAGCTGCTGCTGCAGAGCCTGCTTTAAAGGATCCAAAGGAAGGCAAGCGTTTGTGTTTTACAATGAGAAAACCAGGGGAGCCCAGCCAGTGGAACAACTTTTGAAGTACACGCTGCTTGCCTGTCTCTATACCTGTAGGTGGTGCTGGGGTGAAGCAATGCGCTTGTGTTCTCACTGTAAGGGTATTTATATGGGTTTGTTTGGCTCTGCTGGCTCCTCAGGTTATCCTACGTTACGGATAGAGAAGAATGATCTTAAAAGCGTCACGCTGATGGAAGCAAAAGCTAAAGTGAAGGACATTGCCATCTCCAGGGAGAGGATAACTCTAAAAGATGTGCTTCAAGAAGGTATTTACAGGACTCGGCCACTTGTTGGCTACAGCATGGTGTATGTATCTATATGCATGTTACTTAGGCTGAAACTCATCACAGATGATGGGGAAGAAGGATGAGAAAAGGCTGGAGCTGGAACTTTTGGTGCAGGCAGTTGATAAAGACTGAGCTGCCACAAATAAACCCCTCACCAGTACTGATACTCAGCTGAACTGTGTTCCGCTGCTGTCATTGGTCCCCTCTCACACTCACCCCCTACATTTTAGTTGTCTGAGACTTCCAGCAATTCCTGCATACGGTCAAATCCCCCTCCTGCTGGAGAGGTGCTTGGGTTACAGATTGTCGACTTAACAGGGCATTCTGGACTCGCGCTTTAACTATCATGGTTCATCACTCTGCAGTGGCCAATAATTTAAGGTGGTGTTTTCTTAATAGCTATTTGATTCTATTAATGCTATCACCGTATCTTCACCACATCATACTGACCTGTTCTCTTTGTAGGCACGTTTGGGCGCATTTTCCTTGGGATTTTAATAGAAGAAAAAGACCCCAGCAAAGAGAAACAAGTGTTTGTCAAAACTGTTAAAGGTACGTTTACACGAAGGGGTGGCTTTGTGTCCCGTTCTTTGGATCATGGTGCATAGAATCTGGCTTTAAAAACAACCCCCTTCTCCCCAAGACACGCTTAAAAAGCAAAAGCAATTTGGATGCTACCTTCAGCCAGCGAGAATAGAAATCTTATATGGAAGAAAAATGCGTGCGTTCTCCACCAGTGCCTGCAGTTATTCTGAGTAAATGCTGTACTGTTTTTTTCCTCTCGCATGTCACTGTTCTTTCCATCCCCAGCCTTTCCCTCTGCAAACTGCTGGAAAAGACACCTGCAACGCAGCCTAAAATCTCTAAGAAACGTGTGTGGCTGTACAAAAGACGGGGTGTAGTTTCTGCGATCTTAGTTTGCTACTCAAGTGTGCTGTTGTGACCCAGCCTGGACAGCCCAGGCTTGCCAGGCTCAGATCCTGAGCCTCCCCATAAAACTCCTGGGTTCATAGCTAAATGAAAGCAAAACAATGCCAGACGATCGGTCCCAAAAGGAATTAGTTTGTACAGGCATTCTTAGGGATGAGGTCGGCATTGGCCGCTAAAAGAAAGAAAGATGGAAAGGGAGAGAGAGAGAGAGTGATGTGCAAGAGCTCTGCTCCTCTTCTCTCCTGGGGTGGTGGGTGCTGCTGCCAACGGCCCCTCTACCAGAGTATTGGTTATAGCTTTTTGTGAGCCTGTGCAGCACTTTTTATAGCATTGGATTAAGTGACAAGACAACATTTGTGAGCAGATCTTAATTTAGCTGCCTCCCATCAGCACTTATCTTATTGTTTTGCCGGAATGGGGTTTCCAATCCCCTCTTAAAGCTGCGTTTCTCCCTCGCAGTGGCTTGTGTCTTTGCCACAGCACACATGCTGATTTTTTCAGCCCTTCCCCTTGCAAGGAAAGCTTTGGCTGTGGTGAACTGCAGCAGCTCTGGAGGGAGCGATGATAGTCATGTAATTCTTGTCCATAGAGAATTCCTCAGTCTTAAAAAGGATACGTATGGACAAAGTGTGTAATGGACTTTGCTGATAGTTGTCTGTGAAATAACACTGATTTGGGTTTCCTAGCAGAACGTTGCTAGGAAAATAACTATAAACACTCCCACCTCTCCTCACAGCAGTTCACTCGCGGGGCTAACATGAAGCAGCTTTGTCTTTGTCCCCTGGCTGATGGTTGTGTGTGCAGCTGGGCCGTGTAAGAACTTGGGAATTTGATCTGCTTGGAGAAAAACCTGCAAAAATCCTCTCTTAAGCAGCCTTTTTCCTTGATCTCCTTCATTCTGTGACCACACACACTGCTGGTTTGGCACAAAGTGGAACAGGGCAGGACAACAAACGTGGGATGGGTAGGAGAGCTGTTAAACTGAACTGAGCATCTCTGTTGCTGAAGGCAAGGAAGGAGCCTGAGGATTAAGGGAAAAAGGCTTTTGTGGCGAAGTTATCCCTCCAAAAAGTAGGAGCTGCTCCAGTGATGTGTTCCAAGATGGATAAAAAAATCCCAGTGGTACCAAATGCAAGAACGTAACGGGGAGGGTTGAGGGATGTTTGAGATGTTCTGGAAAATGTGAGCTGCAGTTCTTCCAGCAGGTGCTGTGGGAAAGCATAACCATGAGAGGAAAAACTCATCTGTCTTCTCACTAGGATTAGAGGTTCAGAAGGTTAAGATATTGTATTAGATGTTAGGGTAGTGGCTATGGCTTTAAATCTGGAATTGCCAGTAGAAGAACTCTTTTGAAGGAGAACACCTGGCCATAGCAAATATGATCAGTACACTTGCACCCAAACTAGAATTTCATATTCTATCCAGCACAACCCCAACTTTTCCAGCCTGTCCATGTAGCAGAGCTGCTCCAGCCCTCGCATCATCTCTGTGGCCTCCTCTGGACTTGCTTCAACAGCTACGTGTCCTCCCTGTGCTCAGGACTCCAGAGCTGGATCCAGGGCTCCAGGTGGGTCTCACAGAGCAGAGCAGAGAGGCAGAATCCCCTCCCTCTCTGCTGGTCCCATGGCTCTGGATGCAGCCCAGGACACGGGTGGTTTCTGGGCTGTGAGCACATGTTGCTGCCTCATGTTGGGCTTCTTGTCCCCCAGCACTCAAGTCCTTCTCCGGGCTGTTCCAAATCCATTCTCCAACCAGCCTGGATTTGTGTTTTGGATTGCTCCAGTTGTTCACACTCACTCTAGATTTGTTCTTTCTTTAAATGGACGTTTGTGAAGATTAAGGATATGTCTCGTTCTTGTTCTTGCCCATAAGGTTGCCTGTTCTGTGTTTGGGATGTGGGAATCTCTGAATCAACACCTCCTGAAGGAGTTCTTTGTGAAAAAGATGAGGCATAGCTGGCATTTGGTTTCCTCATTGTGTTTTCTGCTTTGTGGTAGAACTGTTTCATCCGGTTGTAATGCTTCGCTTTCCTTTTTGATAGGAGGTTTCCAATCACTCTCAGCTTTGGGAAACGTCTCGCTTGGTGTGTGTCAAAGTGGGTGTTGCATCTCTTACCAGTGGCTGACAGATCTCTCTAAGCCACAAAATAAGCTTTCTTGTGAGTCTCCTAGATCATCTTACCTCAGAAGAGAAAGAAAACACACGGGTTTCACCGCTGACTTAAAGAACACATTGTTTAATGGTGGTTTTCCTGTGGAGGAGAGAACTCTTTGCAGAACAAATGGAATTGTGTTATTCCAGGAACATACGCAGTGAGTTTGAGTGGTGCTGAGCCCTGACTCATGGCATGTGTTCTAGCCAAGGTAATTTTTATGTTACAAACAACTGCTCGTGCTGTTTGAGATAACCTGACTGCTTCCATTTCATGTTCTAACCACTTCATAGGCACAAGAGAAGAGTGTTTGAAAACAAAGCACTAGAAACAAAGTCAGAGCCTGAGTGAAGATTAGCTCTTAAGACTCCATGATTTTACCAACTTTAGCAAAGCTTTGAGTCTTGTTCCTGTCATCTTAGATCACTTTTTCAGCATTCTTGGCCAGCTCCAAGATGATCCTTTTGGAATTGTTTCCTGTCTTGGCAGTCTAGTTAAGAGAGGATGTGCAGAATGCACCCTCGGAGCCAGTGTGGGATGTGATGCTGCAGTGGGAGCAGTGGAGAAGGACCTCGTCGTGAGTTCATCTGGTACATCCTGGCACTGCAGCTGCTTGTGGAGAACACATCGTATGTGAGACTCGTACTAGAGGAGTCAAAGCTTGCGCTTTGCAATGCTTGTTTGTGTTGAGTCGTGGATAGTAAGAAGGGTACTGGGTGCGAAGTTGGACTTAACTGTCTGTAGCTTGTGGTCCTGCTACTGCCTTCACTCAGGTGATGTCTGCTTTGGCCTGCTCACAACCTAGCCAAGGGCAGCTTGGTGACCCTCTAGGACTTCTGGAGCAATTCTAGAATCCTCAGCACAGGAAACACATGGAGCTGTTGGAGCAAGTCCAGAGGAGGCCACAGAGATGATCTGAGGGCTGGAGCACCTCCTGTAGAAGGCCAGGTTGAGAGAGTTGGGGTTGTTCAGCCTGGAGAAGAAAAGGCTCCAGGGGGACCTTAGAGCAGCTTCCAGTATGGAAAGGGGCTCCAGGAAAGCTGGAAGGAAAGCTCTGCAAATGTCTGCTGGCAGCATTGCTGATGTCCTGTACAGCAGACATGAACTCAGAAGTCTTGAGTGTTGAATTGCTTCCAAAATCCAAAGACTTGTGTCGAAGTGTGCAAGCCGTATTCAGGCACGTATTCTCTTTGAACTGGGATTGTGTTCTGCCTTGGGAGAACTTTGACATCATTAATTGCTCTGCCGAAACAGCAGTAATTAATGAGGATGTGTTGGTACTAGGAGCTCTCCTTCCCTGAAGCTGGATGCTTAGGGCAGTTCTAGCACTGTGCTCGGTTCCTGTGGACCATTGTGCGCCTAACTCTGTGCTTTTCACCCTTCGGTGCCTTGAGCTTGTGGACTTTGTCACGGTGTGTTTGGCAAAGCCCTGAAGTTTGAAAGATAATAAGGGTGACGCTTTGCGAAAATGTGGAGAGAGAGAGAGAAAATGGGTGGTAGAAGTGTTCTGATGTTAAAGAATGTTAGTTTGCATTGTGAGACTGAAGGAAGTTTGCATGGAAGTAAGACATTGCAAATGGTCCAAGGTGAGAAAAGCTTCAAGTGAAACATCTTGTTAAATAGTGCTGTCAGGAAATACGTTTCTCAGAAGCCTTCTTTAGAGTTAGTGGAGCAGCTTCCTCCAGGAGTGCCGAGAGGAACGGCTGCGTGTCACTGCCCAGAGCAGGCTGTGAAGGCCTCTGGAATGACCGATTGCCATTCTGAAACCTTTGGGTATATTGCTTTTGAGACTATTTCATGGAAAGAGTAGTGAAGCCCTGGCAGGAGCTGCCCAAGTTGGTAGTGGACTCCCCATCCCTGGAGGGGTTCAAAAGCCAGGCTGATGTGGCACTTAGGGATGTGGTTTTAGTGGTAGAGTTGGTAGTGCTGGATTTACAGCTGGACTTGATGATCTCAAAGACCTTTTCCAACCTAAATGATCTGTGGTTCTGCTTTGTCTTCTGTCTGAAGAAGCAGATTTCACTGCTGCAGTTTTAAAGTCTTGAGGTTGCAGTGCTGTTCTTTGCTATTTGGAGATTCTGGGAGGTCTAACTCAAAATGTTATTCTTGGAAGCCATCCAGCTGATCGGGTAACCCACTGTGATATCAAGGTAATTGCTGCTTTTCATCTCTGGTGAGTAATTGGAGGTGCGGAGGGACTCTCCTCCCGCATGCTACCACCTAGTGAACGTAGAGCATGATGTTCCACAGTCGCTACGAGAGCCCAGTCTTGGAGGAAGCATCTTCTTGCAACATGGGTGTCATTGTGGGCTTCCCGGGGTGTTTTCCTGTGAGCCTTGCAGTGACTCATGGGATTGGGTGAGGATGAATGAGGATTTTAAAATGCAGTTTTGCAGATGGAGTTTGAGAAGCTGCTAAAAGTCAAGTTGCTGCTCTTTCCCCCCCGTGAACCAGGAAGGGCCTCAGCACACATCACGCTTGCCAGAGCTGTGTGGAGAGATTAGCTCTCAGATAAAAATAGCAGTGCCAAGAGCCCTATTGTGCCTGGCTATAGACAAATAACTTAATGGCATGAGATAAACTCGCAGCCGTATCAAAGCTTCTTGAAATCCCAGCTTATTCTTGCCCTGTGCCTTAGGGTAGACTTCCACAGCCAGGCGTTTGGCACGGAAAGGGTCAAAGCAGTGCTTTAAGACCATCTTCCTCATTCAGGAATGCATTTCTGTATCTCCAACAGTCTTGGTTTTAAGTGCCTTCTGAAAGTCGAACCTTTTTGGTCATTATGGAACATCTAGAATTACTACTGGGTGTTAAACCTTTCTCCCAGCTGGTGTGACCTGAAGCTTTTGCTGTTATTCAGCGATTGGTGCATGATGCCCTTGTGAAAGTAGATGATGCTTTTGGGGCAGCAAAGCACTGACCTGGCTACACCCTCCAGGCTGTGACTGCATGAATTGTTGAGTGCTGACGTATTCTTAATCACGAATAGTGTTAATATCTCGGAGGGAAGCGCTGGTTTAGGGCTTTGAAGAAGTTGTGCAACAAGCCCTTGTTGCCTTGCCCTGGAGTGCTTGACTTTGCCTCAGGGAACAGCCCCACGTTTCAGAGTTAATAATGGGAGACTGGAGTCTTCTCCATCTTGGCTTTAAGTTGCTGTTCTAATTTAAGAGATTTCTGGCTTTGAGAGGCTCCCCCAACTCTCCCTCTTGAGCTGCGTGTGTGGTTGTGTTCATCTCAAATGACTTCACGGATCCATGGCAGAAAAAACAAGCTGCAGAAGCCTCTGGGCATGCTTGTGTTTGACGAGCTCGCTCCCCAGGTCTCCTTTTGTGTGGCTACACAAATAGTTCTGTGAATAAAATGCCCACATGCGTGTGCTTACGTGGAGCGCTTGGAGGTTTGATAGGTGGGTTTGGTACAGCACTATGCTTTGGCCCAGGCAAGAAAATGAAATCTATAGGATTTACCTTAGTGTCCTCCTAAGATCATCTTGTTGAGCTGGAGTTACCGGGTCGTGGCTGTCGCTGGCTGTGCCCTGGGACTGTGTATTTCTCGTATCAAACCCAGAAATGCTGTGGATATACTTCTCCTTGTCCTGTCACTGACTACCGTGGAGAGGAGACCAGCCTCACCTCACTACAGCATCATTTCCAGGAGCTGCAGAGAGTGATGAGGTCTCCCCTCAGCCTCCTCTTCTCCAGGCTAAACAGCCCCAGGTCCCTCAGCCACTCCCAGAACCCTTGTTCTCCAGCCCCTTCCCCAGCTCCATTCCCTTCTCTGGACATGCTCCAGCCTCTCAACTTCCTTCTTGGAGTGAGGGGCCAAGAACAATCCAGTATTCAAGGTGCAGCCTCAGTGCAAGGTGGTCAGATTCCGCAGGTCCTCTACAATAAAATGCTTTATTACCAAAATCACCTTTGCAATCATTGAAGACCTCTGTTGGATGCTCAACAGTGGCTATAATCCACTAAAAGTGACTGAGGAGTTGTTTCAATGTACTTTTTGGTGCCCAGCTAAAGAAAATGTCCATTAAAGGAAGACTGATTGCATGGGGGAGTGTTGCTGGAGCGTGATTGCAGATTTTTTTTACCCCTTTTTGACTTGAATTGCTCAGAAAAGTGGCAGTTTCTATTCTGTTTTGAATTATATCTAGCACAAACCCACCATAACCAAGCTGTGTGGTGGTTCTGAACTGGCACTGATTGAAGCCAGAGGAGGGTTACCCTTGTACTGCCATTGTTTGTTCGGAGCTGGGTGAATTTGTTAGTGTTCTTTAAGTGTTTACTATACAGAAAACAAGGAAATAATATTGATAAGAAAACACAATCTGGATACAGGGCCTGGTTCTCCAGATAAGATTTGGATTTCCGTATATACTTGAGCAGGAGTCAATCGTCCTCAGGGACGCTCGGTGACTGTAGTGCAGTCTCCAAGCAGGAAGAAAACAGGGAAACTGAAGAGTGACCTGAAAAACAGCCCGTGAGGTGGGGAGGGAAAGGCTTGATGGAACAATGTCATCTTTTCTGGGTAGACCTTAGTTCTGAAAGGGGCTCCAGGAAAGCTGGGGAGGGGCTCTTGACCAGAGATGGAATGAGGTGATTGGTTTTGAGCTGAAAGAGGGGAGATTGAGATGAGATCTTAGGAAGAAATGTTTTCCTGTAAGGGTGAGGAGGCCCTGGCCCAGGTTGCCCAGAGGAGGGGTGGCTGCCCCATCCCTGGAGGGGTTCAAGGCCAGGTTGGATGGGGCTTGGAGCCCCTGGGCCAGCAGGAGGTGTCCCTGCTCATGGCAGGGGTGGGACTGGGTGGGCTTTGGGGTCCCTTCCAACCCAAACCACTCTGTGATGCTATGGTTCAAAGAGATGAACCAGTGCGTTGTCCAAACCAGGTTAACTTGTTCTGTAGATCTTAAATCCAGTCTTGAATAGGCTCTAATTTAGAGCTTCAAATTATTGCATGGTGGCTCTTATAATTAAAAGCAAACCAGTTCAGCAAGCACAGGGCCAAAGAGTCTATAAGCAAGTTAATCAGCTTAAACTCACCACTAACGATCTCTTCCTTGCCTTCGTTCTGTGCTGGGTTGAGGAGGTGGTGGCTTCTGGGATCTGCTGTCAACTGAGTGCTGGGACCCTGCTGGCAGCTCTGTGCTTTTACACCTCTGTGTTTAGGCTTTAAGTTCCTTGGGCGATTCAGCTGTTCGTGCCTTTATAACTCCATTTCAGTTCAATATCTGTGTTTTCTTGTTCACAAGCCTTCTGAAGGCTGACCCCTGTCTGTTGGATTCATCACACATCAAACACTGGAGCGCTGGTGCTGCGCGGGAGGCAGGACCGAGTCCCGTGCGTGGCCTCAGCTGAGTGTTGCTGAAATGCCTCCTCCACTGCAGGGACCTGTTCCAACCCCACCATATGTGCTTCTCAAATACAAGGAAATGGACTGTTTTGATGCATCCCATAATATCCTGCAGCCAGAATCGTCACTGATCTAACGGCACCGCTGTGGACTCCTCCAGAGCGTTGTGGTTTGGCTTTTGGGGGGCTGGTCCTTCTGTCTGGTGCAGGGTCCAGGTGGGGATGCCCCTCTGGGGCGTCTGCTTGTGCTCAGGGCTTGGTGCCTCCAGCTGAGTCCTGGAACTCTGCTTATTCCGACCATTTCCCGCTCTTCTCCTTTGCTGGCCCCTGTGTTCTCTGGGAAGGTGTCTCCTTTGCCGTCTCTCCTGAGCTGAGGTGGGAAAGCCACCTTTGAAGTCATTTGCCTTGGGATCTCATTCCTTTCCCTGGCTCTGGGGGACTTTCTCAGTCCAGCAGTTGTTTTGAGTTGTGTGATTCCTCTTTTGATGACCCCTTCCCGGGCAGGAGATGTGCTGTGTGTGAAGCTGCCTCCACTTCCAGCAGATCAGGAAAGCTAAATGCCACCTTGTGTCGTGGTTGGAGCCCGTCTGTCTCGCTTGCTGTTGGCCGTGCTCTGTCTGGGCTTTGGGTTTGCTTTCCATCCCTTCTATTCATCTGTGCTGCCCGCATTCCCCACTCTTAGCTCGGCCAAAAGTCACGTTTTCTTTTCACAGAATCACGGAATGGGTTGGGTTGGAAGGGACCTCAAAGCCTATTCAGTCCCACCCCTGCCCTGGGCAGGGACACCTGCCACTGGCCCAGGGGCTCCAAGCCCCATCCAATCTGGCCTCTTCCAGGGTTAAAGTTCCACTAGGAAGAGCTGTTGGAACTGGGATGGGGAGGAGGGTGAGACCACGAAGAAGGAAAAAGAGCAGATGAGTTCCCTCCTCTTCTTCCTCCCAGGGCAGTAAAATGTTGCTTTGACTCATCTGTAATATGTAAATTCATCCTCATGGGACAGGGAAAACTGATTGGGCTCTCTCCAGTGCTGGCTTGCTGCCCAGGCACCCCGGTGCTAGTCCTAGCATGAAGGAGGGACTGAAAACACACCCAGCTCTGAGGAGGGTGGGATTGAAAGCACTCTGATTTCATAGAATTGTTTGGTTGGAAAAGACCTTTGAGAACATAGAGTCCAACCTTGCCTGTCTATTACTAAACCAGATCCCTGAGCACCTCATCCCTCTGTCTGTGAAACCCCTCAAGGGATGGGGATTCCACCACCTACATAGTATTAAGCTTCCCTGTTGCTTCTTCCACCAGAGGGGGGAAAAAAATCACTCAAACAAAAATATTTGTGGGGAAGGGGTTACAGGCACCATTTCTGCATCTGCCCATTAGGTGTTTGCATTGCCCTGCACTGCTAGTTGTAGCTGCTGGCAGAGATTTCTGTTTTATTTTGGAATGTGGAAAGAGAACAGCGAATGTTCTGAAAGCTGCCAAGAGTCAAACACTGAGTAGAGCACAGTAAGTAAGTAAATAGAGTCATAGAATTGCTTGGTTGGAAAAGATCTTTGAGATCAAGTCAAACCGTCCCTGTCCACTACTGAAGCGGATCCCTGAGCACCTGCAGAAGCCTGTGCTGGTGAGCCAGCAGCCCACCCGTCCCTCCTGGTGCCGTTGGGAAGCACACAGTGTTCTCCCCGTCTTCCAGGAGCACCAGCCCCGTGTGCAGGATGCGCCCCGCGCCGCCTCGTGCTGCAGTTCGTGCCTGCCCAGAAGCTGTCAGGAAGTGGCAGTACAGTCCGTGAGCGCCTGGAGCGGCTTCGTTTCCTCTCGGCTTCACCCCGTGTGTTTGGGCAGGAATACGTCCCGGGGCTTGGCTTGCTCTGCTCGCTTGAAGGCTTTAAACTCCATTTTTAAAAGTAGGCAAACAAGTTCTGTTTGTCCTCGAGTGACCTCGGCTGACTCGCAGATCGGGACCAAATTGTAATGGACGTGTTGGGCTGTTCCCAAAGTTACATCTGTGGTTCCTTTCTCTTTTGTCGTTAGATCAGGCCTCTGAGGTGCAGGTGACAATGATGCTGACCGAGAGCTGTAAACTCCGAGGGCTCCATCACAGGTAAGCTCGGCTGGACTCGTAGCACAGCTGTCTCAGTGCCTGCTGAAAAGGCTTGTGCTTAAAGCTTCCCGGGGAAGAGGAGACTTCTTCAGGATTGAGCATGGTTCTATACGTGCTACATTTCTAAGCTGAGGAGATATCCTGGGGCAGGTAATGACCTGTATTCCCAGGGATTTATTTCACCCCTTTTCAACCAAGTGAAAATATTTAGAGGGTTCTTCCCAATGGGAAGGTACTCAGAGGTCTTATTTTTAAAGAAACAGATGTCTAGGGCTTTAGTTATTTGGAGCCCTTGTGCTCTGCAGTTTGTAACTCAGGCCCAGTGCTGTTCTTCTGTGTTGGATTGCTCTCACTTACTGTGTTTTAGAGAGCGAGAAGGTTCTTAGGAAGCTTTTTGATTTCATGAAATTAGGAATTTCTCTCCCTGTCTTCCAGGAATCTGCTACCAATCACTCATGTCTGCATAGAGGAGGGAGAGAAACCCATGGTGCTGCTGCCGTACATGAACTGGGGGAACCTGAAGCTCTTCCTGCGACAGTGCAAGCTGGTTGAGGCCAACAATCCCCAGGTAGGCAGGGACCTGCGACTGCTCGCCCGTAACACCAGGACGTGGTTTGTCACCTGTGGATGTGCTTTAAAAAAAATTGTGGTGCTCGCTTCCTCTGTCACAACAATGAAGGAGTTGGCAGGCAGGTTCCCTGCTCCTGCTGGTCACCCCATGGCTGATCTGAGCCAGGATGCTGTCTTCTTGGCCGCCTGGGCCACTGCTGGCTCGTGTTCAACCGCTGTCAACCAACACCCTCAGGTCCTTCTCCTCCAGGCAGCTTTACTGCTGCTCTTCCCCAAGCCTGGAGCTGCATGGGGTTGTGACCCAGCACTTGATGAACCTCCTAACTTGGCATAAGGAGCCTTCGTAAGTTTTCTTAACACCAAGGAAGCGTCAGGCGCTGGAATAAAGCAGAAATCCTGCCCCAGCTGGCAGTGGGCTCACAGTTCTAATGATTGTTCCCCTGTGCTCTCGCAGGCGATTTCCCAGCAGGACCTCGTGCACATGGCCATCCAGATCGCGTGTGGTATGAGTTACCTGGCCAGGCGGGAGGTCATTCACAGGGACCTGGCTGCTAGAAACTGTGTGTAAGTACGAAACGGGGCAGAGCCGGCGCGTGGATAACACTACGGCACTAGCGAGGGCATCTCTGCTACAAAATACACTGCTGGTTAGGCCACAAATAACATCTATTGCTCTAAAGTTATTACCAGTTGTTGCTTTGCCTGAATCTTCAGCTCGATATTGCTGTGGAGGGACCATAGCTAACATTTAGTTGATCTGATAGGGGATCTCCAAGGGAGGAGGAATAATTCCAAGGCATCGTGTGTTTGCTTTAACTGTATTTTTTGCATTTGTAAATGTTTGATTCTATTTAATCTAAGTCTGCTGAGTTTTCTAGTGCTCGTCTGTTAAAGCAGAATAAATGTGGTCTTTGATAACATTTGATGATCACCAATAGAAGTGTTTCCCGATCTAGGAGAGCGCCGGCCCTTTGCAGTGTTGTTAGCGTGATCAGCACTCCCCACTTAAATCCCAAATTGGAAACTTCAGCTTGAGCATAAATATCTTCTCTAAAACTGCAGTGCCAAGGTTGCTAATTAATTCCATTCTTTTAAATTAGCATTGACGACACACTTCAGGTTAAGATTACAGACAATGCGCTCTCTCGAGACCTGTTTCCGATGGACTACCACTGCCTGGGAGACAACGAGAACAGGCCCGTTCGATGGATGGCTCTGGAAAGCCTGGTTAACAACGAATTCTCCAGTGCTAGTGATGTGGTAAGGTTGTTTTTCTCCACTTACGTCTTGTCAGGGTATGTTATTGACATAAATAAAATGAGGAAAAAGAGCAGGGCAAGGTTTCTTTTGATTAAAATCAAGAATCGAGTGAGACTTGCTGAATTCTGCCCCGTTTCAATCAGTCAGGATGTTTGTGGCGCTGGTACCTCAGCAGTGAATCACCAGCGTGCTCTATCAGCACCATCTGTGTTTGGCCGCCTGATACCAGCCAGTAAATCATCTTATACTGTGCTCGCACACGAATTGATTGATTTGGCTTTTCATCACCGTAAGCTCCTTTTGGCAAGGACCGGTGGCTGAACGATGCATTGGGTGCTGATCCAGCTGTCGTATTTACCAAGATGAAATCTTTTTCTCCTGAATCCTACTCTGAGCGTGTACTCAAAAGACAGTTTACTTTGATTTTTTAGAAAATGAAGATTTCTTCTCCTCTGACCCTTTCAATTTCAAGGACCGTCTTTGAGGAAGCGGCAAAATGTAATATTAAACTGTTAATTTTTTCAAAAGAGTGAGTGCAGGGTTTAGTGTTCCTTAGATTTGTGAAGCATTTTGAAAAGTTGTATTGGAAAAATGCGGTGAATGCATGATTTTTTTTTTTTTTAGCACTTAAATATTAGCGCACTAAGATTTTGATTTTAGTTCAACTTAAATGCCTTTTGTGGTTCTTGATTCGTAGAATCATGGAATGGTTTGAATTGGAAGGGACCTCAAAGCCCATCCAGGCTCTGGGCAGGGACACCAGGCTGCTCCAAGCTCTATCCAGCCTGGCCTTGGACACCTCCAGGGGTGGGGCAGCCACAGCACAAGTGTTGTTGTGTTCAACTTGGGTCTGTATCGCATTTGTGTGAAGCTGTCGTCCTCCTGACGGATTTTGTGGAATGTCTGAAGGAGCTCTCGGCATTGGGCTGCTCCCTTAACGCTGTGCGCTTCCTTTGCAGTGGGCGTTTGGAGTAACGCTGTGGGAGCTGATGACGCTGGGTCAGACTCCGTACGTCGACATTGACCCCTTTGAGATGGCTGCTTATTTAAAGGACGGCTATCGGATAGCTCAGCCCATCAACTGCCCCGATGAACTGTAAGTGCATCGTCCTCAAGAGGGAAGAAACATCTGTTGTGCAACCAGCGTGCTTAGCCATGAAAGAGCTGAGTTTTGTAGAATCATGGAATGGTTTAGGGTGGAAGGGACCTCAAAGCCCACCCAGTCCCACCCCTGCCATGGGCAGGGACACCTCCCACTGGATCAGGAGCTCCAAGCCCCATCCCTTCCAACCCAAACCATCCTATGGTTCTATGATTTCAAATGTCCGTCTACCAAAGGAGTTGTTCAGCATGGTGTATCAGAAGGTGCAGGGTTCCTTTGCTCTTGGACCAGCAGGTTTTCTACTCAAAACAGGTTTTTTTTCGCTTTCAGGTTGGGACTTTGGTGTCTTAGCTTACTTTCTCGTGTCCTTGCCCTCCAGATTTGCTGTCATGGCCTGCTGTTGGGCCCTTGACCCTGAAGAAAGACCCAAGTTTCAGCAGCTGGTGCAATGTCTAACGGAATTCCACGCGGCGTTGGGAGCCTACGTCTGAAACTACAGAAGGAGGTTGGGTTCGCCGGTCGGGAGAAGGCACGGCTACATCTGCTGCTCCGTGCATCAGTCGGACTCGCACACGCCACGTGTATAAAGCAACACTAACGGGAGAAAGCACTTCTTCCAAAACACTGTGCCTTAGGATGCTTTCGTAGCCTGAAGTCTTTTATAAGACCTCTTATGTTGAATCTTTTCTAGGTATCACTTTTGCTAAGTTAAATCGAGACCTTTTTGTTTGCCATCAGGATTTTTAACGTGTAGTGAACTGGTAACGAACTGAAACACCAGGTGTCGATGGACTTTGCACTCCAGCAGACACCGGATTTTTCGGAAGGGAATATGGAACTGGTAGCAAACCAAGGAGAGGGGAGAGGAATGCGAAAGCTGCACTGCAGAAAACGTTCCCTGCTTTCTAAAAACATTGAAACTGAATCTTTATGACCAGCTCTAGTGTTTGTACTTGTATGTATCTGGAATAGCTGTTTTAGTATCAACTTCTTCTATTTTGAGACACATTGTGGTTGGAGCCACAAGCGGCATCTTTACCTTTTTAACCCATTCATGAATGTTTTTGGGTTTTTTTGAAAAGCTGGTCTTCAGGACACAAAATCCCCTTTTTAAAGCAGTAAGTGGTTCTGTAAAAGTGATTCCACTTTACCTCATACAGAGAGGAATGAAGGGGGGTAAAAGCACCACCCCACCTCGCAGGTGAAAGGCCGATGTGACTTTTTTTAAGCTGGTTTTCTGTGCTAACTTAGAGGCCTTCAGAGAAGCGCCAAAGCAGCCCTTGTGTGGGAGTCTTTCACCTCAGACTTCTGGATCACAGTTTTTCTTGTTCAAAAAGGTACTGGTTGTTTTTTATGGGCTTTTATGGCCTGAAATGGGCTTAAATATATAAATATATATTTGTAAAGACATTTGCAGAGTAAAGAATGTTTTTCTATTACATGCAACGTGAAAGCTTGGTCCTTCACGTGCCCTTGTGTGTCGGCTGCGCAGGTTGGTGGTTGTTGGGCTGGAGCTGGTGTGGAGACGAGGTGGATTGTCCACCTCCTGCCCTGCAGAACCACTGCCCGAGGCTTCATACGTTGCCCTGCTCTCTTCCTTGACCCAAGTGTCCATTCCCCGTGGGTTATTTGGAGTTGAACATTACTGAAGAGGAACGAACAAGGTATTTGGGAAGGGCACTGAGGGGCCGGAGCGCATCCGGAGAAGGGAACGGAGCTGGGGAAGGGGCTGGAGAACAAGGGTTCTAAGAAGTGGCTCAGGGACTTGGGGCTGTTTAGCCTGGAGAAAAGGAGGCCTCCCTAGTGAGCCAAAGCTCTCAGATTTGGGGGTTTCTGGCTGTTTGCGAAGCGTTTTGGCTGTGTGTGGATGCAAGGCGTGCGGGAAGTGTTCTTGGAACCTGGGGGGTTACTCCCAGAGACGACCCAGCTCGTCAGGTCAGTGGTCTCACAGCAGGAGCAAAGAGGCTGATGTGAAACTTGTGAAGCAAAAAAAGACCTAGAATCAACTAAAATGGAACACGTGTGGTCCAAGCAGGAGAAAACAATGTGGAAGCTGAAAGCGCAGAGGAGAGGGAGCTGAAGAAGCAGCTGGGGGCTGGAGGGAGGGAGAGGAGGAGCCCGGGTTATTTGATGCTTCCAGCCTCTCCCACCCCAGGAATGCACAGAAGCCAAGAGCTGAATCAGAAATACACTCGGTGCAGGTATTTTGTTTAACTTTGCATATTTCTTGGGTTTCTTAGTGGAAAAATGTTTTGATTTGAAGCTTTTTGTAGAGCAGACGCGTCTGGCTGGTTCAGCTGCCTCGCAGCCCTGGAAAGGGGATCTGCTGGCTGGAGCATCTGCCTCGGAGCCAGAAATGGTCCTTGACTTCGTGAGCCACGCTCGTTTGTGTGGCTGAGAACACTTCGTGTGCCATGAAAAGCAGGACACGGAGCGAATGATACTGCTTTTCCAGCTGAGGGACGCATGACAGCAGGGGCTCAGGGGGTGTGCAGCACTGGTGGGGCTGCAGGACACCAGTGAGGGAGCACGGGAGAGCACACGCCAGGCTTTGCTGCATCCTCAGAACCCACCAGGCCAATAACTGACCCCTAAAACCACTAGATCTTGCAATCGGACCTTTCTTTCTGTCACAGAGCTACTGCGCGGCCACACGAGCCTCTTCTTTCTGCGAGAGTTGGGATTGTCCAGGCTGGAGAAGAGAAGGCACCAGGGAGCCCTGGGTCCAGCTCTGGAGTCCTCAGCACAGGGAGGACATGGAGCTGTTGGAGTGAGTCCAGAGGAGGCCACGGAGGTGATGCGAGGGCTGGAGCAGCTCCTGTATGAGGACAGGCTGAGAGAGTTTGGTTTCTTGAGTCTGGAGAAAAGAAGGTTCTGGGGAGGCCTTAGAGCAGCTTCCAGTGCTGAAAGGGGCAGAAACCCAGTTGCTTGTGATTGTTGCTCGTGGGGCACAAGTCAAACCTCAGGCTACCTCAGGTCAGTCACCTTCCCTTGCCCGGTGTTGTTTTATGGGCATATCTCGGTCCTATCTGCAGAGACGGCTCCCGGCTTTGTTTTGGCAGTGCTAGAGCACAATAAGGAATGTGCGTTCTGGGAAAAGCTGTGAATTCCAGCTCAGCTCAGCGTTTGGGGAAAACAATATTGTCATACGTCAGAGCCAATTTGGGGTTTCTGCAGGGAGTTCTTGTGCCTCGGGGAATCTGTAGTGATGTGGGCTCGACTCCTCGGAGCGGAGGCAGCCCGGGATGGTGTTGGCTGCTGCCCAGTCTCTGCGGTGCCAATTTAGCAGAACAGCAAAGCGCACGTGAGCCTGGAGTCTCGGCTTTGCGGCTGCGATCTCCAAAGACTCCCAGCCACAAAGGCGTATGGGAATCCTCCTTCCTAGGAACAGGAGGAATTCCCTGGGCTGGAACAAACTGCCTTCATGTTAGTGCCAGAGCTGTGTGCTCGCTCAGGCTGGGACCATCTCTGTAGCGGCTTTTCCTTCCAGTTGGGACAGTGGAACCATCCATGGACCTGCGGGCAGGGATCCTCAGTGCTGTGTCTTCTGTGTGGATCTGGATTTTACTCCAGCGATGGTGCAGATGGGGCTGTGTGTTTTGCCACCCTCCCAGTGGGGGGATGTCAGATTGACTTTCATCTGCTTAGATGGTTTCCCCGGAATATCTTCCGTTTACTGTCCAGAGGGCAAATTGGGTCAACCTTGTACGGCTTCCAGCCCAGAAACCACCCGTGTCCTGGGCTGCATCCAGAGCCGTGGGAGCAGCAGGGAGAGAGGGGATCCTGCCCCTCTGCTCCGCTCTGAGAGACCCACCTGGAGCCCTGGGTCCAGCTCTGGAGTCCCCAGCACACGGAGCTGTTGGAGCAAGTGCAGAGGAGGCCACGGAGATGATCCGAGGGCTGGAGCAGCTCCTGTATGAGGCCAGGCTGAGAGAGTTGGGGTTGTTCAGCCTGGAGAAGAAAAGGTTATGGGGAGACCTTAGAGCAGCTTCCAGTGCTGAAAGGGGCTCCAGGGGAGCTGGGGAGGGGCTCTGGATCAGGGAGGGCAGGGATGGGACGGGGGGAAATGGTTTTAAGCTGAAAGAGGGGAGTTGGAGATGAGAGGAGAGAAATGTTTTGCTGTGAGGGTGAGGAGGCCCTGGCCCAGGTTGCCCAGAGCAGGGGTGGCTGCTCCATCCCTGGAGGGGTTCAAGGCCAGGTTGGATGGGGCTTGGAGCCCCTGATCCCATGGGAGGCATCCCTGCCTGTGGCAGGGGTGGGACTGGATGGGCTTGGATGTCCCTTCCAACCAATTCTGTGATCCTAACACTGCAATTCCTGGTGTAGGTAAATTGTGGATTTACCCAGCAGTATAAAGAACTTTGTTTCTTTCCACCCTTTCTGCACATCTTGCACTTGGTTTCCCACTGAGGAACAAGTTGACATTTTTATGGAGCATCAAACGTACCCAAAGTCTTCAGGGATAAACTGAGATGCTGTTTCTAAGCCCTAGTCCCAGAGGTGAGTGAGGGTTCCCTGCATGCCGCTCATGGAAGGAGCAGTGCATCGCACCCCGAACGATTATCAGCATTGGAAAGCTGAAGTACGACTCCCAAACAAGGTAAAAACCTCCACTTTTGAAGAAGTTAGTAATAAAAAGCTTAATGCCCGTGGCTGAACACACTGAGCTCCAAGTTTTGCTGCAAGAAGCGACTTGTGGGTATTGTCTCCATGTCTGTAGAAACATGTGGCTCTCCAAAGCTCCTTTGTTCCTTTGGATGGCGAGAGCCATTCTGGGTGTGTTTGTCTAATCTTGGAATCTGGGAGCTTTAAGGGAAAAAAATTAAGTTAATTAAAGCTGTTTTTCCCTATTTAGTAATGGACCCTTCTGAGCGTGGTACCAGCTCGCAGGGCCAGTACGGAACCCTGGCTCCTGCCCTGCCCTGGGGATGGCTGGAAAGGCAGAAAACTCTTCTAGCTTTGTCCCTCCCTGAATCCCTCAGAAGGTTCAATGAGGCCAAAGACAAAGTCCTGCACCGGGGTCTGTGCAATCTATGATTTCAATCCAGGCTGGAGGATGATGTGATTGGGAGCAGCTCAGAGGAGAAGGACTTGGGTGCTGGGGAAGAGAAGCTCAATATGAGCTGGCAGCGTGTGCTCACAGCCCAGAAACCACCCGTGTCCTGGGCTGCATCCAGAGCCGTGGTGGCTGCCCCATCCCTGGAGGGGTTCAAGGCCAGGCTGGATGGGGCTTGGAGCCCCTGATCCAGTGGGAGGTGTCCCTGCCCATGGCAGGGGTGGGACTGGATGAGCTCTGAGGCTCCTTCTAACCCAAACCATTCCATGATTTGGAGCAGAGCAGTTTGAAACCCCACTGTTTGGCTTCTAGCAGACGAATGTCCCATCTCTTCCCTGTGCTCTCAGCAGACGCCGAATCCCAGTGGGGGGATCTGGAGCAATAGGAAGGAGCGGTGGGTGGGAGAGCGCATTAAGCAGCTCTCCTCCCACGAGTGTTTCCTCTCTGCGCGTTGCTGATGAGGTGCCGCGGAGTCTCAGGAAGCTTGAGTGCGGCCACTTTTTTTTTATGTTGTTCCCGTGTCCTGACAGAGTTCATCGGACATGAATTGGCGTCAGGCTTGCGCTTCCCTCCAGCTCCTTGGAGCATGGAATAGTTTCTCCCCTGGCCCTGCTGGAGGCAGTGACACTGTGGCTCCAGCTGACCGGGATGCAAGAGGAGCCTTGGTGGTTGGACCTTCATAGCTTAGCGGTGCTGTGGAGCAGCTCTGGGGCTTGTCCTGTGCCTGGTGTGAACCCCACGCTCCTCGCTTGTGCTGGCCAAAAGTCCATGCCCCAAGCTGGTATGTGCAGGTCTTCTGTGTTCCGAGTTAGGGAGAAACCCGCTGCTTGTTCCTCAACCAGGAGCAGAACCTCCTTTTCCTTCTCAGAACATCACTTTGGGCTGCTTCCAGCCGATGCTGCCGCACGGTAGGTCTCTGCGGCTCAGACACCCGAGGGTTTCCTGGCTTCCCTGTCCCTGTGTGGTCAGATTGTGCCAGGGACAGAGCCCAGATGTGGGAAACTGATGTTACTCCTGGTGCGAGGCCCCCCCGGCTTGGGTGGGAAGCTGCTAAAATGATGCTTTTGAGCATTGCTTCAAATCGGCTTTCTTAAAAAAGTCCCTAGGTTTTTAAGGGAGTCCTGACATCATAGAATCATGGAATGGTTTGGGTTGGAAGGGACCTCCAAGCCCATCCAGTCCCACCCCTGCCATGGGCAGGGACGCCATCAGGCAAACTTGGTTTCTCCCAAAAGGAGACCTGAGGCTTTCCAAGCCCTGTGGCAGCAGCTGGGAGCAGGGGATGCCCAGGTCTCCATGTACCTTGTTCACATCCTGGGGCTGCATCCAGGTCTTGATGCTGAGGGTTTAGTGCCACTAAAAGCACGTGAACTTGCTTGTTGTCTTCAAAACTTGCTTCCCCTTTGCAGTTTCTGTCCCTCCGGGTGCCAGCCCTGCGGAGCCTCCCCTGTTTAAACAAAGGCAGGTGGCCAACGCGGTCAGTGAAGGAAGCGCCAGCGATGATTGGAGGTCAGCCTAAAGAAAATAAAGGCTTGGGAGCAGTCACCTTCACGGCGAGGGCCTCCAGAGACAGAAGAGTTTGCTCACCAGCCTGAAACGTGGGTCGGAGGAGCTGGCGAGCCTCCAGCCGCCCCCGGGATGGTTCCTCCACACCCCGAGGATGGTGCCACGTGCCCTGGCCAAACACGGCACCCGCCTGCGCGGCAGCATCCACGATAACAGCCGACGCGAGGGTGATGTCGGGGCAGGAGAGTTTGCAGAAGGAAGGTGTCTGATTTCTGTGCTCCCAGGGCCATCAGGACCGGGAGCAAAAGTTCTTTCCCCCTGCCCCCTGTGTGCCCCCAGCAGAGGTTGTGTGGCAGCCCCCAGAGATGCTACCCGGCTTCGCTTCCTTAGTGGCCCCCAGGCTCCCAGCGCAGCCACGGGTAACCGTCCTGCTCCTGCGCCCAGGGCTGCTCCAGGACCAGCAGGAGCAGAGCAGTGAGGATGCAGCAGCACCTCCTGCGCGTCACCTCCTGGACCCGTCCTGCTCACGACAAGCTGAGAACCGCAAATGCAACCTGAGGAACCTCTGCAAGAGAGGATGGGGTGGTGAGAGAGCCCGCAAGGAGACAGCGCGGTAATCCTCGCTCTGCGAGGGAATGGGCCGTGTCCTCCCAGCATCTCTCCAAGCTGCCCCACCACGTGGAGAGGTCGTCGGCTTTCCCTCTGGCACGGGGATGCTCTCGCAGTCCGATCTGGGTGAGGAAAAGCTGGGAGTCGTTGACTGTGGGGGCCCAGGGGACCCCCTGGATGAGGGTGGCAGCTGGGACCCTGAGGTAGGTTTTGTGGCCGACCTGCTCTCCTGGCGCCTGTGTAGGAGGGAGACGGAGCTCGCGTCAGCAGGGTGGCTTCTCTCCGTGCTGGAGGATACGGGAAAGCTGGAGAGCAGCCTCCCCATTAAACTGTTTGGCGACCATTTCTTTTATTTGCTGATAAAGATAAGCCAAGCGTGACCTCACCAGCGCGGAGCCGCTGCTGCGTGCGTGGGGGTTTTACAGCTACCCAGAGGACACCAACCTGGCATGCAGCTCCAGGGTGAAGGAAGGAAAACTGTATTCCTTCCTCTTTCCTTCATCCCTGTCCGTGCATTTTGGTGGAAGAGCTGAGGAGGTGGTTGGATGACGGTTTTGTTTGTTTTGCTGAAGTCGGTGTCACCTTGTGTGTGCAGGTGGTTCAAGGGGATGCGGTGGGATGGCTCAGGAGTGTTGGAATGGAAGGTGCAGCCCTTCAGGAAGGACTGGAGGGGGAGACTTTCGGTGTAGCTTTGTCCTGGAAAGATGTACCCTTGGAAGAGGAGGAGCACTCAGTGAAGGCTTGGGCTCCACACAGCTGCTTCAGAGGAGGTAGCAGTGCTATAGAATCCTGAAATGGTTTGGGTTGGAAGAGACCTCAAATCCCAGCCAGTCCCACCTCTGCCACGGGCAGGGACACCTCCCACTGGATCAGGGGCTCCCAGCCCCATCCAGCCTGGCCTTGAACCCCTCCAGGGATGGGGCAGCCACCCCTGCTCTGGGCAACCTGGGCCAGAGCCTCCCCACCCTCATGGTGAAGAATAGCTCTTCCTAATGTCCAATCTAAATCTTTCTCCTTCCAATTTAAAGCCATTCCCCCTCGTCCTCTCCCTGCCCTCCCTGATCCAGAGCCTCTCCCCAGCTTTCCTGGAGCCCCTTTCAGCACTGGAAGCTGCTCTATGGTCTCCCCATAACCTTTTCTTCTCCAGGCTGAACAACCCCAACTCTCTCAGTCTGGCCTCGTACGGGAGCTGCTCCAGCCCTCGGATCATCTCTGTGGCCTCCTCTGCACTTGCTCCAACAGCTCCATCTCCTCCCTGTGCTGGGGACTCCAGAGCTGGACCCAGGGCTCCAGGTGGGTCTCTCAGAGCGGAGCAGAGGGGACAATCCCCTCCCTCCCTGCTGCTCCCACGGCTCTGGATGCAGCCCAGGACACGGGTGGTTTCTGGGCTGTGAGCGCACGTTGCCGGCTCACGTTGAGCTTCTCCCCAGCACCCCGAGTGCTTCTCCTCAGAGCGGCTCCCAATCCCGTTGTCCCCCAGCCTGGGTTGCGTTGCCCTGACCCAGGGGTAGGTCTTTGCCTCTGGCCTTGTTGAACCTCATGAGGTTCACATACGTGCTAACCAGGGCTGGAATTAGGTACATCTCCTGGGGCCAGCAAGAAAACTTTGGTTTAGCAGATGGAGGGCAACCTGGATGAGCCTTAAAATATAGATGTATTTTCTAAAGCTAGCAAACCCAGCGGGGATCACATGGGGGAAGCGTGGAGCTGGCCCTGGGAACAGCTCGGAAAGAGCTGAGGCCAGGCAGGAGGGCTGGGGCGCTGCCAGCGTCCGAGGTGGTTGACGCGGCGTCAGGGCTCCGGTGGCTGCCTGCCACCTGTCGGCACCGCGCCCCGGGATGGGGCCTGGTGTTTGCTGAGCTGCTGTGTCACTATGGGTCATCCAGTCCCTCCCTGCATGGTCTGCGTGCAGGCAGCGATCTCCATCCCGTCCCCTCGGCAGCAGTGGTGGTGGCAGATGGTCTCCTCTGGTGCTGAGGACCTTGTGATGACCCAAAGCCCAAGCCTGACAAGTCTGGGGCAGAGCAGAGCCCCTTACAAGACCACCCGTGTCTCTCCAGCACCATCTCCACTGACCATTGACTCTTGCGAAGCCTGGTTCCTGATGAGGGATGTACTAGGACAGGTTGTAGAGGGGTTTTGAGTTGTTTCCTTTCCTTCTTGGTGATGTGAAGCATTTAGGGTGTCTCATCACCCACATACTCCAGGCAGGTGGGTGAGATGCAGCTGTGGTTCTCTGGACTTTGGGTTGCGTGTTCCATCTTGGCCTCCCTGGTGAGATCTTTTTCCTTGAGGGCTGCCTGCAGCACGGCCGCTCCTGGTGCAAGTTGCGCTGGAGGCCCTTGTTTGGTGAAAATAGAACAATGACCTCAAGGGTTTTCCTTTGAGAGTGTCTGGAGGGAGAACAAATGGGAAGGACTCGAACAGGCCATCTGCTCCCCTCCCATCCGGCTCTGCTGGGCCAGGCCTTGCGATAAGGTTGGGTGCCAGAAGGTTTGGCTAGAAGGGCGTGAGAAGGTGCAGCACGCAGGGTAGTGTCCTCTAGAATCCCACCAGACCAGGGGCCATTCTTGAGGAGCAGAAGTCAATGGAGCCCGTGAGAAACTTGTGTCCCTCCCAGCCTGCTGCCCCTAGAACAGCTGCTGCCCTCAGTACCTATGCCTTCTACTCTTGGTGGACCTTCTGAAGCCTACGGAAAGGGTCACTGGGCACTGGCAGAGGCTGCCCAAGGAGGAGGTTGAGTCACCTTCCCTGGGGGGGTTTAAGGGATGAGTGGACGAGGTGCTGAGGGACATGGGTTAGTGATTGATGGGAATGGTTGGACTCGATGATCCGGTGGGTCTCTTCCAACCTGGTGATTCTATGATTCTACATCATCTCGTCCGGGCTGTAGGGTGCGGACCCCAGCAAATGAGGTCAGTTTGGATTGGGCCTGACCTCTCCATGCTTGTCCTGGTCCCTGGAGCTGGAGAAGGGAAGCCTGGGAGAGGGGTGCGTCGTCTGGGAGAGGGAGGCATCCCCTGCGACCCATAGATCAGCTAGGCCTGGTCATGGAGAGCAGCGAGATGCAGACTGACGGCTCCTCCAAGCTGTGTGTCTGCTTATGAGGGCACGTGGTGTTCACAGCTGCTTCTTTTGAAGGGCACATTCTCCTTCCAAAGAGTTGGAGGGATTTTGTGGAAGGAAGCTCCAGGCTTGGTGTAGCTGAGAGCTGCTGTGGGCTCTGCCTTGCCTCGGGGCAGCGTGAGCCAGCCTGCGTCACGCTGCAGTGTCACCATCGTTAGTGGCAGGACCTCATTGAAGGGCGTTCCTGTGGGCAGCATGAGCTGGTGAAGCCCTGCCCGATGCAGGCAAGGAGACACGGCGTCCTGGTTCTCCTGCTGCTGCCCCAGGGTCTGGAGATTCCAAACCTGGTGCAGAGGGAGCAGGACCTGGACACTCGTTGTCCCCCCACGTCCATGGGCGCGCTGTGCTCTCATCCCCTGCAGTGACAGTGGCTCTCCTGGGTCAGCCAGATGCTTTCCTCATGCATCTGGGGAGATGGAGCTTGTCAGCAGAGCAGGATCCAGCTGCTGGAGCGGGAGCAGCCGCATCTCCTCTGCTGCAGACACCAAGCTGGGAGATCTTAGAATCATAGAATCACCAGGTTGGAAAAGACCCATCGGATCATCAAGTCCAACCATTCCCATCAGTCACTAAGCCATGTCCCTCGGTGCCTCGTCCATCCGTCCCTTAAATCCCTCCAGGGAAGGTGACTCTACCTCCTCCCTGGGCAGCTCCAGTGCCCAATGACCCTTTCCATGAAAAATTTCCAGCATGCAGGGCACGTGCCCAGCAGGATTTGTAGTTTGTGCCGGAGCTGTCAAATCCTTGTGTGTTTGTACCTCTGGGCATCATACATCGTGTTTCTTCAACCTCAGGTGCCCTCCTGGGCTTGCCTCGGAGTTAAGACAAGGAGGAAGGCTGGTGTTCTGCTCTTTGGTTTGAGCTTTGGTTACAGGAATGTTCCTGCCTCTCTTCTCCAGGCCACCGGGGTCTCCCAGCCAGCCCCAGGTAAAGCTCATCCTGGGAGTTGAGTGGTGAGGAAAGGAGTTAGCACAGGCAGTGCCGGGTGACCTCTGTGTTTGTGGTTCTCCTGTATTTGTTTTGGCAAAAGCCAGGTCCCCGCGGCTGTGCCGGCAGCGGGGCTCCCTCTGTAGTGGTGGGAACAGGAGGGTTAGCACGCAGAACAGGACCATGACGTGGTCGAGCATGCCTGGAGCAGCTCCCTCCCTCTTTGTGAGGCGCCAGCTGCTCCCCAAAGTCAGCAACACCCTAGTCTCATCCTCCACCTTCCCCACTGCCCAGGCTCTTGCTGTGGGTTGGGGCTGCAAGAGAAGCCCTGAGCCAGACCCCTGGGGTTGAACTTTTTGAGGTCTGGGTGGAGCGAGGACTTGGGTTGATCTGAGCTGCAGCTCCACAAGTGGCAGCGTGTCCTCACCTCTGTCCCCGCGCTGGGCAGAGCAGGGAGGGCTGGTGCCCCAGGCCTGTTCCCAGCACCTCTTGGCACGCACGAACCTTCCCCAGGAGCTGGAGCCACGAGAGCAGCCAGGGCTCTGGCTCTTGCCAGGGCAGGAGGACCCTCACCTCGGAGAGGTCCTGCTGGGCACGCGCAGGGGACCATGAGCCCCGCGGACTGCCTGGGCACGACTTGGCCGCGGCCGGGCATCAGGTTAGGTCTTGTGTCCAGGTGCAGCCAGGTTGATGCAATGTGCCTGTTCCTGCTCGGCGCGGAATGTTGCTCACCTGCCCGGGGAGGCACACGCGCTCGCATGGCTTGGCACAGCCTGCCAAGCCTTAATCTCCATTGTTTGACAGCTGGGGCGCTGCTGACGTCAATCCCATGGCTCAGGGGGCTTTTTGGAGAGGAACGGGCAGGTCTCCATGTACATGTGCTCGCAGGCTTAGCAGAAAAACATCGTCCTGAAACCACAGAGGGAGAGGGGGTAGAAAAAGAGAGGGGTGCAGCTCCAGGGGATGCTGCTCCTCTGCAGCACGGCCCAGTGCTAGGAGCTGCTGGCCGACTCACGTTTGGGTCTATCTGGTCAGGCAGCATCTCCGATGGGGGGAAATAATGCCGCCTTATTCATCCAGCTTGTTGGGAAGCGCTACTCGGCTCCCCTGCCCATGCTGAGGGTCCGCACGTGCCCTGAAGCATCTTGCCTGCCTTTCCGATTCCTCTCCTATCTCCTCCGGCCAGCTGAGGCCACCAACACTGGTTGCTGGGTGTTGTCTCTACTGATGCTCTCCTCTCATTCTTGTCTCAAAGCCTACGGTAGAGGTGCGGCTCCATCCCTTCCTTTATTAGATATCATTAAAGAAGCTGTTCAGCTCTGGACATCGCAGCTCTGCCTCAAGGGAGCACTCCAGGATGCTCCCTGGAAGCTGTGCCCAAGTTGCTTTTGGCATTGGCCAACTCGCCCTCAGTTCTGCTGCTTCTCTCCTGGAGAATGAGCTGTGGGAGTGAGATGCCAGGTTTCCTGTGGACAGATCCCTTCTCCACGCACCAGCAGACGTAAAGGATGAGCTGCATTGCACTGGCTGCTCTGGGGAAGGCCGAGCATCCTCTGTCGCTGCGTGCATGAATGATCCAGGTCCAGCTCCTCAGCGTCTGTCTCGTGCAGCTCTGGAGCCTGGAAAAGGCTCTCTGGGGACTCTTGGAATGGAGACCACGGCTTCCAGGCTGACCCGTTGGCGCTTCTGCTTCCACTTGTGACCTTAATGACACATCCTGATGGCAATTGTTCTGCGAGCTGGAAATCCTGCCCACTCTCCTGCGGGACTTGTGCTCCCAAGCTGCTTGAGGGCTCGGGTCAATGCAGTCAACCCTTCCCGCAAGGGAAATGACTCTCGCCCTGCTGCTCGGCGGCAGCTGCCTCCGGCACAAGCGGCTCTGGCCCTGAGCTCGGCCTTCACGTCTCTATATACTGTTCATCGAGAAAAAAGAAGCCAACTGGGGCATGAGGAGACAAAAGAAGAGGAAGCCAGGAGTTACCAGAAGTAGCTTTGAAGGGACTTTTTGTCTTTCTCTGCTTAGAAAGCAGCTTGGTGGAAACTATTCTTGAAGTACCTGGGAAGTGGGAACCCCGAAAGCCATTTCGAGTCTGGGCGTAAAGCTGCGAGCCCGTGGCCAGGAGGGTCAAAGGATTCTGTAAATCTGCTGCTTTGACTTCTCCAACTAAGTTGTTTTCTTCTGCCTGATGCCCTGGACAGTGCGAGAGCCTCCAAGTAACCGACGGGGCACGTTGGTGTCTTGACTTGGGCTGCCTCCTCGCTGTGTTTGCACCACTGGCATGGAGCTGTGTTCCTTCCTGACCACGGATCTGTGAGGCCTTGGAAACTGAAAGCTGGATGATATCCACCAGGCAAGGGTTTTAGCGAAACATTTGAGATTGCTGATCTCCGGGGAAAGAAATATTGACTGTTTCTTGGTCCGGAGGAAAGGAAATAACAGAGGCTGTGCCATGGTGAGGTTTTGTGGAGAAAGCTGCATTCCTCAGTGTGATTAATCAAATACTGTGATTCAGCCCTCCCCCAATAACTGAGGCATCTGAAAGAATGCAGGGAGCTTTGCTGGCTTGAAATTCTGCTCCAGAGGTTGTGCTTGGGCTCTATAATGAGCTGATTGCTCCAAGCCCCATCCAACCTGGCCTTGAACGTCTCCAGGGATGGGGCAGCCTGGGCCAGAGCTTCACCACGCTCACAGAGCACGTTTCTCCCTAAGATCTCATCTCAATCTTCCCTCTTTCAGCTGAAAACAGTTCCCTCTCATCCTACCCCTGCACTCCCTGATCAAGAGCCGCTCTCCAGCTTTCCTAGGAGCCCCTTTCAGTACTGGAAGGAGTCCTGGAGATGCTGTGAGATGAATGGATGTTCCCAGAAGACGCATTTCCAAGCTGGTATGGACATTGCACCCACGCTGAGGCTGTAGCCAGGGGGATGAATGGTGGGTGTAGGACACGCTCCAGCTGCCCAGCCCAGGCTTTGGACACCCAAAACCATTCAGAAAGCAGTTTGATGAATATCTTGGCATAATTAACAAGTTGGAAGAAATTACCATAAGTGTGCCAGATGCTTCCCTAGAAACTAAACTGGGAAGAATGATGGGAAATTATTTACACGTGTTCATCAAGACAAGGCTGGAGAGGAGAGGTGGGGTTTTGTTTCACAAGTATTCATGAAAGATGTTGCTTTCTTCTCCAGCCTTGACCTCGCTGCTCTAATGACACTGATGTTGGTAAGTGCTGTGATTTATCCATGACTAACAAGAGGAGGAGAAGGACTCGGGGTGCTGGGGGATGAGGAGCTCCACATGAGTTGGCAACGTGTGCTCAGAGCCCAGAAACCAACCGTGTCCCGGGCTGCATCCAGAGCAGTGGGATGGAGCAGTAACCAAGGAGAGCAACCCGAGGAGGGAAGAGAAGGAGTGCTGAGCTGGACCATCTGTTTCTTCCCTCCTCAGGCATGCTTTGCTTTTTTGCTTCAAGCGATGATTGGGAAAGATGAGGCTTCATGTGTTCACGGCTGTTGTGAAGCCTCTGAGAAGAGATAAGGAGAAAACCGTAGGGAATTGGCCACAGTTTGCATGGTTTCTATAGTCCAGAGAGGGACTTTGTGCCTGGGGCGAGTTCAGTTGGACAGGAGGTGGCAGTGGCTGCGAGGACAGTGGGTTGAGGTGCAGGTGGCCTTGGGAGGAAGGGCGGCTGGAGGTCTTGCCCCAAGATAGCTAAGATGGTTGGAGCGATGGTGACTTTGGGCTTCGTTCAACTAAACAATGTATGTTTTCAAGGAAGGTGAATTGTGGAAAGCCCGAGATCTGAGAATCCATTGGTTTTGGCTCTGCTGCTGCACACCCTGGTCCTGGAGGTCGCTGGGCAAAGCCCATGGGAGGCCAGATTTTTCTCTGGTGCAGTCTCTGCCCACACACTCCAGCAGTTTTGCAACGTACAATTGTTTCTTCTTGTTATTTCAGCTCTGGGGAGAGCTTGGATGGTGTTGAGAACCCAGCTTGGCCTTTCTGCTCATGGCTGGAGTGGTGTGGTTAGTGCTGGAAAGCCTGGAAGCAGTTTCCCTTCTCCTCTTCCTGAGCTTCTAGGCTTGTCTTTCACATTTGTCCTCTAATCTGGAACGTGGGAGGAAAAAACTAATGTATATAGACACAGTTTCACTGGAAAACAGGCTTCTCCATCTTCCCCATAACTAATCGCTTAGCTCAGTGCTCACCCCCTTCTCCAAACCAGGGGCTGACAGCTCTTTGGCTTTCTACTTCTGAGAACCCCTAGAATGACTGATGGAAGTCAAAAAGACTCCTTTGCAGCTTGTTGTTTGCGTACCGGCGTGGATTTTGAGTTGTTGTATCAGGGAATGTGTTTTGGGAGAAATTGACTTAATCCTAAAAACCTCTCCTGACCACCCTCAAATCCAGCAAAAGCCAATTAATATTCCCCAATTCCTGCTTTTTTTCCTGAAAAGAATGAAAGAAAATGTGGGGATGAAGCTGCGCCTCTCTGTCCACCTCCCTGCGTATTTCCGAAGTCCACGAACCTGAGTTTTCTACCCCAAAGCATTCAAGGATCAGGTTGGTTTTCCAGCCTCATCTGTCTGTGAGCAGATGCTGCATGAAAAGCCTCAATGAGAAGCTCTGTCCACCAGGGTCACCAGTGTGAAAACCACCTTCTGGAAAAAGCACTTTCTTCCTGCCTTTTAACAGCCAACTGCAGGGTGTTCCTGGTGGAGCACAAATATTTCCAGCAGGCTAAATAATTATGTTTAATGAGTTCTCATTAGGGTGATCCCAACCCACTCGTCTGAATGGAAAACTCACTTTGGTTCCGAAATGCCTTGAAAACAATGAAGTGGGGAAAATATCCTACTCAGACCACGCTCATTTCCATCCGCCACGGAAAAGAAAGGGAACACCAGCCTCCCTGGGCTACACAGCGAGTCTCTAGATGTGGGAAGAGGCACTGGAGGCAGATTAAAAATTCTCTGTGATGTGTTTCTCCCAAGTGACGGGACAGGACGAGAGGGAATGGCCTCAAGCTCCGCCAGGGGAGGGTCAGGCTGGACATCAGGAAAATATTTTTCACAGACAGGGTCATTGGTCCCTGGCAGAGGCTGCCCAGGGAGGTGGTTGAGTCCCCTTCCCTGGAGGGGTTTAAGGGATGGGTGGACGAGGCGCTGAGGGACATGGGTTAGTGATTGATGGGAATGGTTGGACTCGATGATCCGGTGGGTCTCTTCCAACCTGGTGATTCTATGATTCATTCTCCCTCCCAAAGCATAAAAATAGCGTTTGGTTTGCTTCCTAGCCCCAGTCGCTTGGGGATGTCTTCTTGTGAGCCAGGTTGCTGTGCTCACCCCTCGGGGAGGCTGCATCTCCTCCCCTGCTAACGGCTCGCAGGCATTTCTTATCGCATCCCCGGGCACCTTCCCGGCCCTGACCTGTTTGGGAAGCGGAGGAAGGATGGGGAGGTATCTGCGTGCAGCTGGCGATGGTGCCAGCACAGATAACAGCCTGGCATCAGCGGGTTTGCTGCTTTGCCAGGCGAAGCTGGAGGTGCCGCTGAGCTGAGCATTTCCACCAGCGGGGCGTAGCTGCCTCGTGCGCAATACTGAACCGAAAACACGGTGACATCCCTATCGCTCCATCTCTACGTCAGGAGCGCACACCCTGGCGCATCCCCTGCACGTTCGCTGCTTGCCCGGGGTTGGTTGGAGCAGCTGGGTAGGACGCAGGCTGGATCCAGGATCACGTTTCGGCACACGGCCATCGCCAGCCAACACGGGGAGGCAGGACCAGAAAGTGCTGGAGCCCCGTGGCACGTAAGTGTGGGAGGTGCCCACCCTGCTCACCCTACTCGTTTAAAGCCATCAGATGTCCTCCTAGAAGACCTCTCCCCTCCGGTCTCTGTGTTACACTGTCAAGGCTGCACGCACATGGCTGTGGTGGTCAGTCCTTGCTTGCTCTACATCTGGGCCCATATGGGTTTCCATCTCCATCCACGTGGGTAGACTTGGATGATCTTGGAGGTCTTTTCCATCCTTAATGATTCTAGGATTCTCATCCATCCCCTTGCCTTGAATCTGTGCCTCATGTTTCCAAATCACATGTTCTTACATCAATTTCCTTAATTTCCACTTTTTTGGGGGTCTTATTTCCATGATTTTCCATTGCGCATGTCCATTGTGGATATGGTACCTCTTCAGACCTGCTTTCCCTGGGTGCACCTCTGCTTTCGGGGTCCCTCTGCTGCCGCCACCGGCTTTAGTCCCGAGTGCTGAACCCTCACCCGGGGCACCTGCTCACAAGTGTTTATTTTACATGTATTGGTGGGAGAAACTCGATCCCAAGAGGCAGGCGCATACCTCGAGACATGTTAACCAGCTTGGCAGACACTTCTTCTTCTGGTCTCGGTCCAATCCCTGTCAATGATAAGGGGAAATTCCCCCATCAGACAAACAGGGGAAACCATACCAGCATTCCAGTCAGTTTTTCCAAAGTATTTTCTGATGAAGGGTACACGCCCTCTGTTTGAGCCCGACGAGTGTCCTGTTTACCTTCCTTCTTGGACTCTGCATTCTGCAGGAGGAGGTGGGAGACATCTCAGCATCACCTGGCCCAAGGAAAAGGGGAATTACTCCGGGAAGGCTTGAAATAAGATGCTGTCCTGGCACTGGCTGAGCCAAGAAGATGCCAGCAGCACAGGTGAGGCTTCCTGGCACGGGGTTGCGAAAGAGAGTAAGAAACATCTGAAGCTTGGCACTGCGTGGTGGAGAAAGCTCTCCTGTACTGGGCTGCAGCTCTTCTCACCTCATATTTGTTGGGTTTGCTCTGTGTGGTAAGAAGATGCTGCTTCTGGAGTGTTTGGTAAGTGGAGAGGGACTTCATGCTGGAGAGGGAAAGGTCAGCATGAGGAACCCATCAGAGCTACCTTGTGCTCCTGCCAGTATGACAGGGGCAGGAGAAGGGCTGGTGGAGGGTGGAACCGAGAAACAGCAACCTCGGCAGGAGTTAGTTGTTCTTAATTTGGATGAGTTAGGAGCCTGCTTTCTGCTTCTGGAAGCTAAGGGGGAACTGACTTACTCATAATTCCTTGAGGCGTCTTGCCATCCCACCACTGCTTTTTCATTTGTGCCCAGGCTGCGTTTGAGTTGGCATCGTTCATTTGAGAGCAAATCCTCACGGTGGGATTGGAAAACGAGATGGGTCTCCAGGTGCTTTTGGCCTTCTGTTGGCACTGGTGGCCATCAAAGAGGGCAGGTTGGGTCCCTGGAATTGGAGCCATCAAAGAGGGCAGCTTGGACCCCAAATGCGAGGCCTCTGGGGATGGGAGGAGGTAGCCTTCCAGCCTGAGTCATGCGAGAGAGGAACTGTTGCTGGGCTCCACCTATTCCAGCTATGTTCCAAACCCTGCCTCACTTGGTCTAGCAGGGGAGACAGCTCAAGCCCAGAGATACCGCCTAGAAGCGATGAGTCAGTCTTTGTCCAGAGAGTCATCCTGGGCCAGACATTCAACTTCTTTCCTTGGCTACCCTCTCAGCAACTGCATCCTACATCTGGCTTGGCTTCTGTTTTCTTTGCTTCCTCCTGGCTGTGGAGCACTGTCGCTGGATGAGGAATTGTCAATGGTGCCTCTTGGTCTATCCCACCTAAATTTAAACCACTATTTTAGTCTTTGAAGTCTCATAGCGTCCTGTTTTAAATTAGGAACAAAAAAGTCATATGAGAGAGGAAGGGTGTCCCCTGATGGTTTGGGGCCATGGTGAGATGAGCCAGTTTGTGATGAAGATGCAAGAACAGCCCCATCCTGCCATCCGTCATCCTCTCTGTGAGGGACAAGTTCTTCCAGTGGTTCCCCGTAGGAGCAGGGAGGAGGAAGAAGTGGGACAGGATGGCCTGTTTCTCTGTGCAGTTGAATATTTCCAGTCAAGAGGCTCTTCCAGCAGCGTGTCGGCATGCTGATAACCCCCAGGTGGATGCGTTTCAGGAAGCGGTTCCCAGAACCAGCCTGACGTTTCTCACTGGTGTGACCTGGGCCAGCGGTTGTCCTTGCAAAAGAAAGAAAAAGGGTCAAAGAACAGGAACAGACATTGAGGAAGCGATCCCTAGCTGAAATTACTGAACTCGCTAGGATAACATGCTGTTGGCTGTGAGGCAGAGCTTTTCCTTTCAAGGTGCTGAGGGGAGCACAAGAGTGTGGGGTTCTTGGGGTTTCTTAGGTGTCATAGAGAAGGGAGTCTGGGCCAAGTGGGATGAGGATTTGCTCACCAGAAGAGGAAACGATGGCTTGAGAGCCCCCCTGATGTCGCCCCAAAGACTGTTTGTAGAGGGCTCGACAGTCGGCCCCAAAAAACACGTTAGTGTCCATGCAGATTTCCATCATTCCTACCAGGCACTGCCCGGCCCTGCCAGATGGAGCTACTCCTCCTCAGCACCAGCTCCACAAGGAGATCTGAAAAAGGGGACTGCAGGAGGACCATGCAATTCTAAATGCTGACCAACCCCCCTAGAGCAGGCCCTGAGCTCTGCCATACGATGGTGCATGGTTCTCCCTTCAGGTGAGGAACTCAAGGGAGCATCTTCTCTAAAGAACAGCACCTCCTGTACCTCTCCTTCTGCTCAGAGTGCAGGGAAACTTCTGAAAATGCTGCTTCCAAGGGAAAACAGGGAGCGTGTTCCCTGAGCTGTCAGCTCACTCTTGAAATGATTGACGTTGGTTGGTCTTCAGTGGATCACCATGCACCACATCCTTATTACGTTGGAGCACGCCTCTTCTTCAGGTTCCTGAAGGTCCCAGCTCTGTGCTGGGATGTCAGAGCGAGCTGGGGCAGGGTCTCTGCAGCCAGCTGGTATGGCTCTGATGAGTGGGAGCTCAGCGAAGTTTCTGCTCTGAGATTCAGACCTAAGGGCAGGTCCTTTAACATTCAGCTACAGCTGGCAGGTGCAGAGCAGGAACACAATCATAGAATCACCAGGTTGGAAAAGACCTCTGAGATCATCAAGTCAAACCATATCTATCTGCCACTAAACCATATCCTTAAGTACCTCGTTTACTCATCTTTTAAATACCTCTAGGGATGGTGACTACACCACCTCCCTCTGCAGCCTCTGCCAGGGCCTGATGACCCTTTTGGTGAAAAATATTTTCCTATTGTCCAATCTGAGCCTGCCCTGGGGCAACCTGAGGCCATTCCCACTCATCCTATCGCCTGTTACTGGGAAGAAGAGCCCAGCACCCCCCTCTCTACAACCTCCTTTCAAGCAGTTGTAAGCAGTGTGTAGACAATGTTCCTATTCAAAACAGTCTCTAAGGTGAGAAAATTTGTCCCCATGAAGTAGGTATGTGCCGTGGTCCAAGAAATCTTTTCGGGTAGGAGTGGTCCATCGTGGCTGTCAGAACCATTTACTGATTTCCCTATTAGAAAAAATAAATACCTGTCTCATTTTCTGCGGTGCAGTTGAGCAGCCACAGCAGAGGCATACCTGGCTGAGGAGTCAGCCACCCACTGGATGGGACGGTTCTTCACAAGCCCCAGTGAAGTGTGAAGGCACGCCGCGAGCCTCCCCTCGCCGAGCTGACAGCTCTTCCTCAGATGCGTTTATTTCTTGATGTTCTGTTTCCTTGTTTGTATGTCAAGCCATGATTGTTAGTCTTCTGGGAGCAGCTATTAATAGTCAAGTTTCTTGGCTGATGTTGAATCTAAGCTGGCCTCGTAGCGCTGAAAGCCGTGAAGCGGAGGGCTGCGTCGGCTGGACTCGGTCCAGCGATGCGGTGGGTGAGTCACTCCCTCCTCCAGCCTGGCCACGGTGGGGTCAGTGGTCCACTATGCGCCAGGCGGTCTGGACGTGAAAGCGTTTTCTCCATCAGGCTGTTCTTAGAGGGATCTTGGAGCTTGACCACGCTCGCTGCGGCCAGCATGGTTTCCAGGGAAGACTTGACGTCCCTTCTTCCCAAGGGTACCAAGAACTACAGATGCTGGCCAAAACTTGGTCATGTAGTCAAAAAAAACCCAAACTTGAAGGTTTGAGTGTCCTGGGGACAGCAGCACACGGAGACTCGGCTCCATCACTCCTCCAAACCCCGACTCTGATCCTCTCTCTATAGGGTCGCACCATGCTCAGAGAACACTACCTTGCCATCGATCTTCACTAGGGGACGGCAGGGACAGGGTGAGGGGAAAGGATTTTCACCTGAAGGAGGGGAGATGATGATGAGATCTCTGGGAGAAATGTTTTCCTGAGAGAGTGAGGAGCCCCTGGCCCAGGCTGCCCAGAGCAGGGGTGGCTGCTCCATCCCTGGAGGGGTTCAAGGCCAGGCTGGATGGGGCTTGGAGCCCCTGATCCAGTGGGAGGTGTCCCTGCCCATGGCAGGGGTGGGACTGGATGGGCCTTGAGGTCCCTTCCAACCCAACCCAAAAACTAAATCGTGTGATTCTATGATTTAGAGAAGTGGCTGCTGAAGGTAGGAAAGTGCTGGCTGTTTCTGAACAGGCTGGTTTTGAACCTGTCAGAAGTAAACTCCAAGCATCTCTCTAGCTTGAGGGCCCTTTGGTTTGTCCTCACAAAATAAAGGAGAACAGGAGAGGATCCTGTTTCCAGCATGAAGCTCTTTTTTATCTCATATTGAAAAAAAAGGTTAAAAGGGGAACATTTTTTTCAACCCCCAAACTTTTCACATTTTTCCACATTAATTCAGAATGTGGAAAAAGAATAAAAGACATTTCAGGGTCATCAGCCGATTTTTGAAAGGAAACAGTGGCCGATTACTGAGCTCTGAAATGGTTGTTTAGGAATGTGAGCCAATCCCATCGTGCTAAAAAAGTCATGATCCAAAGGAAATGTTTTGAAATTGTGAAAGGGAAACATTTCAGCTGAGCCGAGATTGAAACTTTCCTCTGTTTATAATGCATTTCAAGAGCAGGGCTTTTTGTCTCGGTTGAAGATGGAAGTGATTGGCGGTTCCTCAAGCTCTCCAGGTATGAGAAATCTGAGACCACAACAAAGAGGGACTCATATTTCTGAATTATTGTATTTTATTTCTCTCCCAACCCCACACTCTTTAGGGAAAACTGACAGGATCTTCCTCCTGGTGCTCCTCTGGCACCTGCACAAAAACTCAAATGGCACCTCTTCACCTTTAGCTGAGGGACCTGGGGCTGTTCAGCCTGGAGAAAAGGAGGCTGAGGGGCGACCTCATCGCTGTTCGCGGCTCTTGGAAAGGAGGTTGTGGAGAGGTGGGTGCTGGGCTCTTCGCCCAAGTGATGGGCAATAGGATGAGAGGGAACGGCCTCAAGTTGCGCCAGGGCAGGTTCAGAATGGACATCAGGAAAAAATTCTCCCTGGAAAGGGTTCTGGAGCCCTGGAAGAGGCTGCACAGGAGGTGGTGGCATCTCCATCCCACCTGGGGACATGGTTTAGTTGGCACGGCAGGATTGGGCTGATGATTGGATGAGGTGAGCTGAGGAGTCTTTTCCAACTTTTATGACTCTATGATTCTAGCACCTAGTTTTCTCTTGCTTGGAGCCCATTTAAATTGCATGGGGATTATTTGTTATCTTCCCTCAAGGTCTTACAGCTCCTCTCATAATCTGCTCATGCAGACGACAACAGGTCTCTCTACATATCTAACCCTCCGTTTTTCCCACTATAAAGGGTGTTTTCATGAGCTGTGCCCACAGGTGGCTGCCTGGATTGTTCTCTGTCCCCCTGGGCACGATGGCTGGATGACTCTCCATCCCTCTTGGTCCATGCCACAGGTATGTCCAGGATCTCCTTGGGTCCTTCTGGCTGAAGTGGTTGCGGCTGGAGGAAGATGGAAACTGTGATGAGGAGATTCCCATGTGCATCAGCAGAAAAAAAAAATGTCATTTCCATTGGAAAGTATTTCAAGGTGTTTCAGCCTTTCAAGATGAAACAAAATCTTTCCTTGCAAAGTGTCAGTTCCAGCCATTGTTCCCGTTTGACTGGCCCGTTCCAAGGAAAACAAATACATTTTGACTTGAAATGGCCAGAGCTGATACCAGCTCAAAACCAGCCCTTCCTACCCCAGCTCAGAGTCGGGAGAGGACCTTGTGATTAAAACCTTTCTTGCTGTTTTTATTCCAGCTTCTTCAAACAGAAAGTTTCCCGCATTCTTTGTATGACGGACATTGCGGCTTCTCATCCTGCTCTGGCTAATGCCCGGGTCACAGAATCGGAGTCATGTGATGGTTTGGGTTGGAAGGGGCCTCAAAGCCCACCTAGCCCCACCCCTGCCATGAGCAGGGACACCTCCTGCTGGATCAGGGGCTCCAAGCCCCATCCAACCTGGCCTTGAACCCCTCCAGGGATGGGGCAGCCACCCCTGCTCTGGGCAACCTGGGCCAGGGCCTCCCCACCCTCACAGCAGAACATTTCTCCCTAAGATCTCATCTCAATCTCCCCTCCTCTGCCTCAAAACCCTTCCCCCCGGTCCCATCCCTTCCCTCTCTGATCCAGAGCCCCTTCCCAGCATTCCTGGAGCCCCTTTCAGCACTGGAAGCTGTTCCAAGTTCTTTCTGGAGTCTCCTCTTCTCCAGGCTAAACAACCCCAACTCTCCCAGCCTGTCCTCATACAGGAGGTTCTCCAGCCCTCGGATCATCTCCGTGGCTCCTTGGGACTCGCTCCAACAGCTCCGTGTCCTCCCTGCGCTCAGGACTCCAGAGCTGGACCCAGGGCTCCAGGTGGGTCTCTCAGAGCGGAGCCGAGGGGCAGGATCCCCTCCCTACCTGCTGCTCCCACGGCTCTGGATGCAGCCCAGGAGCACATGTCGCCGGCTCACATTGAGCTCCTCAACCCCCAGCACCCCAAGTCCTACTCAGAGCTGCTCCCGATCCATCCTCCACCAGCCTGGATTTGTGCTGGGATTGCCCTGACCCAGCTGCAGGACCTTGGCCTTGTTGAGCCCCGCGAGGCTCCCGCATCCCCACCTCTCAGCCTGTCCAGGCCCCCTGGCTGCCATCCCTTCCCTCCAGCGTGCTGACGGCTTCTCAGGCTGAAGATGGAGCAGGAGCTGCAGCAGCAAGTTCTGGCGTTACGAACGGCAAAGACTTCACCTTAATTTTGATCTCCTGGCTGCTAAACATCAGAGCTGCAGGCAACGCCGTGAGAAGAGCCACCCCACAAAGGTAATTTGTGTGGGGATGGGAAGAGCATGGACTGGGGTCTCTCTGCGAGGAGAATGACGAGATCTGAACTACTCTGGGCACGCAAAAACTGGGCTGTCAAAGCCAATTTCCAGTAGAGTTCTGCAAAACACGTGTCACCAGGGGCTGCCAGGCGTCAGCGTCTTGCTCCCAGCTCCCTCTGCCTCGCGTCCAGTGCGGGGAGAAGAGGTTTTATTGGTTTGGTTTTGGTCTGCTGCTCACTGAAAGGCAAAGCTGCTTTGCTGAAGCGTGTTCACCCTCCCTCCGCGACGGCCAAACCACAGGCACACTCGCAGTATCAGGGAAATCTGGCAGGTTTTGAACCAAACAAGGAGTTTTTATGAGGCTTCTAAGTAGCTGAGGGGAAAATAAATAGATGATTATGCAACTTTTATGGCACTCTTATTGCCGTAGTCATTAAATCAGTCAATATCTAGGACAATAAAAATATCTTGCTGCAAATTAGTGGAAACTGAACCATTTTCCTTTCTCATTCCATGTTTTACTGTGCTGCCAGGGATAGGAGTACAGTGTTGCAGCCGGGTAATGGGAAAGAGATGTGCTGAATTTATTCTATTTTATCCTCTTTTTATTGACTTTGCCCTTTTTTTTCAGAGGGAAGTGGACAGTCATCCAGAATTTATGGTTTAACTGTCCTCACCACAACTTCAGAAAGGATCAGTTCAGAGCTATGATCACTGCACAACGTTTGGTTCCATCCATGTAACGAGGTAATGTTCAGTAAAGCTTTCGTGTACTTGTTTTTTCTTTTAATTTCTGTTTGAACGGTGGCTGTTGGCGCACTCTGAGGTCTTTTAGGGGTGGCAGAACAGCCACAGAAAAACGTTTATTGCCTACAGGAAAGCTGGGGAGGGGATTTCATTCAGGGAGGGCAGGGTTGGGATGAGGGAAGGATGGTTTTGAGGTGAGAGAGGTGAGATTGAGATGAGATCTTAGGGAGAAATGTTCTCCTGTGAGGGTGGGGAGGCCCTGGCCCAGGTTGCCCAGAGCAGGGGTGGCTGCCCTGTCCCTGGAGGGGTTCAAGGCCAGGTTGGATGGAGCTTGGAGCCCCTGATCCCGTGGGAGGTGTCCCTGCCCAGGCTGGGATGGGACTGGATGGGCTTTGAGGCCCCTTCCACCACAAACCATCACATGATTTTATGATTTCCAAGCGCAAAAGTCAATATATCCAACATCAGCTCTTTGAAAGGGTGAAGATTTCCAGTGGGACGTGACAGGGGTGGGTCTCCCCATGAAGACCATGTCAGCCCTTCTGCCCCTTCGTGGGGCTTTTGAGGGAACTCTTTAGTTGTGGTGATCCCTTGTCTGGCAGAGAGCAGAGACCCAGCACCAGGAGTGACTAGGAGGGGGCTGTCTCCCTCACGTTGCTGCATCTCTCGTTGCCTGCGTCTCTTTTCCCGGCGCTTCACCCAGCGGAGGGCAGCGAGGTGGGTGATGCTGCCGCAGCCAGAGGATGCAAACTCCTCCTGGATAGGAGCCTCTCTGGGCTCCTATCAAAATCTCTGCCTCTTTCCCTTCTAGGCTGCAGAAGCCTTGCTTAGGGGCACTGAAATATTTACTGGCTGTAAAGTTCATTGGCAGTGGGCAGAGTCAAATTAAACTGTCTCATCATGATCACTTGAAGCAATTTCAATGAAATGCAAATCCTGCTTTGAGTGGCACGGGCAGATCCTTGTCTTCGCCAGTTAATTGCTTTTCCTACAGGGTACTGATCCTTCAGATTGCAGTTCCTTTGAGTCAAGGGCTGTCTCTTTGGTCTGGGTTTGCAGTGTGAGGAGGGTTTTATAGTGGTGGCTGGAGGGCGTGAGGGTTGCGTGGTCCAGGTATTCACAGGAGGTGTTCCAGGCCAGGTTGGATGGGGCTTGGAGCAGCCTTGGCCAGTGGGAGGTGTCCCTGTTTATGGCTGGGGGGGTGGAACTGGTTGCACTTTCAAGTCTCTTCCAACTCAACCCATTCCATGATTCTATGGTGTGTTACGGCAGGGCTCCAATTGATGGTGAGACTCAAGTGGCCTGACTACAAATGAGACTGACTTCAAAGGGCAAAGGCAGAGGAAAAGAAAGTGGCTGTTTAAGAAAGGTGACATAAAGCACTATCATGTCTCATTTAAAAGCATTTCCTCTACTCCCCTGATCACTTTGAGCACTCAAAACTGGAGGAGCTTTCTGCTTTCCTCCCCACTTTTAACGACTCAGCCTGCCCAGCTCGCAGCCTCCTGGTTCCAGGCTCTGCAGCTGCAGCCCCGCAGAGCTTCCCTCCTCCAGAAACCCCTCCAGAAAGCACCTTTCCCCTGCTGTTGCTCCACAAAGGGTTGGATTGACTGGGTTTGCCCATGGGATGGAGAGCACAACAGAGTTACTTAACCTATTTATTAGTCACTGGTGCAGGCAAACATCCCCTGCTTGGGGTTAGCTGGTTGTGGGCAGCCAAGCACGGGAGGGATGATTTAATGCTGACGTGCACCTCTGCCATCACCTTCAGCAGAAATTACCTGCTCTCCCATCCCGCCTTGACCTCACTCCTAATCTCTGGGCATGGCTGGTTCCCTGCAGGGCTGCCGGTGGCCTCGGCCAGAAGGTACCTTCTGTCACAGCCTGGTCCAGGGCTCAGTTGTCGCTTGTCCCAAATGCTCCCCTCTACGTGTCTCTCCACACTAGGGACCTGAGAACTGGACCACCACCTTGGGTGCCTCTAAGCCACCTTCCCCTCACTCTGCATCCCTCGGAGCAGGTTGGGCTGTGCGCCAGCCGAGCCTGTTCTTCAGGTATGGCTGCGCACCTCCCTCTGACCAGTATTTCTGCTCCAGATCAAATACGCGTTGCCAGTAAATTAAACCCAGCCTGTCATGGTCTGTAATTTCCATCGCAACCACAGGTCCTGGCAGGAGCCGCTGAGGCAGGCTGCCTGCCCCATCCCCTTCCATCCAACTGCTGCTGGGCTGTGCCCCCAGCCCTGGAGAAGGGATGGGTTTCCAGAGAGTGGGCTGCAACCCCAGGGACTGGCTCGGGTAGCGCAGTGGGTTGGTTTTAATCCGTGTTCCCAGAGCAATGTTTATACTTGCAAGTCTGAAACCCTCCCGGAGCCCAGGGGCTTCGTGTTTGCTCCTGCAGAGGCTTGTGCTGTCCTGGTGCTCAAGTGCAGCGAGTAAACTGGGGGTCAGGTGGCTTAAGGAAGTTTGTTTCTAAGCTGTGCAAGGTTCCTGAGTAACTACGGAGAGCATCTTTTGCTCCCTTCCTAACCCTCCTTGCAACAGCATCACCCACAAAGCAAGAGACCCAGCACATCTCCGGTGATAACCTCTAGGGCTGCTCATTTGATGAGCTATATGGCTCTGATTCAGTTTTATTCCTTCTTCTCTCCTGTAGAGCCTCCTCAGGTCTTCCCAACATGACGTGTCTCTCTAGAAGTCTGTCCATCCTCACATCTCTCCTGGCTGATGTCTGCGGTAGGTTCTTCATCGTTGTTACATCTGAAAAAGAGCAGGAACTTCCTTGCATCACATCTAACTCAATTCTGCTGAGCCAGGGGGGTCCTGGGGTCCAGCCCCTTCTCTATCTTCTAGTTTTATCCAATGATGGAGGATTTCCCAGTCTGAGGGTTGCATGTAGGTTTCCTTTGGGCTTCCCTGTTATTGCAGGGTCATCTGATGCCACCAAAGAGTTTGGAAGGCAGCCTTCCAAACTGAATCATAGAATATCTTGAGTTGAAAGGAACCCAGAAGCATCACTGAGTCCAACTGGGACTCAGCTGTGAAGATCTTCCTGGCCTCTGGGGAGACTTACTACTAGATGAAGAGACACTACATCCCAGCACAGAAGATGATTTACTGCTGGGCTGTGCATGCACAGTGGGACAGTCCTTGCTACATTTGAAGCTGGACCGGTAGATCCTTCTTAAAGAAGGTGTTTCTTTCCCAGCAGCCTCCCTGTCAGTGACTTAGGGATGAGACCCGGACTTTTGCAGTCAGCATTTCACTTCACACAGACCTGCTTGAAGCGTTGTCCGTGGTCTCGAGCCAGAGAGCCACAGCCACAAGGGAACAATGGGCCAAGGAACTGATTTTCCTATCTTGGGGCTGGAAAGATGTGAACTGCATGGTTAGATGTCCCAAGGAATCTGGGTCTGGTTAGGTCAGAAACTATTTCCCCTGATCCAGAAGCGTGGATCCAGAAGGGTGGAGGATGAACTGGTGGAGAACCTGGAGAGCTGTTGACCTGATTCAGCTGTGCTGGTTGAAGTAGCTGGTTCCCACTCCGTTAGCTGCAACAGAGTCTTCTCATTCCAGCCCATATCTTGGCCAGGGGATCGTGGCCACTGTAGGATGAACTCATTTCAAAGGCTGAGGAAGAAATGCAGCCCCAGGAGACGTGTAAAATGAACCAAACCCTGTCGATGCGTGGTCTTTCCTGCCAGGCGCTTAACATCAGCTGTATAGCCCTAACAAAGCACGATGAGAAGAACTGGAAACCAAACTGCTCTCCCCTTGTCAGCGCTGCCGTAAATCACCTTCCTCCTGTGCGCTCGTCTGCAGGCTGGACCATTCCTCGCCAAGGCTGTAACCCTGCAGGGATGGAAATGCCGTTGAGAATCCTCACAAAGAAGTGAGAGTCCCATTTCCTTGTGTGCCCCTCGTTCTGTTACTCCTGTCCCACAATCTCCTGTCTAAGGTCCTTAGTTTAAAAGCAATGTTAGTGTAAGAAAGCTTTAGCTTCTATCTGCAAGAGCAGGATTTGTGTCCAAGGGCTGGAACTTCTCTTCCAGCGGGATAAAGGCTTGGGAGATGTCAGGAACACTCTCCGACAGTCCCAGCTGGGTGGACAGAGCCTGCTTTAGGATAGCCCTTTGCTTTTGCTGCAAGATAAAGCAGCTGCCCAGGCCGCAGGAGAACTGAATGCGTTTTTAAACCACGCCTGCCTCGAGTAGCTGAAGCCACCAGAACTGGGCTTTTAAATTTCGATTTCTCAGCTTTTCTTGTATTTACTACAGCCAGATGAGCTAGCAAGGCTCGGACAGCGCTCCTTCCTTGGAAAAAGCCTTCACTGGAAGCTTGTCATGGGTGAGGAGAGCAGGGCTCTGCGGGGAGGTCCCCGCAGTGTGAGTGCCTCCTGGCTGGGTGGAAAGTGAGTGTTTTCTTGCATTACCTATCACAAGACCTGCAGGTTAAGAAATGCAGCAGCAGCGTGGATTGCCAGCGTGATTTCTTCCTGCCATCCAGCCGATCAGCCCTGCTGGAGCATCCTTCCCTGGCCCAGAACTAACAAGGGTTTGCTGGGGAGTGGCCAGAGCTGGGGACCACGATGCTGCCTGGGGAGCTAGGTCCTTCAGATCAGAGCACGTCCAAGGCTGCCCCAACCTCTGTCCCTTCCTTGGGACGCACAGTTGGTTCCCACTAGGGACTCACGTCCCCTTGGGAGAGCCGGTTGCAGCCCAGAGGGGTGTTTACCAGAAGCCCTGATTCATTTTTGACTCACTACATCCTTTTGCTTCCTCTTGCGGGGGTTATTAACCCCATCGTCACGGCGTTCCCGACTCCATCCATGGGATGCGGCATCGGGGCAGGGGTGTTTCTGCTCTCCGCCAGGCAGGGCACAGGCTTGTTGGGCATCGCACCTTGTCCCCAGTGCCTCTTTTCTGCATGGAGATGAATTTCTATGGAAAAACCAAAGTTAGTGGCTGAAACAGCTGTTGCGTGGAGGTGGTTTGTTATGACAGAGTGAGCATCACGGGGTTGCGCAGGATAAACGGAAAAGACAGAGAAGTTAGGGGTCACATCAAGCTTTGCCTGAAAAATGAGCTCAGTGGCGCATCGAGCTCATGGGGAGGATGGGAGGCGAGCAGAGGCTGGCTTGAGCTTTTCTGTCAGTGAGGCTGAAACTCTCTCTCTTGCCACTGAGCAGTGGATGAAAAGGCTCAGCTAACTCTGGTGGGTCTCTTTACATTGCATCCTGACCCCAGATCTAGCAAATCTGGGGATGGGACTGGAAAAAGAGAGATGGGAAAGCAGGATGCTTATTTTGCTACCCGTAGGTCACCTGTTCCTGCAAACAGTTCTCCTGGCATGGGGTTAGGGAAGCTGCAGCCAAAATTAGCTCTTTTGGTCTCAGCGGTGCTGATCCTCACGGTGCTTCCAAGCCCTACGCCTGCTCAGGCTGGTGCTGGACCCTGTAGATGCTGACCTGGGGGTTCTCTCAGGGGCTGGCTTGGCCAAGGCAGGAGAAGGGAGTGCCCAGGGCGCCTCTCCCATGGGTGCAATACACCCTCTCGTGGTGAGCGGCCACGGTGGGTGCCCTGGCTGGGCATGGGGGTTGGTGGGTGCCCGCTGAGCACAGCCTGGCTCCGTGGCATCATACGTGGGTGTCTAACAGGACTCACCAGCCCTTCCACAGGGAAAAACCACTCAGGAGCTGGGATTTGGTTTCTAGAGGCTGAGAGCACAGAGCCCCCCCCACCTCTCTCCCCCCTGCTCTAAGCAGAACAAGGCGATCGTTTTGACAAAATACTCGAAACTGGCTTCTCCTCAGCTGGGATCAACCTGCCCTTCTCCCTCTGACACTTCTCCTCCCTGTGAGGAGCCCGCAAAATAAATCAGCGCTTTGCATAAACAAAGCCCAGAGAGGTATTAGTCAAACCCAGGGAGGGGTTTCTCCATCTGGTCACCCAACTTTCCCCCTCACACCACCTGGAGCCCAGTCTCAGTTTGCTGAAAGTGCCTCCCTTTCCTCTCACCCCTTCAAGGAGAAGTGAATTTACACCCCGGTGGTTTTCCCCGTGGAACGCTGCGTTGCCGCTGCCTTGTCCAGCCACGTCCTGCAGCCTCTGATGCACGGAGAGCGAGTGGAGGTGCCGCAGGGGTGAGCGATGGGCTGGGGTGCTGGGTGACCCTATGGTCCCCATCCCCAAAGTGGCTGGGACTGGATGAGGCCTCGCTCCCACCTGCTCCCCACGCGTCGGCGTTGGCTTCCTGCGACTTTAAAGTTCCCTCTGTGCACAAAGCAAAAGAGGGAGGAGAAAGGGTTTCATCATCGCTCCCAAGAGGAGACTTATAAAAACTTTGTGCTCACGCTGCCTGCCTCACTCGCGGGCTTGGAGGGGTTTTGGTGCAGACCGTGCCGGCAGCAGGACAGTCCAGAGAGGGACAGAAGCCTCCCTGCAGCCCAGCTCTTCAGGGTTCCCTGCCAAACCTCCACGATGGGAGTCCACCCCGAAGCCGGCAAATCCCCAGTCGACATCCCCAAAAGGTCTGGCACCTGCTCCCGGGGGATCTTCTGCAACATCAAGGTAAGGACGGTGTCCAGCAAGGATGCTCCAGTTCCCCACTGGGGCAAGAGGAGGATGCTCGTGCAGAGAGAGAGACCAACCCACCCCACGGGGCCCCACATCCCTCATACAAACCCACCAGGGAAGCAAAGGGTGTTCGCCAAGATGCAGAATTTCAAAGTCGGCTCCCGGAGCAGCCCTGGATGTCTCCGCCGAGGTCCATTCCACTCAGCCAACGGGAAGGGCTGGGGGGCTCGGTGGCTTTCAGGGCAGCATCTCCGTGGCACGTGGACGTTACTCCCCGTGGAAGCGGCATGGGCAGCTCTCCGCGGGCTGCGGAGCTTCCCCACGGCGTCCGGTACGCGCTGTGCTGCCGCGTAGGGAATGATTAACCACATCCTGGTGCGAAAAGAAAACACTGCCCTATAATAACTCCGACTTGCTTTAAAAACCTGGGTGAGCAGGGTAGGTTGAGTGACAGACGTGAAATCTCAGCAGGTTGAAGTGGGTTTTCTGACGCGGGCTGTCCGCTTACTCACCTGCCTCTAATAGCAAGGCAGGAGCTGTCCCAGTGCAGCCAGTCCCTGCCGGCGTGAGCGCTCCCCTGCCCACCTCTCATGTTTTAAACTCTGCTAACCATCGTGCTTCTCCATCACGTCTTTCCCCCTCCCTGTGGAACCCAGTTTGTCTCATTTCTGGATGGGCAGCGAGGCAGCACCGCGGGCTGGTTCCTGCCCCAGGGAGCTCTGCCGGCGCTGCCAGGGCTTCCCGGGCTGAGAGGGATTTTCATGGCTCGAGTAGCAACACCCCTGCCCATCGGTGTCTGAAGCGGGTGAGCACAGTCCGAGGAGTGATGGCTCCTAGGGACAGAGCAGCTTTGGGTGCTTGAGAAAGGCCACCAGCTGCCGGGACCCCCTTGTGCTGGTGCTGCCCATCAGGGCTGCGGCTGAGGTGTCATTTCCCACTGAAATACTGAATGGGAGCGTGTGTTTGTCTAGAGAAATTGGTGCCCCATCCCTGGAGGGGTTCAAGGCCAGGTTGGATGGGGCTTGGAGCCTCTGATCCGGTGGGAGGTGTCCCTGCCCTTGGCAGGTGGGACTGGATGATGGGCTTTGAGGTCCCTTCCCACCTAAACCAGCCTATGATTCTGTGATTCTAAAAGCAAAGCTTCTGCGTCAGGGTAGGAAAGCATCAGCTTGGGTGCAGTTGTCCATCAGCTCCCCAAAATTAGTAGAAAACCAAAGTATCACAACTGAACTTCTAGGTTTGGGGAGCTGTTTTGTTGTGAATGGGTCATCAGAGGCCACAGTGTGCAGTCAGCATCTCAGCTTATATGGCTTTATAGCTCTTGTTTGGATGCGAAGCGGTTGGTGCTGTGAATAACACATTATATAAAGTCTTCAGCAGCAGCTAATGGTGTGAGAAGCTGCTGGCATCATCCCACCCAGAGGGAGGACCTGGAAAGGGGTTTAGATTAATTAGACACGGCATCGTTGCATGAGTGAAGGCAGTTTCTGACAGGGACAGTATTTCCAACACAACAAATTCCCCTGGTTGTAGCAGGCTCCAAGCCTTAATGGTGACGCTCATGTTTAATCCATAAGGCTCGCGCGCCAGGATCATTTTCAGAGTGCCGTCATCAGGGCTGGGCCAAGAACAACAAAGGATTTTTCTGCGCAGACCATCTTTCTCCTTGATGTTCTCTGCAATGGGGACCAGCAGCTCCCTGCACTGGTTCCCATCGCGCTCGGGGTGGGTTGTGGTGCTGTTCCTGCTGGTGTTTGGAGATGGGAAGCCCGGTGGTGCTGGGCATGGACACCAGAGAGGGAAAGGTCCTGGTGGAGACAGCAGTTCCAAGGGTCCCGCAGGGATCTGAGGAGCAGGATGGGGATGGCAGCTCTGGGGATGGATGGTCTGAAGATGCTGTTGGGGATGCGGGAGGACCGGGACTGCAGCGGGCACTGCGGGAAGCGCTGCCCCATGGATGTGGCTGCTGGCTCACGGCGGCATTTCCAGGTGATCTCTGTACCCTATGGGAATGTGATTGGTGACAGTTCCTTGCTGCAGCTCTGGAAGTCACTCCCTGTTATATGCGGGTATTAATGACTGCAGCTAGGTCTGTAATTACAGCAAACAGCATCAAAGCTCTGTCTACACCGATATGTCAGGGCACCGCCTGGCTCAGCTGGCAGCGTGTTTGTCACATGCACCAGATCTTGTAGCTGGAAAAAAAACTGGTTACTGTTGTGCTTATGGTTCTGAGCACCTTCTCAGCTGAGGCAGAGTTGCCTGAGTTCCTTTAGAAGCTGGCTGTTTGTCTTGAATTCCCTGGAGGGGAGAAAGCAAAATGCAAAAGATGTTCAGTCTTTGGGGCTGGGAGGTTGTGTGGAGTGCAGTCGCCCTGAGCATCTCAGTAATCCCACGGTGGTGGTGGAATGAGTTATGGGGAGCAGGGACAGTCCCTGCCTTTGAAGTTCACCAGAGCTTCCAGGCTCATGCTGGCTGGCACTGGGAAGTTGTGGTAGTTCTGCTTTGCAAATGTGGGATGAAGCCAACGTTCAGGTGGATCCCAGCGGCACTGGGGACACCAAGGACCTCACAGCCTAAAGGAAACAGACAGGTGGAGGGCAAGCAGATGTTTAGTCTTTTCGATACCCAAGCATGGCCATGGACCCCATTGATGTCCCCTGGTCATAGAATCATGGAATGGTTTGGATTGAAAGGGACCTTAAAGCCAATCCAGTCCCACACCCTTGACCAAAGCAGGGACACTTCCCACTGGATCAGGTCTCCCCAAAGCCTTCTCTTCTCCAGGCTCCATGTCCAGAATTCTACCCACCATCTCCAATCATACCCATGCCTACCTTGCCCTTCCAGACGTCCACTGAAAAACAATTTATTCAAGGAGGTTATCTATTTGCAAGACCACAGATGGTTTGGTTTCTTTGCCTTTACTGCCTCTTTTCTAGTTGTGTGCTATTTTAATTGACAGCTAATTGCTTGTTTGGGGTCCCCAGCAGCAGGACAGGGAGGAGAGCCTAGAAATGCCTCGTTACTTAGAGGAGTTGGGCGGTTTCAGCTGGAAGCTGGTTAGCTGGCGCTGGGAGCGCAGGCTCGTGCGCTGCCTGATGTGGAAAAGGAAGCAGGAGGACGGCAGAGTTATTGTCACTTGTTGTACATCAGCCGGAGAAGGTCCAGGGGGAGAGGGAAAAGCCTGTGGGGGAATATTTAAATTGGGTTCTGCATTGAAGCCATCTCTGTACAAACCTGCTTGGTAGGGGACAGAGAGGCAGGTGTGGAAGAGCGTGGGAGAGGGGACAGCAGGGGCAGGAGGACAATGTGGGCACTCAGAGTGTGATAAAGCTTTAAGCGTCCCAGGATGAAGAAGTTGGGAACACGCAGGGTGCAATGGCCAGGAGCTGGAAGCCTGGTCCAGCGGGAGGTGTCGCTGCCCATGGCAGGAGTTGGAACTGGATGGGCTTTAAGGTCCTTCCAACCCAAACCATTCCATGATTCTATGACCCTGTATTTATGTCTAGGTTTGATGGGATCAGATTTCAAAAGGGAAGAGCCGCCTGGCCTTCACCGGCAACATCAGCAGCAGGATAAGGAGAAAGATGGGGAAGAGCCAGGTGGTAAAACGTATTGGAAAGCTTAGTGGGATGGAGGTCAAGGTCTAGGAGACATGAAACAAGATGATTTTATGAGGGGCGAGGTGGTTTAGTGCCCAAACACAACCAAGGAGTGGTCAGTGTAGATAAGATTATCAGGAGCAAAATGGGAGAGGAGTGTCGCTGATAGGGAGCATGAGGCATGGCCCGGGCTGTGGGCGTGCGAGAGGAGGCTTTGCATGCGCTTGTGGGTCAGGGAAAACTAAGCCAACTCAAAGCTGCCTTCAAGGAAATCAGGATTGGATCCCAATGCTCCATCAAGGAAAGAGACAGTCGGAAAAAAACTAAAGACGTGACCACACCCCCTACCTGTGCGTTCAGAGCAGTTGTAGGGAGGAGGAAGGCTCCTTGGGGGTACCCATTGTGTCTGGCAGGCAGGAGAATTTTCTCAGCAGCAACTTCTCGCACCTCACGCATGGAGGGTCACAACCCTCCGCAGCCCAGATCCTCCTGTCCTCCTGCCATCTGCAGGCGCACCTCCACGTTAAGGCAGGAGCTCGTTGTTACGTCCCTCGGAGCGTTCCCCCTACGGAGACCGAGCAAAGCGGGGCTCGCGCAGACCTCGCAGGAGCATCAGGATGGGGTGCAAGCAAATCCCGTGTGTACATTCACTGTGAAAAGAGCAAACACTGTCTTTGCACTTGACATTTGTGGGTTGTCAAGCATGGAATACTTGGCAGTAGACAGCTATTGCAGCTAATAATGTGGGCAGTGGCTTGCTTCACACAATGCTTAACCACTTTAAATCCTTTATTACCTTATTTTTTGCTATAGCAATAAAATCTAGGAGCCAACTTTACCATTGGACCAGGCTGAGAGGTTTTGAGCTGAGGGACCTGCTGTGTGGCAGGGCAATTGGAAATGTTGGGGTTTCTTTCATCTTCCATGGTGCTTTTTGAGCTACAAATCCAAGCAGCTACGTGGAAGAAAGAGATGGAGGAATGTATTCCCCCCCCCCGCCATCCATGTATTTTTCATTTCCAGATGATGTATTTCTTTGGGACAGTGATCTCAGCCTTTCAAAAGCACTGGGGTCAACAGAGTGAGGGAGGGGATTGTCCCCCCTGCTCCGCTGTGAGACCCACCTGGAGCCCTGGGTCCAGCTCTGGAGTCCCCAGCACAGGGGGGACCTGGAGCTGTTGGAGCGAGTCCCAAGGAGCCACGGAGATGATCCGAGGGCTGGAGAACCTCCTGTTTGACGACAGACTGGGAGAGTTGGGGTTGTTTAGCCTGGAGAAGAGGAGACTCCAGAAAGAACTTGGAACAGCTTCCAGTGCTGAAAGGGGCTCCAGGAAAGCTGGGGAGGGACTCTGGATCAGGGAGGGCAGGGATGGGATGAGGGGATCGGTTTTGGGCTGGAAGAGGGGAGGTGGAGATGAGATCTTGGGGAGAAATGTTTTCTGTGAGGATGGGGAGACCCTGGCCCAGGTCACCCAGAGCAGGGGTGGCTGCCCCATCCCTGGAGGGGTTCAAGAAACTGGGTTGGAGGGAGCAGCGTCTCTGCGAGGGACCTTCCCCCAAACGTTCCCTTCTCTTTTAAGTGAAGCGCCTCTTGGAAAGGAGTCAAGCGTCTTGTATAAACAGCCCGGAGCCAGGATCGCTCAGGCTCTCTGAAGGAAGCGCAGGGATGATTAAGAGGGGATTTTGTCTGTGTGTGTGGGTGCGTGTGGGTGCACGCCTTTGGCCTCTCCAAGCTGCATCTTGGCTGCCCGCGACTCCTGCTTGCCTGCAGCTCCAAAAATACACCCAATTCTCATGGGAGCATCTGCTCCGAAGGGTCAGCAATTCATGCTTGTAGGAACGTCCTCTACTCCTCAACCTCCCACCGTGCCTTCGGTGCTGTTGTCTCTCCTTTGTGTCAGCAAAACCTCCCTTTGGATGAGTTTGGCTCTTTTTTTTTTAAAATCTTCTCCTTCGTTAAGCATGATGGAAGGTGGATGAGAGCAGCTACAACCCCTCCTGGGGCTGCTCGATGGCTGCATGGGACCAGGGCAGCACAGCTGGTGCTCTCCGAGGTTGGAAGGGACGGGGTCAGCGCTGGTTTCTAAGGACATATAGCTTGTCAGTGGTCACTGTGAACATGTAGGGATGGGGATGTGTGGGGAGAGGGATGGAGATGGGAGACACTAGCGAGGGAACATAGGAGAGTGGCGCCCTGCATCTCCACCAGCCTTAGAGGTCTGATCTTCCCAGTCTGAGCATCTTGGCCAGTGCCAAGGTCAAGTGGTGCCCAGGCTCCTTTTGAGGAGCCCTCCCTCCCACTCCCAGACATTTGCTCTTAGAGCCTTCAAGGTTTCAGCCGTTGTTATTTTAAGTAGAACCGAGTCTGCTGAGTGCAGGGGAAGTCTTAAATCAGACACATCTCTCACCTCCAGACAGCTGAAGTGCGTCTGGGAAAGCTGAGCTCCAGCTGCACAAGTCCCAGAGCGAAGGCTGTTTTGCTTTACTCCAGCTGTTTTGGGTGGCAGCTTCTTCCCAAGCAGGAAAAAAATCTCTTGTGCTCTTCCCCTCCCACTCTTCAGGCTCTCAGCATCCAAGGGCTGAGGCTGCTGTGTGGTCTGAGCACCAGCAGCAGTGCAGGATGGGATCAGGTGCCCTGAGCATCCTCCTGCTCTTCTGCCTTTCTTGCTAACCCTGCTCGCAGGAGCTGGATTAGGACTGAGGGGCAGGGTGAGGAGCAGCTGCACCCCCAAATCTTGCTCCTTGTTGGTGCTCTCCAGCTGCATTTCTCCCACCTTGCCTTTCGTCAGGGCAGGCAGCCCCAGCTTGTTCCCAGGCATCTCAAGATCCACGGCCCCGCTCTGTCCATCCTCACGTTATCACCGAGACATCAACCCATCTCAAGTCACCTCCTGCCAGTTCTGCCTTTTCCCACCTGCCCTCTCCAATCACAGCTTGGCCCTCTGATCTCCAGCTTTCCAGCCTTTCACAAAGTGCTGGTTCCACATGGTCCTTCCATTCCTTTGCCTCTTCCCATCCCTGCCCACCCTAGCACTTCAGGGGGTCAGGCCGCCTCTCCTCCTCATCTTCCCTTCCCACCAGCATCTTCTCTCTCTCCAGCACTTTCCTCTCCCCATCTGCCCTGGGATTAGGCTGACATTTGCTTCACCAAATTCAGCCTCGGTGATCCACCCTCGTCCCTCCCCGTTGGTAAACAGCTTGGCTTCTCCGGCTAACGCCTCGCATCGGGAGAGCTTTCCCTCCAGCTGCTCTGCTTCTCGGGCAGTCCCAGCCCTCCGCTGTTTAGCCAGCGCTTCCTTATTTGAACGACTTCAGTAGGGTCTGGCCAGAGCCGCGGGAACAACAATTAATGTTCTCTGGCAATAAGATTCCCTCTCCATTTCTCATCCTGACAGGAGTCACCTCTCTGCTCTAGACCAGCCCGGCTGCACTAATTACACGGTGATCCCAGGTCAGGATTGGGGAAGGTGGAGGTGGTGGATGTGGCTGTCGCCCGCAGGACTGTGTGCTGGGGTGGGTTTCTGAACGTAGGAGTTGGTAGCTGCAGGGTGGAGAGGTCATTCTTCCTCAAGAGTTTACTTTCAGATGTTTCACTTCCACTTTGTCCCTGTCTGGGAAGTTTCCCACGTTACACCCCACATCGCTGCTCAGCAGCTTTTTGTCAGAGCAAAGTCCCAGCCAGGGACTTTGTCCTCTCCCACTTGGCTTCTGCGGTGGCAGATGCCCTCCTGACGTTTGCCTGCTGACACCCCTCCAAGCTGTGCCTGGGGAGTTCACGGTGGCAGCATGAACCTGTGACCCTTCTTCTCTCTTTTTTTGTTTTCCTTCTTCTGCTTTTCCATCGTCTCCAGGTTGTTTGCAGCCCTCACACTGCTGAGGCTCCATTTCTCTTTCCCCTTCAGCTCCGTCCTCTTCTCTCATGCTGTCATCGTCTCTTCCAAATTTTCTGCTCTGCCTTGTAGTTGGTGCTGTCCTCCCTCGTGGAGAAGCTTCCCAAGAAGCCATCTCCTCACCCATCTCCTCCTACCCAAATTCTCTTGCAGTTGCCCAGGTAGATTTCAGGGCTCTGTGTCCTCTCTGCTCCCCGAGAGCCTCTCCACCCACCTACAGTGCTTCCATCCTCTGTGTTGGGTGAGCAATTTGTTCTTTTTCTGGTTTGTTTTTTTTTTTTTTTTTTGTCCATACAATGGGTCAGAACTTCTGGGCGCTCTTGCCTTTTCCAATCCATACTCACAACAAGTCCTTCTGCTCCCCTGGCCAAGGACAGAGGAATTTGCCAGCCTTGCAGTACCTTTGATCCCCCATTCATCATCTTGGGCTTCCCACCCTTATCTGTGTAGGACACGCTTCCGGTATTCAGCAAATATTTGATTTCCTGTGAATTTAAATAAAAAGACCTTTCCCCTTCTTATTTTAAAATACTTCGGCACCGTCTGGAAGCGTTCCATTCCAAGAAAAATAAAAGAAAACTGCTCTGACTAAATATAGATCAAAAGATACTTGTGAGCTGCCTCTTGCATCCCCATCTGAGAGCGCTTCCCTCTCCCAGGCCACCCAGGCTCTTTCAATCAAGCTGCCCTGCCCTGTAAAGTCTCTGTGTTCCCTCCTGTGCTCCGTAGAATCATGGTTTGGGTTGGAAGGGACCTCAAAGCCCATCCAGTCCCGCTCCTGTCATGGGCAGGGACACGTCCCACAGGACCAGGCTGCGCTCGATGAGCTCTGTCTCCGCTCGGTTTGGGTCCTGGCTCAGCCCCCAGCCTGGCTCAAGGGGAAGATGCTGTGTTTAGTAAACTACCGAGGTCTTCCAGGAGTGAGACCACGCTGTGCATATTTCATGCATTCCCTACGGGGCTTTCAAAGCGCTTTTTCAACTTCTTCTTGCAACGCCCCTTGGAGCAGGTTCTGTTACTTGGCTTTGCAGCTGAGGGAGTCCAAGGGGCCGACTGGAAATACTGGATCTCAGGTAGTTTAAAGCAGCACCGGCTCCCTTTCAGCTGCAGGGTTGACTCTAACGTGATCTCCAGAGCACCCACCAAGTCTGTGCAAAGTCCAGGCTGCCTCGTTTCATCATAGGATGTTCAGCTCTCGGCGCAACAGGTCCTCTTTGCATTGCAAGGTTGCTCCTGAGGGTTGCAGTGACCCATGAATATTCATAACAGTAAAGCAGAGGACAGATTGAACCAGGGCTCCTTGTTCTCTCTTCTGAATGCTGCATCACTCGTTTTGCAAAGCTAACTTGTTGAGGATCCAGGGCTGAGCCCTTTGGTAGATCTGTTGATGTCGAGGTGCGGCTGTGTCGGCCGCCTTGAGCCCATGTGCATAATCCTCTCAGATCCCTCATGCAGGACACGGTCAGCAGCGTCACGTTAAATGTCTAACTGGGATGGCATTTCTTTTTTGCCTGCAGGTGTTTGTGCTGTGCCATGGGCTTCTCCAGCTCTCCCAGCTCCTCTACAGCGCCAACTTCAAGAGCAGCCTCACCACCATCGAGAAGCGCTTCGGGCTCTCCAGTCTCTCTTCAGGTTTCATCTCCAGTTTGCATGAGGTAATTGGGTGAATAGCTTGGGGGGGGGGGGGGGGGGGGTGACCTTCCCAGAATAGGGTCTCAGGGGTGTTCACACCCAGCGCTTCCTCAGCCATTCCTACACGTGCTGGATGAAGCAGTGGTCGCTGTGCACTTAGACACCTCTTCACACTTCACTTCTGCTGGACCACGTGCCAGAAGGTTGAATGTAGGGTTATGGAGTGAGGACGTGACCTGGGAGGGCAGCAGCAGGGAGCAGGCTGCTTCAGAGGAGGCCACTCCACCCTGGGCCGCCGTACATCTCCAGCAGAGACAGGACTGGCAAAGAGAAAACATGCAAAAGGATTCTTCTCCCTTGAGCACGGGCTTTGCGGGCTATGTGAATGAGAACATTCTATTATAAGTTGCATCCTCACAGCTACAACTCTGTGAGCAATTTCTAGTTTCATAGGTTTCTCATTGGCTTTAAGAGTGACCCTGGCTTGAGTTACTCCAAGCTTTCTCTAAAAGGAGGAGCTACCCAGTAGTCTCTCCAAGATCCAGTCTTTTTCTCCAGTGCTCCCAGTTCCCGATGGGCCCTATGGCAAAGGACTGACTTTCACCGGCATGTTGCTGGGCTGGCTGAGGATTCACTCGCGGCCACTTTCTAATCACTCATCCCTCTGGGATGTATCTTCTGTCACGTTGCCATGAATTGTATCCTTTCTGGTAGCTCTTCAAGGAAAAGACCTGCTGGCGCGTGGCACAAAGAAGTGCTTGGTGGCAGCCCACTATGCACAGAGCTGGTCTTCTCACATCCGATCCTCCCAGCTGGGCACTGGGAATCCTCCCAGGCCCTTGGGAAGCAGATGCTCAGATCTTACCTCGCCAGCACCCACATCTGGGGCTGAAAATACAGGCCCAGAGGCTATTGAGACCAGTGAAGGGCTTCCCCGTTGACTATGACTGGTTCCAAAACATGAAAGGAAAGAGAGCTGGTTTGAGTGGTTGTAACATGGGTAATGGTGAACTGGCACAATTAAACCATGTGCTGTATCTTAAAGCTGCCATCCACACACTCCTCCTCCACTAGAGAACTCATGAGAATTAATGCCTGGAGGAGTAATCATAGAATCATCGAATGGTTTGGGTTGGAAGGGACCCCAAAGCACATCGAGTGCCAAACCTCCTGCCATGGGCAGGGACACCTCCCACTGGATCAGGGGCTCCAAGCTCCATCCAACCTGGCCTTGAACCCCTCCAGGGATGGGGCAGCCACCCTTGCTCTGGGCGACCTGGGCCAGGGCCTCCCCACCCTCCATGTGAAGAATCTTTTCCTAATATCTTATCTAAACTGTCCCTCTGCCAATTTAAAGCTGTTCCCCCTCATCCCATCCCTGCCGTCCCTGATCCAGAGCCCCTCCCCAGCTTTCCCGGAGCCCCTTTCGGCACTGGAAGCTGCTCTAAGGTCTCCCCAGTCTTCTCCAGGCTGAACAATCCCAACTCTCCCAGACTGTCCTCACAGCAGAGCTGCTCCAGCCCTCAGATCATCTCCAGGTTCCCCTCTGGACCTGTTCCAACAGTTCCAGGTCCTTTTTATGCTGTAGATTCCAGAAGTGGACACAGGACTCCAGGCGGGGTCTCATAAGAGCAAAGCCAAATTAAAGATCATCAGAGCAGTCAGTAACTGCTGGAATATAAGGGGAAAAGGACTGGAGTAGGACATTTTCTATGCTATTAAAGAATAAGAGCTTGCAGATAACAGATACATCTTTCTAACTCTGCTTTAGGAGAGAGATTTCCGTGCTTTACTCGAGCTCTGTGTGAGCTCCCCTGCCTGTCCAGGACCACAATTTTTTCTCATCGATGGCTGCAGCAATTCCAAGAACAAAAACCACAAAGAGACAAACAAGGGAGCCCATGTAAACAGAAATAACAAGTATTCTTAACCACACATGCTGAGCTTAAATTAATGTTTAGCTTGCTCCAAGCTGGCAAAGCCCATGTAATGGTAATTTTGTGGGGTTGATCCACTTGCCGGAGTAAGCTGCGTGTTTTCATGTCTTTTTAGCTGATGGTATCTGCAGCTGCAGATGTTTGCAACGAGCTGGCCTGCGTAACTGGGCTTGTGTCTGGCTGGAGTCACGTGAATGGAGGCAACACGCTGCGTTTCTTGCCGTGTTTAGGGAATAATTATTTTATGGCACATGCCATGGGCTAGGGGGCAGGTGTGGGTGCTGCCCAGGGAGGGGCTTGAGTCCCCTTCCCTGGAGGAGTATAAGGGATGGGTGGACGAGGTGCTGAGGAACATGGGTTAGTGATTGATGGGAACGGTTGGACTCGATGATCCCATAGGTCTCTTCCAACCTGGTGATTCTATGCAAAAACCTCCAGCCAGACCAGAGGGAGGTTGTGAAGTCACCCGTGACAACAAGGGATGCACATGGGTGAGAGAAGCCAAGAAGCTGGCCCGTGGGCTTCTGATGAGAAGGGAGCGGTGACCTGCTGTGAGTACGCAGGGTGCAGGGCTGTCCCGTCCCTGCTTCGACGGGTGTCAAAGACCATCTTATAGAACATCTCACACGCAGTTGTGTGAGATCACTGGTAGGGGCTCCACTTCTTCCGTGACATCTTCTAACAGCCTCCCCGTTTCTCTGTGCCCTTTCCAGATCGGCAACGTGGTGCTCATCATCTTCGTCAGCTACTTCGGCAGCCGGGTTCACCGCCCGCGGGTGATCGGCATCGGGGGGCTGCTGCTGGCCCTGGGAGCCTTCCTGGTGACTCTGCCCCACTTCCTATCGGGTCCCTATGAATACACCACGCTCAGCGTCGGTAAGCGCCTCCACCCTGATCGCCTAGAGATGTCCCAAGAAAAATCCCTCTCCAGTTCATCTGGGCTGAGTTACCCACATCCACCCAAAAACAGGGGTTGTATCCACTGCACACAAACAGTTTTTAAATGCAGCGTTTGGAGGGAAAGACTTAAGGAGGGGATCTGTTATTTTAAGCCTGACTTCAGTACAGCTTTGCAGCCCCTTCTGAATGCAATAATCACCTGTGGGATCCCTTCTGCCTCCTCCGAGCATCTCAGCACAAACACAGGCTGGGCAGAGGATGGATTGGGAGCAGCCCTGAGGAGAAGGGCTTGGGGTGCTGTGGGGTGAAGCTCCGCAGGAGACAGCAACGTGTGCTCACATCTCAGAAACCACCCGTGTCCTGGGCTGCACCCAGAGCCGTGGGACCAGCAGGGAGGGAGGGGATCCTGCCCCTCTGCTCCATCTGAGAGACCCACCTGGAGCCCTGGGTCCAGCTCTAGAATCTCCAACATAAGAAGGACCTGGAACTGTTGGAACGGATCCAGAGGAGGCCACAGAGATGATGCCAGCCAGGGAAAGCTCTCGCACCACGAGATACTCTCTCCTGAAAAGGTTTTTGAGCCTTGCGTGTGGTGTGCTCCCCTGATCCCCTGGCCTCAAGGAGCTTTGGTTCTGCTGGGAGCTGCTGGGTGACCTTAGGCAGTCGCTCCCTCTTCTTAGGTCACGACTTTGCCACAGGACAGTGGGATATAAAACCCAGACAGGGAGCAAAGCCCAGCCCAGACGGAGGAGCTTGCAGGGACCTGACGATCTCTGTTCCCACCAAAGGGTTAGAGATACTCAGTCTTTGCTCTCTCACATCATCTCTGGGAAATCTGATGCCGCCACAGCTGATGTGCAAGCCCAGATCCCATGAAACTTTACTAAAAATGATAAATGATAAATGATTTGTATGTAGAGCACACACAAATAGGAAGACCAGCTCTGTGCTGGCTCACAGCTGCCTCCCTGCTATTAGCCTCGAATGTCTCCATGTTTTTTGAGTCAGACAGTTTGGAGAGCAGACCAGGCATCAGATGCCAAGATTTCATCTTGAATTAATGCCTCAGACTATGAAGTGGTCAGGATTCAGGGCAGGGGCTGGTTTTACTGCAAAGGAAACAAGTCTAAGGAGCAGATATCAACCTGCTTCCCTGTCCAGAGCCATCTGTGGCGTTTCCAGCCCAGATATTCCGGTCCTGGTTAGAGCTAACGTGGGAGTCCTGAGCAGGGTGAAGACCTCTCCATGTCCTGATAGTAAGAAGGAGTAAGGTCCTTGTTTTGGAAGCAGCTGGGCTGCTTCTGAGCGATGAGGGCATCACAGAGCCAGGGTGTCCTGCTCAGAGCAGCCAGGTGTCCTCTGGGAGCATCACTCCCTGCTCCTGCCTGGCTAGGACAAGACCGTTGGCATCAAAAAAACCAGCCACGGTTTGGTTTGCCCTCACTGAACCAAAAGCAGCCTCGCTCCACAGCATTCGGTCTGGCACGAGAGGTTCTGTGGATCTCGCTTTCGCTGCAATAAAACCTTTATTGGCAAAGGAGGCTCCGTCTCTGGGGCCACGTGGACCCTTTGGACAACGTGGCTTTGAATGGACTTACATAATGATTTTTTTTTTGGTGACCTACTGTTAGGAATGTGCTGCTGCACTACGCCAACGAAAATCCCTAATCGCTTGACAAATATTTGGGTTCAGTTTGTGCCTGTTTGCTCAGAAGAGTAGAAAATCCACAGTTATTACATTAATGAGAAAGACATGAGAGGAATGTTGAACCAATTACAGATAATGGAAAAAAGAAAAGGCAGAGTGGGAAGAGCTGGCATCGAAAGACCAGGGTTTATCCTGTTTGTTCTGTAATGCCTTCATTTTGCATGGACAACAGGGGGTTTTATCAGTGTATTTAGGCTTTTCCACTGGTTTTGATGCCGTCTGTCCAGAGGCGTCTGTCCCTTGGCTGGATCTGGCATCTCTGTAGCTTTGATGGGAGAGCTTCTCATCCTCTGCTGGCAGCTCGACTCCAGCTTCACAGGGGAAATCCACTTGCTTCCATCTTCTCTGAGCAGCCGTCTTCAAAAGCGGGGCAAAAAACCTCAAAGCTTGGTTGTTTTCCACGCTGCCCTCAGTTTAGTGTCCCAAAGGAAGGGAGAAGTGAGGAGAGCTGCTAAATAACGGGAGCAACCCATCCAAGACCCAACGCTGTGCACCTCCTCGGCAAAGTTGGGAGATTCCCAGTTTTCAGTGCCCGGCATTGCTTGTAAAGGTTGTTCTTCTCCCTTTCAGGTAACAAAAGCCAGGCCCACGCTGAACTCTGCTATGCAGAGAATAGGTTTGTGTGCCCCAATTCCACCCAGGATCCCCAGAAGGAGGCCAGCAGCATATGGGCAATGATGGTCATCGCCCAGCTGCTGGCTGGAATCGGGACTGTTCCCATCCAGCCCTTCGGGATCTCCTACGTGGACGACTTTGCAGAAGCAAACAATTCTCCGCTGTATGTTGGTAAGTGGGGCTGCTGCTGTATATCGCTTTGTTTCTTCTAGACCTTAGAGATGAGATGTAGAGGTGCTCATCTGGAGAGGAACCCAGGGACATGGGTTGAGCAGCCAGTGGGACTCAGATGGGATCCTATTCAATTAAAAGCCTGAGCTGTCTTTCCCCATGATAGTCAACTGTTCTCTGCAGGGTTATGGTGTGGGTGTTAGGAAGCCAAAGAATCAGGGCAAGGAGACTAGAAGGATGAGCTGGGGTTTCTCCTTTGTGTCTGTGGGGACTTAGAAACATAGAATCACTAGACTGGAAAAGACCTTTGAGATCATCAAGGCCAATTGTACCTGTCCACTAGTAAATCTTGTGTCCTTCATGGGAGAAACAGTACTAAGAAAGCCTTCTCAGAGGCCATCTCCTGCTCTTATTGAGCATCAGCTGATCATGGTTTAACCATGGAATCACAGAATGTCGTGAGTTGGAAGGGACCCACATGGATCATCAGGTCCAACTCCCGTCCCTGCACAGGGCACCCCAAAATTCACACCATGGGGCTGAGGGCATTGGACAAACCCTTCTGGAATATTGTCAGGGACCTTGCCCTTCAGTATCTGAGCAACTCAGACCTTCTCATTATCTGCAGCTTGATAAAAGATGGTTTCTATCCTCTGCATCCTCCTTCCTGCCTCACATGGGAAGACAAAAGTGAAGTAGCTGCAGTGAAGCTACTGTCCCCTACTCACGCTGGCTCCCTCTGCTCTGTTTTTTCAGCCATCCTCTTTGCCATCGCTGTGTTCGGCCCTGCCTTTGGGTACTTGCTGGGATCTGTGGTGCTGCGGCTCTTCGTGGACATTGGAAGAGTTGACATTGGTGAGTATTTCTCAAGTAACAGTGGTCATCCTAAAACCCTTCTGAGTCAGGGGGTCATGCTGAGATGGTTGGTAGCAGAAGGCACAAGTTCCATGACCCACCTGGAAAAACCTGACGTGGGAGAGCATCCCCAGCACACTTCTCCACTCGATCTCCCCGTGAGGAAGGCTAAAGATGGTCTGGAACCACTATTGAAGCAGAGCCCTGTGATAGGGACATTTCAGCGTTGTCTACTCACAGCACTGTACTGGTGGTTGTTGCTGGTGTCTGCCCACTGCCACCACACAGAGGGAGCGTTGCTCCACCCTAGCGTAGTGGTGGAGAGGAGCAGGGACACCCAGGGGTGGAGAAAAAAGAGAACGCACAAGCATCATGGCATGGTTTGCGTTGGAAGGGACCTCAAAGTCCATCCAGTCCCACCTTGTGCCATGGGCAGGGACACTTCCCATGGTTCAGGGGCTCCAAGCCCCATCCAGCCTGGCCTTGAACCCCTCCAGGGATGGGGCAGCCACCCCTGCTCTGGGCAACCTGGGCCGGGGCCTCCTCACCCTCACAGCAAAACATTTCTGCCCAAGATCTCATCTCCATCTCCCCTCTTTCAGCTCAAAACCATTCCCCTTGTCTTGTCCCTGCACACCCTGATCAAGACCCCCTTCCCCGCTTTCCTACAAGTCTTCTCGTCCTCCTCCCAACCACCCTTCACCAGCATCTCCCAAGAGGGACCGAGCCAAAGACACTGCAGGGCTTATTTTCTTTATCTGCAGTGCATGCTTGTTATTTCTGGTAACTTAATCACTAAAGAATTCTCCTCATCCCCGTCATTAATGTGGTTCTTCCTGTGTTTCCTTAGAGAGATCAGAGCTCGCCTGACATTTTTGTCCGGTGCCTGATAAGAGTGATAAATGAACCTGGGGCAGGAAACGGCAAAACCCTTGGCTCACTTGCCATGGTCGAGGACGGATTTAGCAGCCTCTGCCCAGTCGCTCCATGATGACGTGCGAGCTCTGGAGTGGAGTGGTCCTGTTTGGGGAAGCGGGTGATTGTTTCGGCGGGGCGTGGGCTCTTCTCCTGCCGCACCCTGGCACGCGAGTCCCACCCGGAGGCTGCCGCTGGTTCCTTTCCCAGCCACGAACTCCTGGCAATGGGGAGATGAGGTCCCCATGCCAAGCCAAGCAGCCTGTCAACCTCCCGCGAGCATCGCTTGGCCCAGCCGAAGGATGTTTGCGCTGGAGACAGAGAGGCTCTCACCTTCTCCTCCTTTTTCCGGAGAAGGCGCCCAGAGTTTCATCCACTCGGAAATCAGGCTCATTAACAGCGCTCTTCTGCCGGCACGGGTCCTTCCCTTGGTCTCTGCAAGCAGAGAGCGACCAAGCCGGGAACAATGGGAGAGCAATTATTTCCAGGAAAGTAGCTGTGCCCTTTCCCGGTCGCTGTCCCGGCTCAGCATCCCTGGCAGGGAGCACGGTCCAAACCCACCGCGTGCCCCAGGCAGAGGATAGAGCGAGGCCCCCGTCATCGCTGCCTTGTTGGCTGCTCGGTGGGAAGGGTTGAACCTGTGCCACCAGCAGACTTGGATGCTGACTAAGTCCGTCCTACGGTCAATCTGGGAGTCTTGGCACAGTCTGGATGGAGAGCAGCAGTCCAGCATCCAGGGGAAAGGACTCAACCAAGTGGAGGGACTTGCCGATACGCAGCGCCCAGGGCTGGTCTTGCTACCAGTGCTCCCGTTTGCTTTTCCATGCTAGTGGAGAGACCCTTGGACTGTGCCACACAGACCCTTCATGCTCCACACATCCATATTGTCCTCCCAGACAAAGGGAAATGGCCTCAGGATGCACCAGGGAAGATTTAGGTTGGATATGAGGAGGAATTTCCTTAGTTAAAATGTTGTAAAGCAGTGTCAGAGGCTGCCCAGGGAGGTGGTGGAGTCCCCACCCCTGGAGGGGTTTAATAAACAAGTAGATGTTGTACTTGGGGACATGGTCTGGTGGTGGACGTGGCAGGGCTGGATGGATGGTTGGACTCGATGATCTTAAAGGTCTTTTGCAACTGAAACCAGTCTATGATTCTGTGATTCTATGATTCTATGACAGGTGCCTGGATGTTTGCTCCCTCCACCCCTAGATGCGCAGGAGCAGAGCTCTTACCATGGGTCCTTGTGTCTTGCAGCTACAGTGGCCCTGACACCGAGGGACCAGCGGTGGATTGGAGCCTGGTGGTTGGGGCTGCTGATTTCCTCAGGCTGCTTGGTGCTGACATCCATTCCTTATTTCTTTTTCCCTCGGTACATGCTGAAAGGAGAGGTGAGACTTCATCTCTGGAGGGCAGGAACATCTTGGCACCAGGGCTGTGTGCGGGGAGGGAATGCCCAGAGGAGAGGGGTAGGAGGGAAGGGGGGAGCCCAGCAACCCTGCCCAGATGTGGTTACAACCTCTCACACGTGGAAAGTCTTCCAAACAAACTCTGGGCTTCTATCATGTGAAGGACCAGGCCCTTGACTTCCTCACCATTAGCTGGAAAGACACAACCACCACAGCTCAGCAGACCAAAACCAGACCTCATTCCTCTCCCACTGGCTGCATAAATAGCATCTGTTGGGGAGGGTTTAGGTAGACCTGTGCCTTCCCTGGGCTAGGACGATGGCTCTGCGGCTTCTTGGAGTTCCTGCACACAGCTATCCTTTGTCAGGGTCCGCCCCTGGGGACTTGACCCTCCTGGGGTGTCTGACCTGGTTCTGTTGGTGATGGTTGTATCTAAACTCTCCCTGCTTGGAGCGGAGCATCCCCAAGCTACACAGGAGCAGGGATAAAGCTGGGCAGGGGGCTGAGAGATGGGCTTTTCCTTTGGGAAAAATTGCAGAAAAGTGACAAATTTTCCATTAAAAGATGTTAAAATCAATGCAAAATTACTAAAGCTTTCAGTTCCGGTGTTTTCAAAGCCAAACACCACTGGTTTAGTTTCAAAAATAGCTTTGTTTTGAAACTGTTCAATCATTAGTTCTTTAGAGGTCAAACTCAACCCCAAAATATTTCATGATTAGAAGGACTCACCAGACATGAGCTGACCTGGCTCCAACTTTCATTTTCAGATTTTTTGCAGAATTAATAAAGAGGTTTCTTGTCAGGTTTTGAGAGAGGGAAGCTTTCCAAGCTCTTAAAGCCTTAGAGCTGGATGAGGTTTTGCCTGCTCAAGGGCTGCAGTGAACAGGCAGGAAAACCACTGGGCTTGGCTGGAGGTCAAAGGCATCGGGGACAGATCCTGCTCCTCTTGACCCTTTCTGGGAGCTGGGACAGTGCAGCCACGCCTGGATGCTCCCCTCTCACCACAAGCTGCTCTTCTCTCCTTCCCCAGGACCCAAACGCCGAAGCTGGGATGCTTAGGAAGATGGAGAAAGGAGTGGCTGAAGAAATCTCCCTGCTGGAGTTTATAAAAAGTAAAACCCAAACCATTCTATGATTAACTCACTGAGAACAGTCTGAGGGTGGGTTTTTTTTCACAGTATGAACTGTCGACATGAGGATCATTTTTTTCCTGCTGTTTCCCTGTAGGATTCCCAAAGATCTTCCTCAGGCTGTTCCTCAACCCCCTCTTCATCCTCCTGGTGCTGGCTCAGTGCAGCTTCTCCTCAGTCATTGCGGGTCTGGCCACGTTCCTCAACAAGTTCCTGGAGAAGCAATACGGTGCCTCCTCCTCGTACGCCAACTTTCTCATAGGTGAGCACAGCCAGGGTGAAAAAAGTCCATCAGCAGGGAGATCCCTGCTCGTATTCCCCGGGTTTTTCAAATCTTGTGGGTGGAAGCCATAGGAAACTCATTTTTGGATGAGAACTAGGGATCACCTCAAGATGGTTGGGAACTGTCCTGACCCAAGATGCCTGCAGCAGGCCAGTCTATCTTGCAGCTTCTTAAAGAACATCTACATTTGTTTGCTCGCTCTTGTGGGCTGGCAGCCACTCTTGGTCTAACATCTCTAAGCCAGATTCCAGAGGCTGAAGGTTCTCATAGGTGCCAGGTGTCCTGGGATTTGGTCTGTCTTGGGTAACAGTGGTTCTCCCAAAGCCACTACCTGCCCACAGAGAGGTTCTTGGCAGGCAGGACCCCCAGATAACTCCTTCATTCTTCTGCAGGAGCTGTGAACTTGCCAGCAGCGGCGCTCGGGATGCTTTTAGGAGGAATCATCATGAAACGCTTTGCCTTCTCCCTGCGGGCCATCCCTCGCTTTGCTGTGGTGGTGCTCGTCTTCTCCATCCTCATCTGCCTGCCCATTTTCTTCATGGGCTGCTCCACAGGGCGCATCGATGGCATCTACCCCTCCAGGTAACGCTTGGGTTGTTTCCTGCTCCTTGTTCATCCAGCTCTGACCGTGGGGTCAGAGAGGTGAAGGTGGAGGGGAAGAGGCAGTAGATATTGCCACGCTACTGCTGGCTCCTTGATTCTGCTGCCTAAAGAAAATCTCACCCTCGCAGGAAAACATTCCTTCCTAAGATCTCATCTCAACCTCCCCTCTCTCAGCTGAAAACCTTTCCTCTCATCCTGTCCCTCTGCTCCCTGATCAAGAGCCCCTCCCCAGCTTTCCTGGAGGAATCCCTCAGCTCAAGACCAGGTGTAGCAAGTGCTAAATTTTGGGAGACACCTTGGCCTCACAGCGTCCACCTCTTGCCACCAGGGTCAGGTCCACTGTCTGTCTGGGCTCCTCTGCCACACACTGGTCTTGATGGGCTTTGATGGTGTAATTGGGAGCTGCTGGAGGGAGCTGTTTCGCCTTTTGCCTCAGTCCCCAGGAGGCTGTGGGCTCCGGGGAGGTGAATAGGAGCTCTGCCCCATCCCACCACGGCCAAGGGCAGGGCCCTGGTGCTGGCATCGCCCTTACGTAACGAGGCAAGACAGGACAGACAACTCGGTTTGTCCTCTTGACTCTCACGCTGTCGTCAGGCTTGTTTGGAACTAAGCCCGCTTCCAGTTTCTGGCTGGATGGTGTTTCCAGCTGGGGCTGTTCACACATCTGTTTGCACAGCTCTGGATGGAGCCCAGATCCATTTCTCCAGGCATTTCGTGGATTAGTTTTCATCTGGGAGGAAAAAAAATAATACAGCAAGTGCGTGAGCATTCGATTGCAGACACAACATAACTGCTGTGAAGTTCACCACCAGCTTGCAGAGGCACCTGCGGAGGTTCAGGATCTGGCCCCGGGCCAGCCCACTGCTGGCATCATCCCAGCACAAATAGGAATGGGGAAACTGGGATTTTTCTTCCTCCTGTCTTATTTCTTATGTATTCTAAGATTCTTTTCTCCTCCTTTTTGGCAGTACATTGAGTTCCCAGCAGCAGGTTAAGACGCCGAGCGGGTGCCACTGCTCCGAGCACGTCTTCCACCCAGTGTGCGGAGAAAACAACGTGGAGTACATCTCGCCCTGCTTCGCTGGCTGCACAAACAGCACCGCCAACTCTTCCAACCCCAAACAAGCGGTGAGTAACACGAGGGGTCTGCAGAGCAGCGTGCACCTTGCTCACTGGTGACAGGGAACCTGACAAGCAGCACAGTGGGGCAGAGGCTTTTTTAACACCACAGGGCGGTCTAGCAGAGGAGCTGTGGCCCCGAGAAGGTGCAAGAGGGAATTGCTGTATCACCCTAGGAGATTGTGTGGAGAAACAGGGATGGTGGCAGATCCAGTTGCAGGATGGATTGGGAGCAGCCCTGAGGAGAAGGACTTGGGTGCTGGGGAAGAAGTTCAATGTGAGCCGGCAACGTGCACTCACAGCCCAGAGACCAACTGTGTCCTGGGCTGCATCCAGAGCCATGGGAGCAGCAGGGAGGGAGGGGATTCTGCCCCTCTGTGCTGCTCTGAGACCCACCTGGAGCCCTGGGTCCAGCTCTGGAGTCTCCAGCATAAGGAGATGGAACTGTTGGAGTGAGCGCAGAGGAGGCCACAGAGATGATCCAAGGGCTGGAGCACTTGGGATTGATCAGCATGGAGAAGAGAAGGCTGTGGGGCGGCCTGAGAGCAGCTTCCAGTGCTGAAAGGGGCTCTGGATCACAGAGTGCAGAGAAGGGATGAGAGGAACAGTTTTGAGCTGAAAGAGGAGAGATGGGGATGAGATCTTAGGGAGAAATGTTTTGCTGTGAGGGTGGGGAGGCCCTGGCCCAGGTTGCCCAGAGAAGGGGGGGCTGCCCCATCCCTGGAGGGGTTCAAGGCCAGGCTGGATGTGGCCTGGAGCCCCTGATCCAGTGGGAGGTGTCCCTGCCCATGGCAGGGGTGGAACCAGAAGGGCTTTAACCCAAACCATTCCATGATTCTGTGCCACGGCTGTACCTTAAGCTTGGAACAGACGCTCTTGTCAAGCTTCTGCAAAGTGATGTGGTCTGGTGCATCACTGAAAACCCTGCTCTTGGCTTCAGGAGTTTTATATATGTTTTTTTCCAAACATTTCCACAGATCTACAGGAATTGTTCCCTGATCCCTGCTGGGAACGGGCTCTCCTCTGCCAAAACAGGCTCCTGCCCGCTCAGCTGCTCCCACATGCTCCTCCCTGCCATCTTCCTCATCTCCTTTGCTGCCCTCATCGCCTGCCTGTCCCACAACCCTCTCTACATGATGGTTTTACGGTGAGTAATGGGAAGAGGGTCCCCAAGGCACTAGGGGGAAGCCTGATGTGAAGCGTTTCCCCTTCTGGGATCAACGGGACCTCTTAAATGTGCGACCAGGCCACGATGCTTGGTGAAACGCAAGAGCCACTGCCAGCAGCTCTGACCTCCCACGGCTTCTGTCCTGCAGGGTGGTGAACCAGGATGAGAAGTCGTTTGCCATCGGCGTCCAGTTCTTACTAATGAGGCTGCTGGGTGAGTGTCCACCTCCTAACGAGGCCGGGGGAAGGCAGCAGGGTGCTCAGGGGCTTGCTAAGCCCCAAGAGGTGTTGAACCTCCCTGGGAACAGCGGGCAGGGTGGAGAAGGCAGCCTGACTCCATCCTCTCTTCTCCAAAGCCTGGCTGCCAGCTCCTGCCATGTTTGGTGCTCTCATCGACTCCTCCTGCATCTACTGGCAGAAGCAGTGCAGCCAGCGCTGGTTCTGCGCCTACTACAACAACGACTTCCTCCGCAACAGGTACCCCTGCTGCGTGTCCCCATTTTCCCCCAAGAGGGGTGACCATGGGGACGATCCCCAGCTCCGCCTGGGGTCACGGGGAGGTGCCCTCTACAGAGGCAGCAGTTCTGCTCTTCTCCCAACAGATACTTAGGCCTGCAGGTGGGCTACAAGGTGGTGGGCACCGTTCTCCTCGCCCTCATCAGCTGGAAGGTGAAGAGGAGCAAGGAGTACAACGTGCAGGAGAAGGCGGCGGGGCTGGTGTAGCCCACGTGAGGAGGGACTCAGCGCTCCCCATCACCCACTGCCAGTACTTTGTCTTTTTGGGGGTTTGTTTTAGCTCCTAAGGGAGCGTCTTCACCTTAGCAGCTCCCAGCTCCTCTCCCACGGCACCACTGTGCTCCTGGTGAGGGATTCTCCATGCCAGCCCCAGCCTGGGAGTGACTCCTCCCAGGTTCTCCAGCCACGCCTCGTCCATCGCTTTGGAGCAGGAGCCAGAGAGGGGCTGAGCGCAGCCCCATCCCACCTACCCCGCGAGGAACTTGCCGTGGGCCACGGTCTCCCCTCCAGCCTGACGATCCCAGACGGATAACACCCTGCGCCAGGAGCAGGGGAGACAGCAGCCAGTGCTTGGGGGCTGCCCTGGGACCCCCCTGCCCGCACCCCTCGCAGAGGGCAGCGTGGACACCGCACACGTGTTGCGAGGTTATCACTACGGGTTTTCTGCAGAACATTTGGGGTTTGTTGCTCTTGTTTTGTTTTGTTCGGGTTTTTTTTTTTAAATAAAAGTCACTTTTCCAGCTGTGGCGCTTTACTGGTCTCTTCCAGTTGTCCTCACCAAGGAGGCAAGGAGGTGGAATATCTGCAGGTTGCAGATGCTGGGATCATCCCTTGCTATGGGAGAAGAACCTGAAGGATGGGCAGGAGAAGCAGAATGAAAGACGCTTTCAGGACAGAGCCCTCAGGTAAAGACAAGCTCCCAAGAACTGCACAACAGTGGATATCACCCCAAAACACAAGCACTGCAGGTAGACGCAGGCAGGGCCAGCCCCGTTCTGGTATTTACAGAGCGCTCCGGTCCCACAGGAATGGGACTGCACACAGCTGGAAGAACAGGAAGGTAGGAGACAAAGAGGAAAACAGCTTTTTATGCTTTCCTTAATGATTGCCCGGCTGAGAGAACCCCTGCCCTCTGCCAGGGCAGCACAGGGGGAGCAGCACAGGCTCCCCGGCAGGGAGAGGCTGAGGAAAGGATCTCCCATAGAATCATGGAATAGTTTGGGTTGGAAGAGACTTTAAAGATCAGGTCTAGTTCTAGGTCTAAAGGTCTAGTTCCAACCCCTCTGCCACTAGACCAGGCCACCCAGGGCCCATCCAACTTGGCCTTGGGATGAGGCAGCTGCAATGGGGCAACCTGCCTCACAGGTATGACAGGTAGCAGGAGGTATCAAGAGGCAACAAGATTGCATTGCTAAACCAAGGCAAAAGACAACACGCAAACAGCGATTTCTAACCCTCACCAAGCACATTTGCCTGGCAACTACCACGTGAAAAGCCTAAAAAGTCACAAAACACAGAATCCCAGAGGGTCAGCGTCCCAGAGAAAGACAAAAGGAAGAGGCTGAGGAGGAAGAGAATGTCACAGTGTGAAGAGATGGTCAAAGGACATCGCACCAGCAGTCATGTTGCTCTGCTCCCAAGCCCATGAGCAGCAGAGGAAGATAACACCATGCTGATTTCCAGATTAAGTTTCTTCTTTCTACGGCAAGATGAGACTTGAGTGCTCCAGGCCATCTTTTCCCTTTCAGTCCCCAGGTCTCTCCCCGCAGCCCTGTTGTTCTCCGCTCAGGCAATCTTGGCCAGCCACTTCTTGAGGGCCTCGCAGTCAGCATCTCCCTCCTCTCCTTTGCTGCCCCGAGCGCTGCACTCCACAAATTCCACCTTCATGGGAAGCTGGGAGAAGTCAAAGTCCTTGCCCTTCTTCCCCAGCTGGGCAGGGCCACCGGTGGCTGAGCCATCCAGACTGGTGGGGGCTGCCGAGCGGGTCACTCGTAAGGTGTTGCTGCACAGAGAGGAGGGAAAGGGTCAAGAGCTGTGAATCAGGGGAACATGACCCACACCAAGGCTGCGGAGATGGTCTGGAGCCAGCTCCCTCAGCAGGATGCCAGCTACACCAAGGACACAAGGTCCCACGGCTCTGCCCCACGAGGCACCCATGGGGGAGGCACATCAGCCTCTTTTCCTAAACACTCACCAAAGGCACAACTGCACAGGGACTCGAGGGCACAGGAGAGAGGAGGCCCCTCAGGAGAGGGCGCTGAAACAGGTTTTGTTTTTTAATAAACAGCAGAAAGAGTCAGGTGACAATGTCCTCATCTGGTCCTCCTATGACCAGGTGACCTGCCTAGTAGATAAGGGAAAGGCTGTGGATGTTATCTCCGCGGACTGCAGCAAAGCCTTTGACTCCATCTCCCACAGCACCCTCCTAGAGAAGCTGGGGGCTCAGGGCTTGGATGGACATCCTCGTCACTGGATAAAAAACTGGCTGGATAGCTGAGTCCAGAGAGTGGCGGTGAACAGAGCTGAATCCATTCAGAGTAGTGCTCCTCAAGGCTCTGTGTCAGAGCCAGTCTTGTTTAATATCTTTATCCATGATCTGGATGAGACCCTACAGTTTTCTGGTGTGCTCTACCAAGGAGCCACCTTCTCTCATCCTGAGGGTGGTGAGGTCCTGCCACAGATTACCCAGAGAAGTCATGGAATGGTTTGGGTTGGAAGGAACCTAAAAGATCACCTAGTTCCAACCCCCGTGCCATGGTCACGCCTGCCCCATCCCTGGAGGTGTTCAAAGCCAGGCTGAGCAACCTCATCCAGTGAGAGGTGTCCCTGCCTGTGGCAAGCGGTGGAATGGGAGGGGCTTTAAGGTCACTTCCAAGCCAAACCATTCCATGATTTAACACCTATACAAAAAAAACAGGCTGCTCTTATTGTACAATGAACTTAGATCTGGCTCACGGGAGCTCACTGCAATAGAAAAGAAAAGATCAGAGGATTTAAGATCCATTGTCATACTTACAGCTCTTTCTCAAGCTGCTGCTGAATAAGTTTTGCTGATTTTGCCATGGTGACATCTAGAGAGAGAGAAAAGAAAAGGAAATGAGTGTTCTGGCGTTACAGGGCTCAACACCACGTTTTTTAACCTATAGTGTGTGGGACCACGAAAGGCTGGGGCAACTCCTAGAGTACTGCATGAAATAACCACGGAAACCAAATGGGATACAGCCCAAAGGCTCCTGACTGTAACACTGGGAATCATGGAATGGTTTGGGCCAGGAGGGATCTCAAAGCCATCCAGTTCCACCCACCTCCTACTGGCCCAGGCTGCTCCAAGCCCCATCCAGCCTGGCCTTGAACCCCTCCAGGGACAGGGCAGCCACCCCTCCTCTGGGCAACCTGTGCCAGGGCCTCCCCACCCTCACAGCAAAACATTTCTCCCTAAGATCTCATGTCAATCTCCTCTCTTTCAGCTCAAGAGTCCCTCCCCAGCTTTCCTGTAGGCTCTCTTCTCTATGTCAGCCTTCACCGGAAAAGTTGCAGGGATCTGAAAATCCAGCCCCTTCCAGTAACTGGAAGAGAGAGAACACATACAACCTTGGCAGCTAAATGGCTGTCTGGTTCTAACGCTGAAGCTACCAGCTGTGTAAGGACAGTTTATTGCGCTCAAGCCCATCCTATTTCCCGCTGCCTGCAGATTCAGGAAGCTACCGAAGTGCATCTAAAAAGGTGCAGCTCTCCCAAGGGGAGCTCCCCTGCAAAGCCACCAGGCAGAGGTGACCTGAAACTTCTTCCAATGGCTGCTAGAAACGTTCCCGCTGAGTGGTCTGAGGTTAAAACTGTGTTCCAGTCTTTATTTTGCTGAAATCCCAACTCCTAATAAAGGCGGCGTCCACGGCATGAACGCCTGTCACTCCAGGACTCGGCGTGACATCCACAGCACACGATACCTTGCTTGTTGCAAGCAATCAGCAGCGAGGGGGCGTTTTTGAGCACAATGCCATCCACCAGGACCTGGTACAGGAACTCTGCCACATCCTTCACCTCCCGCTGGAAGGCCACGCTGTCCACCACAAACACGATGGCTCTGCAGGGAAGAAGGAAGAACGTGAGCTGGGCCTGAAGCTCCGTAACCACCTCTGGCTGCAAGTATTCCAGCCTGGAATAACTCACACATTTCTTTCCACGACAGATCTCATCCAGCTCAAGAGCAGGTGAGCGTATGCTGGCTGAAATACTTCTCATGTTCAACTCTAGAAGGAATTCCTTCCCGCTCTGCCCCAGGGATACATCCCTTAAACCCTTCCCACCGCAGCTGCACTGCCTCCTGATGTGCTACAAACACAATTAAGTGGGAGAGCAGAACAAAAGCCAATCCCTGCTACCCCACAGCAGAGCTTTGCCTCTTGGGGCATCACCTCAGAGTGAAGCCACCCAGCTCACAGCATCCCCAGCACCGTTATCCCCGTCCCAGACATCACCCGCCCCTCCCTCCCGAGGTACCTGGCTGCAGCCTTGAACCTCTCCAGGAAGTGAAGCCGCAAACTCTCATGGCCTGGGAGGTCAATTAAGGTCACGTTGGTGCTCTGGGAACAGAAGCAAGAAGGCATCAGCAACACCTAATCCAGGGGGTACCTGCGATCAGGGAAAACCTGCCCAACAGCAGATCCCGGCGAGCGGAGGGACTGGTGGGCAAGTGAATCCTCCCTGAGGTGCGGCCTCTCCACCAGCCCCAACAGTTATCACAGAAACATGGAATGGGCTGAGTTGAGAGGGACCTCAAAGCCCATCCAGTCCCACCCTCTGCCATGGGCAGGGACACCTCCCACTGGATCAGGGGCTCCAAGCCCCATCCAGCCTGGCCTTGAACCCCTCCAGGGATGGGGCAGCCACCCCTGCTCTGGGCAACCTGGGCCAGGGCCTTCCTCACCCTCACAGCAAAACATTTCTCCCTAAGATTTCATCCCCATCTCCCCTCTTTCAGCCCAAAACTGTTCCTCCTCATCCCATCCCTGCTCTCCCTGATCCAGAGCCCCTCCCCAGCTTTCCTGGAGCCCCTTTCAGCACTGGAAGCTGCTCTAAGGTCTCCCCGCAGCCTTCTCTTCTCCAGCCCTCAGATCATTTCCGTGGCCCTGTTCCAACAGGCCACAGAAATGTTGAGGAGCGTTCACAATCTACCCCACTGCGAGCCAACCTCAGCACACAGAACTTTGCTGGGAGTAACACAGAGATGCTCCTGCAAGGCACATTTGTAACCGAAAGCTGCAGGTATTTCCCTTTCCCGCTAGAGATCGCAGTGTCATTAAAGAGACCGAATGCCTCCCACGTGCTCCAGAGCAAGACGGGGCCAAACAGAGCCACGTCACCGCTCTCTAGATCTGTTCACTGCTCTCGGGTAGGGAGAGAACACCAGGCAAAAGCCTGTGTACTCCCTACTCCAGGATTTTTATGGAAACCTTGTCTGCAATTTAAAAAAGAAATTCCAGCCCCAGCATCCCAGCCTCTCTTCCCCTCCCAAACCCTGTCTGCTCAATCTTAGAGACAGAAATATAAAGCAAAAAGAGCCCCGCGCACCCCATTACTCAGTTTTTAACCTATTGGCATCATCGCTACTGAAGACTGACATAGAGAAGCCGCAAAACCATCCTCTGCTTGCACAATCCACCAGCACGGAGCATGCTGCCTGCTGGCTGCTTGCACGTGCTGTGAGGAAGAAACTTCTGAAACTAAAGAGATCCCCACAAACCAAAACCAACCCCTTTTTGAGACCCTATGTAGCTCAGCCAGAGAATTCTTAAGCTTTTACGTTCGGATTTTCTTGGGAGAGACAGGAATTACAGCCAAGTAAATAAACCAGCCGTGAGGGAACAATGTTCTCTCACAAATCTCCCTCCTGCTACAACCAGAGGCTGCCCAAGAGGTGGTGGAGTCCCCATCCCTGGAGGGTTTCACAGACAGGTGGATGAGGTGCTCGGGGATCTGGGTTAGTAGTGGACAGGGACGGGTGGACTTGAGGATCTCAAAGGTCTTTTCCAGCCGAGGGCCTCTATTATATTCTCCATCAAAACCCGTCCCCCGCCGGCCGAAGGGCCCGAGCGAAGCCGCCGCTCACCTTGTCCTTGCTGACGCGGTACAGGGCGGAGCTCTCGGTGATGGAGGTTTGCGTGTCGCGGTATCTCCCCGTCAGCAGCTGCCAAGAGAAAAGCCCTGTCAGACAGCGGCGGGAGGACGCCCCGGCGGCCCCGCCCGGGCAGGCCCGGCCGCCCGCTCACCCGAGCGAAAAGCAGCGTCTTCCCGGCGTCGCAGAGGCCCAGCAGCAGCACCGCCCTCCGCCGGCTCCGCCTGCCCTGCACGAGGCGCCACAGCACTGCGGGGAGAGAGGAGGGAGCGCCTCAACCCGCCGCCCGCCCCGCCACTCCCGGGCTCGGGGGGGCGCGGGGAGGCACTCACGTAGCGTGACGGCGACGACGAGCAGCGCCAGCAGCACCGAGAGCAGCGCCGGGGCGGCCCCGGCCGGCCGCACGGCCTCCGGCTGCGGCTCCGCGCTCCCTGCCATGTCCGCGCCGCCACCCGCTTCCGGTCCCGCCACCCGCTTCCGGCTCCTCGACTTCCGGAGTTGTAGTTCCAGCTTCCTGTTCCGCTCACGGGTGACCGGAAGCAGGGCGCGGGGGTCTCACGGGAGTTGTAGTTCCTGGAGGTGGGGACTTCCTGCAGCCGCGCCGAGCCTGGCTCCCCGCTTCCGCACAAGTGTGCGCGGAGGCTCACGGGAATCGTAGTTCTCGGGGAGTGGGGACGTCCCACAGCCACGCCGGACTCTCTGCTTCCGGTCTCGCGCAAGGGCTGCCGGGAACGGGGCGCGGGTGCTCACGGGAGCTGTAGTTCCTGTGGGTCTGTTCCCCGCAGCCACGCGATATAGATCCCAGTATCCAGCCTAAACCTGCCCTGGGCAACTTGAGGCCGTTTCCTCTTGTCCTGTTGCCCATCGCTTGGGAGCAGAGCCCAGCACTCACCTCTCCACAACCTCCTTTCCGGGAGCTGCAGACAGCGATGAGGTCTCCCCTCAGCCTTCTCCAGGCTGAACAGCCCCACGTCCCTCAGCCGCCTCTCAGAACCCTCGTTCTCCAGCCCCTTCCCCAGCTCCGTTCCCTTCTCTGGACGCGCTCCAGCCCCTCAATGTCCTTCTTGCAGTGAGGGTCCAAAACAACCCAGGATTCGAGGTGCGGCCTCCCCAGTGCTGAGTCCAGGGAGACGATTCCTTCCCTGCTCCTGCTGGCCCCCCCTGAGCTGATCCAAGCCAGGATGCTGTGGCCTTTTTGGCCACCTGGGCCCCTCCTGGCTCATGTTGAGCCGCCGTTGACCAGCACCCCCGGGGCAGCTTTCCAGCCCTGGGTGGCAGCTCCTACAGCCAGAGACACTCAGGAAGGGATGGGATTAAGGACCATTTGGAAAAAATCTCAGGACACCCCTTTTACATTTGAGATTTTATTTCTTGCTGTGATGGCAGCAGAGAATGATAAAGTCTCCAAGAGCCACGTTCGGAGGGGTGAGGAAGGGGCAGAGGAAGCAGCGAAGGCAGGCGGCCCTCTGCGCATCGGTGTTCGGTGCTGAGGGCACGAGAGGAGTCATGGCTTGAAGCTTCCTCCCCCTCCACAAGCGTCATTCCCCCCTCGTTACTTCTCTTCAAGGAACGTGCACACCTGGAGGAGACCTGGAGAGGGAAAGGACAGGGAGAAGCTCAGCTCCTGCCTTTAAACACCAGCGCACTGCACTCCCAGCCCTGCCAACAGCTTCCTCGCGTGGCAAATTTATGGTGTGCCACAAAAAATACGTGTGTTACCCCAGAGAGCACCGAGCACACACTGACCCGGGGCGGGAGTGTTCCTTTTATCGTTTCTTCAAACGCACATTTGCTAAAAGTGAGTAAAAATCTTCGATTCTCATTGATGTCAGAGCAGGAGACACTGAGACAGCTTTCAGTTCATCCAAGGAGCTTTCAGAAAAGTATACTGGCATCTCCCTGAGCTATCTTCATTTTGCTTTAAGAAATTAAATGACAGCTCCAGAAGAAACTGCCCTCAAGGCTAAGAGCTGTGACTCATGGCCTTCTTCCTGGAGATGCTACAGTTACCTGATGGATTGCAGGTGTTGAGGCTAGAAACGGAAGCGTAGTATTGATCTCCAAGGAATTCCTTGTATGTTATTCCATCGCGGAGCTTGACCAGACACTTGGTTGAGTCTTTAAAGAGCAGGTCCTTGGTTTGAGACTCGAACATCTTGAACCTGTCTGACTCAATTCCATGCGATCCAAACAGTTTCTGAAAGAAAGGCAGAAAGAGGTGAATGTAAATGAAAAGTAGAAAGCTGGTAAGAGTTGGCTGGTACAAGCCTAGCTCTTAGTCTTTCCTCTTCACCATCATCTGTGGGTAACCTGATCAAGGACAGGTTGAGAGAGTTGGGGTTGTTCAGCCTGGAGATGAGAAGACTCTGGAGAGACCTTAGAGCAGCTTCCAGTGCTGAAAGGGGCTCCGGGAAAGCTGGGGAGGGGCTCTGGATCAGAGAGGGCAGGGATAGGATGAGGACCCCTTCCAGCCCAAACCGTTCTATGATTCTAAGGTGGTAGAAGAGACAGGGAAGTTTGGAAGGGATAGAGGAAGCAGGAGGCTGAGGGACTGTCACCCTGTATTGTTAAGTTAAAATCTTAGGTTTTGCATTGACTCTGCGAAACTCCGAGCATCCTTGCTTTAAAAATTCGTACGTTCTGCACCAAAACCACCCCAGAATATTTCTTCTTCTGTCAGTCCCACTCACCTCTTGTCTCTCCATCAGCTCTTGGATTTTTTTGGCTTTCTCAGGACGTGTGACCACAGCGTGGGTAGGAACTTTAGCCAGGTTGCAGTCCCTGTAAGCCATGACATTTGCCCGATGCCCATCAAGGCACAGCAACTCAAATTGGTCCATTTTCAGATCTTTGGCCCATTCTTCTTTATTTTTGCCTTTAAAGAGAATTGGTTTGGAGATTCAGAGATCTTTGTAGCAGAAGAACGTCACCCTCACCACACCTAAGCAAGGGATTTGTCTCTGCCTGTGTGTGCGCTGGCACTTAGAGGCTTGGTGAGTGCAAAGGAGGCTGGAAGTAAAGCTCAGCAAGAGTCAAGAGGATGAGCTGGACTCTCAGAGCAGGCTGGGAAGTTCAGTTATATCTCCTTCCTTGCAATTTTTGTTTTCCCCCCAAATGACTGGTGCCGGGGCAGGAGCCCCATGGTTCAAGGACCACCAGAATAGTCGTGCAGCTGGAATTAAAGGCTGTTAAAGGAATTGGCTCCGCAGGAGGTGATGCTTGAATTCTGCTTCTCCTGCAGGAGGAAGGAGACCGGCAGGATGAGCAGTAAATCTCACTATAACCTCCTGCACCGAGAACAAAAATAATGCAGGCAAGGGAAGGCAGCCCTGCCAGGCCCCCAGCAGCAGAATAACCACGTACCACCGGTGTTTTCATCGATGATTGAGTGCTTAATAAAGGCCACATCGCCCCGCTCGACCAGACACCTGAGAAGAACAAAGAGAGGCAAGTGATGCAGAGGCTTGAATCTTGGCCCTTTCCCACAGATTTTATAGAATCATGGAATCACAGAATGGTTTGGGTTGGAAGGGACCTTGAAGATCATCCATTTCCAACCCCCTGCCATGGGCAGGGACATCATTTTGCAGGTTATCAACACGAGGCTCCATATGTGACCCCCTGTAGCCTCTGTGAGCAGCCCCAGAGAGCAGCTCCAGCGTTCCCAGCACGTACCTGAAAGCTCCAGTGTAGCCGTAGTATTTCTCATGGCTGTTGGCAACGCAGATCTCCGGTGGGATCCTCCCTGAGCCCTGGCAGAGCTTGCAGAGGCGAGAGTTTGGAGAAGACCCGGGAGCACAGCCCTCACTGAAGTATTCATCTGCAGGCAAGAACAGGAAAAACTCGAATTATTTTCTTTTAAAAATATGATTGCATGTTGGTTTGTATTTGTGGTCACTGGAAACAGACAATGAGAAGGAGCCCGTCCAGAGACCTCCAGGTGAGCTCTCATAAGAGTGGAGTGGACAAGAGTCTTCTCCATTCCCCGTCTTTGAGGCTCAAGAGACTTTGAAGATCAGACGAAGGATGGAAGAACATTTTTGCAAGGGGATTCCCAGCTCAAAGAAATGGATGCAAAACTCAGCTCACCGAAGTTGCAGTTCCCCGTCTTGTTGTGAATCAAGCCCATGGGGATGTTCCAGCCCGCAGTTCTCCCAACAGCAGTGTGGCACGACTTCTTGCCCTGCAGATTGTTCCAGGTGATACTACTATCAGATTTCTTCACGACAGCCACAGCAAAGTAGGATGCTTGAAAGAAGATAAAATAGAGGAGAATTAAGGACTGATTGGAGGATCCCGCCACGCTTCCTTAGGAGAGCATTAGTTCCACCTGAGAGAGGGCATCTCTTCAGAGCAAAACAGAAATACCTTGCACTTATAAATGATTTGCCAGGCAGTGACAGAATAATTTGCAGATGAGCTGCATCTGCTCCCACCACGCTTCTAGAAAATTCTCATCCCTGACATTCCCTTCCTCAAACTCTGATGCTCGGGTGTGTGAGAAGGCCATAGCAAGCCACAAATGATGACTCCTTATCCCCTCCTGATATCTTATCTCCTCTTCAGCAAGGGACAACATGCTTCCCTCCTTTCCTTCATTCCATTTCTATGAAGAACAATCATTTGATGTCACAGCCCAGCCCTTCTTTCCCTGATCGCAGCCACGGCACCGCTATGGTTTGGTAGCAGGACTAAGCACAAATCTCTGCCCCTACCACGTGCTTTGTCACAGTTCCTGCTTGCAGACTAAGACTTTCTCTCTCTGAACACTAAATTTGTCTCCCAAATTTTTCATGTCTACACTGGACACAGTGGGTCTTTGTGGGAAAACATCCATCAGGATATTATGGCCTCAAGCTCTGCCAGGAGAGGTTCAGGCTGGACATTAGAAAACAAATTTTCACAGAGGCTGCCCAGGGAGGGGGTTGAGTCCCCTTCCCTGGAGGGGTTTAAGGGACGGGTGGACGAGGTGCTGAGGGACATGGGTTAGTGATTGATGGGATTGGTTGGACTCGATGATCCGGTGGGTCTCTTCCAACCTGGTGTTTCTATGATTCTATATTCTGCCCCCTCTCTTGGTGGTAATTACCTGGTTCTGCTTCTGCTTTGCTGCATTGACTCTCATCTGAAAGGGGGGAAAAGAAGAGATTAGACTGAAGTTAGGGCAAATAAAAAAAAAAAGTAGATCGAGCGCACTAATTTCTGGAGAAACTTAAGTCTAGAAGTGACTGTTTCAGGTAACACCTTGTGCCTTCATTGAACAGAGCAAGATCTGCTCCTCAGAGCTAAACCAACTAGTTTTACCCAAGACCAGTGCTAAAGAACAGGGACATTGTGATTAAAGCAAAGAAGATGGGAGCTGGAGGTCGTTGCATGCCTGGCTATCAATGCCCGCTCTCCCACCTGCGTGTAAAACAAGGTGTGCAGTGGTGAGCTGCTGCCTCTGGGCACGGGGGGTTTCTGTAGGATGCAGCCCTGTGGCTGCTTTTCACAGTTCAGAGTTGAAGCCAGTGCGTGTGCACCAGGTGCTCCTCACCGCCACGACCCAGCGGGGCAGCCCAGGCTGTGCTTACCCTCGTAGTTTTCTCCCATCACGGGCACCAAGCCGCACACGCCGGCGGTGTAGACAAACCCTCCGTCTAAGCTGATAGCATCTGCTTCACCTTTCTGCAATGAAAATGATGCAACGATGGAACGATGCTGTGGGCGTCCCCAGACCAGCGCTTTCCAGAAATCAGATTGCCCTGGCTGTAAGGGGGGAAGGCTGGAGGGGCCATCCCTGAGCACACGGACAGCTGAGGTCTCATAGATACAAAGACAGGGAGTTCTGAATGGTTGCTCCCATGCGCTTGTGACCACCTCCAGCGGCAGCTCCTCTCCCCAGACACTCGCGGGTGCAGTCGTCTGTCTTCCCTAGCTTGCTTCCCTGCTTCTCTACCAGACTTCCTTCTCTCACCTTTCCAGTTTGCAATTTGTGCCCTCTTCATGGTATTGACCCAACCATCTGAGCTCCCACCAGTCTATGCTATGGAATCACTCCCCTTCTATGCAGGCAACTATTTTTCTCTGCATTTTACCGTCCCTTTCTAAATAATAAAAAGTTACTTTACACCAGAAAACTGGTTTTTATTTGATAAACCTCAAAAAAAAGAACACCGTCCTGTAATTTTTTTAAAATATCATAGAGTCATGGAATGGTTTGGGTTGGAAGGGACCTCAAAGCCCATCCAGTCCCACTCCTGCCCTGGGCAGGGTCACCTCCCACTGGCCCAGGCTGCTCCAAGCCCCATCCAACCTGGCTTTGAACCTCTCCAGGGATGAGGCAGCCACCCCTGCTCTGGGCAACCTGGGCCAGGGCCTCTTCACCCTCATTGTGAAGAATTTCTTCATAATGTTTAATCTGAATCTTCCCCCTTCCAATTTAAACCCATTTCCCTCTGTCCCATCACTCCATACCATTGTAAAAAGCCCCTCCCCGGCTTTCCTGGAGCCCTTTTTAGCACTGGAAGCTGCTCTAAGGTCTCCCCACGGCCTTCTCTTCCCCAGGCTGAACGACCCCAACTCCCTCAGCCTGGCCTCATAGCAGAGGATACGTTAATCAGGCCTTTTCCCTGGGATGAGGTTGTTTTCTGCCCACTGCTATTTCTTGCAGACCTCCCAACAATTTCAAATCTATCCTCCCCAACCCATCGATTGCCACGCTGAAAGAAGCAACGCTGCTCTCCATCTGAGAGGTTCACCAAGAGAAGAAATGGGGGAACAAAGCCGTACCATGATCTTAATAATGCAGTCATCGTTGCTTTCTGCCACGGTGCACTCCACCTCGCCGTTGCTCACCACACTCCAGAAGTCACACTTACTCTTCTCTTTCTTGCCTACCGCACACCACCGGGTCTTGTTTTCTCTGCGGTTGGAGTTCAACTGATCTGGAAAACCACCAGGGGGGAAAAGAAGATAAGCCTAGAGCCCTGTCGAAGTGTAAGGCGACACGTGGTACTTCATGGGACTCGGCCACGAAACCATCTGTACACACCAACCTCTTGCTGCCCAGGGCAAGATGTTTATGTTTAGAATCATAGAATCATGGAATGGTTTGGGTTGGAAGGGACCTCAAAGCCCATCCAGCTCCAACCCCTGCCACGGGCAGGGACACCTCCCACTGGATCAGGGACACCTCCCACTGGATCAGGGACACCTCCCACTGGATCAGGTTGCTCCAAGCCCCATCCAACCTGGCCTTGAACACCTCCAGGGACAATGGAGGCAATAAACCCTTTAATAAGCCCTGGGCTGGTGTGAGTACAAGGATGATTCTTTTAAGTGTGTTTTAGAGGCCATTTGTGGGAAGTTTGACTCTCACAACACCAGCTAGGACATCAGTAAAGGCTTGATGAGTCTAGATGGAAATAAAGGACACTGCTTCTTCCAGGGACCCATACAGGACCTGGTGTCCCAGGATGTTCCTTCCTCTACTGTCCCAGAAATGACTTTTCTAAGCTGCAGCTTTGACAATGCACCATATAACCGTGGGCAGTTTTTGTTGTGGTAGCGTATGTAGACTATTCCACCTTTGTTGGTGCGACGATGATGTTATTTTGACCTTGGAATCAGTAATATTCCTTGTCTCGCCTACCTTTCTGAATGCTCTGGATGGCGCTGTAATACTCAAAGCCCAGGTAGAGCTGGGTATCCATCAGCGAGGGGATGCGCTTCAGGTGTATAGCAGAGTCTTTGAAAAGCAAGTCTTTGAGGGTTGCATCCTTCTTGCCAGGTGGCCCAAAGAGGTGGAAGCTGCCAGTTGTGCCGTGACCAAATTTTTCCTGCCCCGAAGGAAAAATAATCAGCAAACGAGTGAAACAAAGCTCTTGGGAAGCTGGAGAGAGCACGCAGAGCCAGAGGAAAGAAGAGGAGATACTTGGGGAAGGAAAGGAGGGCTTGGCCATACCTGTGCTTTTGTGAGGAAGGTCAGGATGTCTTCAACCTTGTTATCATCTCGAGCCATAACAGCATGAGCAGGCACCCTGGCCCAGTGACAGGCTTTGTAGTTGTCCACGGGCGCACGGGTGCCGTCCAGACACAGCAGCTCGTAATCGTCCTTCTCATCTGGGGCATTTTCTGGCAAGGAGAGAAGGACCGGGAGTTGCATCACAGTGAAAACAGACAAAAAAAAGAGAGGGGAAAAAAAAAAAGCCTCTCTGGGGGCAGCTTTGTAATTAATTATCTCTGCAGAAGCTCAGAGGAGAATTCTTTTCAGAAGACAGGTTGCGTGCTCCCCCTTTGCAGTAGTTACACAAAGGCAGCTGAGGGAGGAGAACATCTGGCCAGTGGAAGGAAGACCTCTGCCTCTGTCCCACCTAACTAAGAGGATTTATGTGGCAGTAGCACCTAGACATCTGGACACAAGAAATGATGCAGATACAAATAGATTAACAAACATGAAGAGAAACAAGCGATCTCGTACGCCTACCTAGAACAGTTGTGTGTTTCACAAAAGCCACGTCTCCTTTTCCGTCCTTCAGACACCTGCAGGTGGGAGGAACAGAAGAGATGGTACAAACCCAGACAAGGCAGCTCCCTGTCTCCTGTCACAGCAAATGTCACAAACTGCAACTGCAGAGCAGGCATCTTCCCTCAGAAAAGCCTACGCTGGCAGGGAAGAAAATGTAATTGTAGAGAAGCCCCGTTAGACTTGGCACAACATGAATGCGGTGCGACCTTGAGTCTTTGCAAAACTGCAAAAAGAATTGTGGAATCATGAAGACTGGAGAAGCCCTTTCAGCTCATCCAGTCCAACCATCAGCCCAACGCCCCCGTGCCGGCCGAACCATGGCCCGAAGTGCCACCTCTACAGCTTTTTGAACCTGCTTTTGGAGCTGCACGAGGCTGTTGTGACTCAAGTGCAGGACCCAGTACTTGGTCGTGTGCAACCTCATACAATTGGCCTTGGCCCATGCATCCAGCCCGGCCAAGTCCCTCTACAGAGCCGTGACCCTTGGATCCAGCCTGTCCTGGTCCCCCTGCAGAGCCTTGGCCCATGGATCCCTGCTGCCTCTCCCACCTCCTGCTCGGTGCCTGCTGGTTATTTCTAACTGCGTCTTTAATTACCAGAACTCCCAGTGGTTATATGAATTCAGTGCCCTCAGGATTACAGAGCAGCCCTGCCTGCTGCAATGAAAACTCACATATGTCAAGGCTAGACTGAAGGAAAGATAGTTAATACTCACTGGAAAGCTCCAGAATATCCAGAATAAGGCCCTGTGCGGGAGCATTTGTTTTTTGAGTCCCCTTTGCACTGACGACACAGTTTTGCTTCACTTGTGGCACCAGGCACGCAGCTGGCAGAGAAAAAATTGGCCACCGCTATGGGTGAGAAAGAAGCAGAAATTAGTCTAAAATTCACTTTTGCACGGACCTGGGAGCGAGGAGACGCATCAAGAAGGTCAGTGACTCAACTGCTCAGCGAGCCACTTCTGCAGAAGGTTGAGCAGGATCGCTGGTACGACCACTCCCAGCTGAGCATCAGCCCCTTTATCTCGCTCTTCCCTCCTCACCTTGTTCGATGGAGGCTGAGTCTTTGCCATCCCACTTGATGTCTTCCCGGTGGAGGAGTGTCCCAATGGGGATGTTCCAGCCAGCAGACCTGCCCAGGCCCGTGTGGCAGGAGGTCTTGCCCTGCAAGGTATCTATTGTGAAGCCTGTTCCTTTCTTCACGACGGCCACGGCATAGTAGCTGGTTGTGGAGCCTGAGGGGCAAGAAATAAGCAGGAAAGCAATGAAAAATAGCAGGGCTTGGGAACATTTCAAAGCCTGCCAAACCCCTGGTTTCAGAGAACAATGTGCTACGCTTCCAAATAGTTAGTGACTTTGCTTGAACGCTCATTTTCTTAGGAGCGAGCTCCACTAACGAAGCAACATGTGATGGGAAGTGAGCTGAACATACTATCACACGCAAAACGCTTTGCTATGGGCAGGTGTTAGACGTGCCCATAGTTTTGTAAGGATGCTTCAACAAGGCTTCTTGGCAAACCTCCTTCAGCAAACCTCTTCTTAGATGCCGTTTCCCACTGAAGCGTACACTGAAGAGACTGAAATTCCACATATAGTCTTTAAAATTACACCTAGTCCACAACACGCTAAGCGTGAATAAAATGACTGAGTTTTAGAGGTGGTAGAGACCACAGCCTTCCATTTAGTGGCAATGCTGCTGCCTCTTCAATCTTTGTCTTTGTCTTGATGACTGTTCAGGAAGATACACGGGTTATCTGAGCCATCTAATTCAGTGGGCACTGAAAGAAGACCTCTGGGACCAGCACAGTTTTAATGCCATGCTTCAGGAGCACTTTGATTTCTGCTCACAGTGCTCTCCTTCCATGGCAACTGCATCATCACAGGATCAGTGACTGTCAGCGTGGTCAGAAATGGGGGCTGGCTTTGTCCCCTTCCCATTTCAGTGGATCTGTGGTCATGAGTGAAGGTCATAGAATCATAGAATAGTTTGGGTTGGAAGGGACCTTAAAGATCATCTATGATCATCCAAGGGCAGGGACACCTCCCACTGGATCAGGGGCTCCAAGCCCCATGCAACCTGGCCTTGAACACCTCCACGGATTGGGCAGCCACAGCTTCCCTGGGCAGCCTATGCCAGTGTCTCACCACCCTCATAATGAAGTAATTCTTCCTTATGTCTAGTCAAAGATCCACGTTTTGATATGACTGCCCCCCATCCTTTCTCCTCTGGGATCTGGAAGCCAGGGACAAGGTCTCAGACCCCCAGCAGAAACAGCGCGGGAGCTCTGTGGGGAAAGCACGGCCTTTGTACCTTGTGGTTTGTTCCCACCCCTTGGCTTAAAAATCCTGCATGGAAATGTACCTCCACTCTGTTCGTAGACCTCAGCAGCAATGGGCTTCAAACGGTAGGGGGCAAGGCCTGCCTCGAAAATGTGGCCACCGTCCAAGCTAATGGCGTCTGCTTCATTGTCCTAAACAGCAAAAAGGTTTTAGTCAATCAACAAAGAGCAGGGATGCATGAGGGAAAAACGCTTCCCTAGAGTCTCTCCTGGATCCTTGTGAGTGAGTCCTCTACAGGGACATGACAGGCAACAACCAGTGATCCAAAGGGAACTCCAGCCTTTTCCAGGTGTAACCGGCTGCTGAAACATCACAGAATGATGGGATGGTTTGGGTTGGAAGGGACCTCAAAGCCCATCCAGTCCCACCCCTGCCATGGGCAGGGACACCTCCCATGGATCAGGGGCTCTAAGCCCCATCCAGCCTGGCCTTGAACCCCTGCAGGGATGGGGATCCGTGACTTCTCCGGGCAGCATCCTCAGTGCCCAGCACAGATATTTGCTGCCCACTCACCGCAATGGCTTTTATGCAGTCCAGATACGACGTTTTCTGCAGGCAACTCAAGGAAACGCTCTCTTGTTGCATGTGGTCCCTTAGGCTGTTGCATTTGTTCTCTTCTGGTGAGGATATTGTGCACCACCTGATGTTTGCCTTCTGGGGAGCAGCAAAACACAGAGCTGTTGAAAGAAGCAGAAACAAATAGTCTCAGAGAGGTGGAAAGGCATCAGTTGGAGAAAAACAACATCTCTGTTAATAGATCTCTGGTTCCCTGCAGCCACGGCCTCGGGCGACAGGCAGGTGTAGGATCTCCCTCGCACATCTCCTAAGCCACGCAGGAGAGTTATTTCTTTCTTGATGTTGTGTGCACCTTTGGGAACACCTGGGAGGATTGTTCCTGTCTGTGGGGGTCCCGCACAGCATCACGGGGCCCGCTGCCTCCTCCAGGAACGAGACCCTTCGCTCCCTTTCCAGGCAGTGGTCTCCTGGTCAGGTGCAGGCAACAGCAATCTCCTACCTGCTGAAGCTGGGAGCACAGAGAGAGGAGAGAAAGAACCGCTTCAGGCAGAGCTAGCTGTGCAGCAGCACAATTTAGGCATCAGCCCCACAGGAGCCGGAGCCAAGAGCAGTGGCAGGACAGGAGCAGAGCAGGGAGCAGGCACTCCTTTAATTATTTAAGCTCTATTTTATTCTCCCTTCCTTCAGGATTAACCCAAGATGTATACAGGCTTGGCAGGCAGGTCTTGCTCTAGTTTCCACACACACACACACTCCCAAGCTGATCCCCTGCTCCTCTCCTGGCACAGCAGCTGCCTGGAGGTGGGTTTCCCCTCGCCCCGCAGCAGCAGGAGCGCGGAGCCTCTCCCAAGCTGTCCTCCTTTGCCCGGAGAAGGGTGCTGAGCATCCCTCCTCCTTGCCAGGCAGGTGCTCGGCACCTTGCTGCGGGGAGCTGCCGCTCTCCCCCCAGCTCAAGGCAAAAGCTGCTGGCATCCCTGCTCCAAACGCTGCCCTTGTTGATGAAGATCCACAGCTACCAGAGCAGGCGACCAGCAGGTGCTCCTCTGCTTTTATGTCCTGGCTTTTACTCGACGGCCACCTGGCTCTGGCACGTGCAACAGCTCCAAAACAGCCTTGGCCAAGGGGGAAACCTGGGGTCCTGGAGGGTTTGGACTCTTCTTTTGCCCCAGAGCTGCTCTCAGCAGGCACTTACCCACTACCCCGAAGGTCAGCACAGTAGAGAGTAGGAGTTTCATGCTGCAGCAGGGAGTCGGGTGCCGAGGAGGGGATGCAGCAGCCTTGGTCACAGACCGTCCCCTCCAAGTCTGTGATGGCTCAGGAACCGCTTTCTTCCCTTTTTATAGAGCAACAGCCTTGGCTTTGTTTGCAGAAGCAATGACCTAACACTGTTTGTCCTTCCTTGTTTCTCAATAGCTCCTAAATCGCCCCCCTCCCTGGATCAGCCCATTTTTAGGAAGCCTTTCACTTTGGCACTGAACCCCTCTGCGGGCAGGAGTCAACGCAGGGCAAGGCGCTTTTCATTTTCCAAGGGGCTTCAGATGGAAAATTCCCCGAGTTGTGACATTTGAATTCCTCTGCGGGCTGTAACGCCGCGGGAGGGGCTCTCGGCTTTGTGCTGGCCACCCCCTGCCTCGCACAGCTTAATCTCACAAAGTCCCTGCTGGATCCAGTGCTGAGTTTTGCCTGGTTTCCAGTAACCACAGCTCCGTGCCTGGTGCCCTTTGGCTCGCAGCACCCTCAGCGCTCGCTTGGCGATGGCCAGAGGGTGGAAAGGCAGCAAATGTTCCTTACGCATGATCTAGCACAGCTTCTCGCGGGGGCCAAGAAAGTCAATAGCAGCGACCAAGATGCTTAATAAGTGCCTTGCGGCCAGAAGGAGACATCGCGGTGCATCTTTGTTAAGTGCTTGGGATCAAGCTGGAAAGAAATACACGTCCAGAGAAAGGAATGGAGCTGGGGAAGGGGCTGGAGCCCAGGGGTTCTGGGAGCAGCTGAAGGACCTGGGGCTGTTTAGCCTGGAGAAAAGGAGGCTGAGGGGAGACCTCATCGCTCTCTGCAGCTCCCAGAAAGGAGGTTGTGGAGAGGTGGGTGCTGGGCTCTGCTCCCAAGTAACAAGTGATAGGATGAGAGGGAATGGCCTCAGGTTGCACCAGGGAAGTTTTAGATTGGATACCAGGAAAAATTTCTTCATGGGAAGAGTGGTGGAGCCCTGGCAGAGGCTGCCCAGGGCGGTGGTGGAGTCTCCATCCGTGGAGGGGTTCAAAAATGTGTAAAGGTGGCACTTTGGGCCATGGTTCAGCAGGCACAGAGGGGTTGGGCTGACAGTGGGACTGGATGAGGTGAGAGATCTTTTCTAACTTTAATGATTCCATGGTTCTATTCTATGGCTTCCAGCCACCTTCATCCGGAAAGTCACTGGCCACATGGAGAGCACCTTCTAAACCTCCTTTTGTTGCTGCTAAATCCTACCTTTCTCCATGATGGATTTCCATTCACCTCCTGGTCTATACTCTTCTTGTGGCAACACTTCTTCAGCAACTTTGCCTCTCCTGTGGCCACGATGTGCTGCTCCAGGCTGCCGCAGAGCATGAAACGAGCTGAATTGTTGTTACACATCCCAAGTTCGTTGTATTGCAACACTATGGATCCCAGCTGTTCTGAAAGGGGATGCTGCTAAAAATTACACAAATGATGAAGAAATAAAAAATTAGCGCGCTCTCTGCCCCACCACAAGACAGTGGTGAAGCACAAACACATCCGAAATCCAAGAAAAGAACAGGGCTCGGCCCCACACAATGTCAAATCGAAGGCAAAATAAGAGCACTTATTTCTCCATCTCCTTTATTACTGCAGACCACGCTGTGGTTTGTGGTTGAGACGAGGCTGGACTGGAGTCCTGCTGTGTCCTAGGGGAAGGACATTTGTAGTAATTGGGCTGGGATAAAGTTAGAGCTGGCACCACCGCCTGGGCGAGGGCTTGGCTTTATCACCGTGCTGGCTGCTCCTCGCGGCAAAACTCATCCCGGAGCCAACGCAGCTGAAAGGAGCCTGGAGTCGAGTCCTGGTGGTGTGTGCATGCGGGAAAACATTAACTGGAGAGAGGGAAAGCTGCGATCAAGGCACCACAGCAACACAGACATCTCCCCAAGCCCTTTGGATGGTTGTTTCCGTAGAGGTGCTGCTATCTAGCAGTGGAGGCCTTTGGAGCTAATGCTGCTCTTCCCAGGGGTCACCAGGCTGGCTGTGTGATGGAGACCCAGCTCCCCTTGAGATATTAAGGAGAAAAAGCACTGAAAATTAGAAGGAAATAAAATTGAATCAATCAAACTTTGAGGTGGGATGGGGCAGCAGGCAATATACACCCACTGGGACTTTGGGATTATCTGTAGGAGCTGGCTTGTTTCCCTCAAGAAATGGGAATTTCCAGTTTGAGGGCTGGATGACAAGAACGTCAGCATGGCCAACTGTGACAGATGAGCTCAAGTTCTTGGCCTGGCCTGGCCCCACACGTCACATCACAGCAGGTGAAGGCAAGACCCACCTGGAGCCCTGGGTCCAGCTCTGGAGTCCTGAGCACAGGGAGGGCACGGAGCTGTTGGAGAGAGTCCAGTAGGAGGCTACAAAGATGGTCAGAGGGCTGGAGAACCTCTGCTACGGAGAGAGGCTGAGAGAGTTGGCTCCAAGAAGACCGTCCCGTGGCCTTTCAATATATAAAAGGGCTTACAGGAGATGGAGAGAAACCTTTGACCAGGACTTGCAGTGACGGGACAAGGGGCTGTGATTTTAAACGGAAAGAGGGGAGATTTAGACTGCATGTAAGGCAGAAATGTTTTGCTGTGAGGGTGAGGAGGCCCTGGAACAGGTTGCCCAGAGCAGGGGTGGCTGCCCCATCCCTGGAGGGGTTCAAGGCCAGGCTGGATGGGGCTGGGAGCCCCTGATCCAGTGGGAGGTGTCCCTGCCCATGGCAGGGGTGGGGACTATGCGATCTATAAAGGTCCTTTCCAACCCAAATCATTCTATGGTTTGACGTTCGGGTACCCAGAAAGGGCAGGGAGAAGTCAGGGGGCTTCTGCAGGGCTGGCTTACCTGGTCATTGTAAGCATCTGGGGCAACTCCCAGCCCTCCTGCCCTGTTCTGGGTCTCCCCTGGAACAAGGAGTCACTGGTCCCTTGGAGCTGAGGTCGGCACGGAGCTTGCAGGAGCTGCAGGCTGCGCTGTGGGAGCACCAGCTCCGCAAGCCTCTGCGTGGCCAAGGGCACAGTGGGACCAGCTTGGCATTCCCCGTGGCTCCCAAGGCCTGACAGATACCTGGAGAGCTGTGGCAGTCTTTCCAGAAACACACTTTCAGTCCCTGCTTGGACCTAGAGGTCAGTTTTGAAGCTGCACTAGAACTCCAGAGTCATCCTGGTTGGTTTGTTTTTCAGGAAATGCCACAGTTTCCCTGCTGGTTAGGAGAAATAACTCGGTGTCAGGTCCTCACTATGTTGCAATACGCTGTTTTCTACCTGGGACGAGCTGAACTGACCACTGGAGAGGGGGAGCTGATGTTGTTTGAGCCAATATTTGCTTCTAAGTATTGCTTAACTCCTAACCCGCACGCAGCAAAGAAAGAGCTCTCTGATAATTTGGAGCAGCTCTTCCCTGCTCGGAGCGCTGAGCCCAGCTGCAAACCGAAGCCTCTCGTCCGGAGCTGCTCATGATGCTTTGTCATCACCGGGTTGCAGTTTTAAGTTGGAAACTAACGTCACCTCACCAGTCGGGTACCAGCAGGCTGAGCCTTTTGGCTGGGAAGCACCTGCGGGTGCCTCTCCGTGCACATTCCCGTCTCCAGCAAACACCAACTGGCCCAGCATCGCCGAGGAAAGGGTTTTCTTGCCCTCCTCTCTCAAGCAGGTCACCAGCAATGGTTTCAACTCACCCGCTCTGATAGGCAATTAGCACCATTCCTCCTAATGAAAGATTCCGGTTTGCTTAATTAACCCGACGGTTAACAGGATTACCAGCAGCCCCGTGCAGCCTCAGGAGCTGTGAGAGTCTCGAGGCGCTTTTGGAAGGGACGGCAGAAAATCACGGCGGGTCAATCAATGCTGCAGAAGACACGCTTGCGGATAGAGCGGCTGGAGCTTGATAATGTTCACCTCCCACTTCCAAAGATCTGTGGGAACAAACCAGCAAATACTGATAGTCGGGAAAAGGAGTGCCAGCTGCCCTGCCTGGCCACGGCGCCCTGGGCTCCTTTCCCGCAGGACCCCCACGTCCCATGCCAAGCACACACCAGGGACTTGCACAACTCTGCTGGCCACAAAGTGGTTGTGACCATCTCCAGGGGACTTGCCAGGCAGCGTCCATGGGGGCGTGGAGACACAAGGAGATGCCAGACCATCCCAGAGGACCTGGCTGGGTGAGAACAGGAGAAAGAACAAGGTTTTGAGCAGCCTGGTCCAGTGGGAGGTGATCTTAAGGAGAAATGTTTTGCTGTGAGGGTGGGGAAGCCCTGGCCCAGGTTGCTGCCCCAGGGATGCCAGGTCAGATGGGGCTTGGAGCCCCTGATCCAGTGGGAGATGTCCCTGCCCATGTCAGGGACGGGACTGGGTGGGCTTTGAGGACCCTTCCAATCTTTCTATGATTCTATCTTCCTTGGTAGCCCACGGGCCACCTGGCCAGGCTGGCACGGCCATCCCCTGCTGCACCCAAGCATTGTGTTCAGGAGTTGGGCAGCCGCTCCGGCCAGAATGGAGATTTGGACATTCAATGAACGGGAAAAGGGTCAGCTCACCAGTGGGTCAAGCTGAACTCTACCACTTACTGCTCAACCCCTTTCCAGGTTGTTAATTCATGGTAATCATTAATACCAAGCCCCTGACTGAACATGGAGCCTCACAATAGCTAATTTTTAAACTGTCACCACAGCTACAAGCTGTTACCCATGTCCTGGTTGAAGCCACCTTCCCATTTACACATTCTCACAGCCAATACCTTCCCTTCCTGATTAATAAAAGTTGTTTTGAAACCACACACACACAAAAAATATATTGGCGAGCGTTCCCTTCCACTTCATAATTTTAAAGCAGCATTAAAGGGAATTGATGGAAATCAAGCTTCAGAATAACAGCAAGGCTTATGCTTTATTTGCGACCTTTTGAACTCTAGTTAAATTAATTTTTCTTCAGCTCTTGAGCTTTTCAAGCACAGATCTGGCAGTTGAACAGTGGCGAGCCATGCAAACGTCTCACCCTTTAGGGTTCCATAGCTAAGTACGACACCGATGACCGAATTATGGAACCAGGAGCTGGGAGGGCATCTCTTCCCCACCAATGCTGGTTACCACCATACCACGATTGAAAGGCTTCCCCTGCCCAGGACTGTCCGAGGAGCCCACGGGCAGGTTTGAACTTTCAGTTCCCCTTCTCCCTCTCAAGTGTCAGAGGAATTTATTTCCTGGTCGTTGGTCAAGATGTTCTCATGAAGATAAAATCCAAACTGCTCCTCCCATCCTCCCTGGTCACCCTGGGGCTGGCACAGCCCTGAAGGCACCACTGGACCCTGGCTCTCAAACCACCTCGTTCCTTCCAGTAACGACTGTTTTGCAATGTGGAAAATAATAAAAGGCTTGGGACGGCTCAGAGCTCTGGGAGGAGCAGAGATGGGGAGCAAAAGGCCAAGCTTAGCAGATTTGAAACCCCCTCCTGAGGCTTCAACCCTCCCAGCAGGATTGAGCTGCTGGTACCTGCCTGTTGAGTTGCCATTAGTTTCCACCTTGAAAATGCCAACCCCCTTTGGCATTTTAATCCTCTCAGTGCTTCCAGCTGTGGGGGTAAAGGAGGAAAAATCCAAGGCAGAGGTGTGGGGGCTTCAGAGCATGTGTCTGGCTGGGATTGGTCCTCGAGAGGGAGCTCTGGGTGGGATGGACAGCCGGACACAGCATCCCCCAGCAGGTGCGAGCACACAGGTTCCACTGCTGGGGGTGCCCCAGCACTGGGGAGAGCGACGGCCCCAACAGCTCCTGAAAACTGTTGCAAGAATAGGGAAGGAACTTGGAAAGTGTCTTGCTTCAGATGCTTTGCTGAAGGTTGCACAAGGTGGGGGAACAGGGTGCTCGGTAGGGGTAGTGATGGGCTGTGTTACAGACAGAAGGGAGAAACGGCTTTGTGTTCAACCCTCCAAGCACAGTGGGAAAAAAAAATTAACTCACAGAATCATGGAATGGCTTAGGTTGGAAGGGACCTCAAAGCCCAGTCAGTTCCACCTCGTGCTGTGGGCAGGGACACCTCCCACTGGATCAGGGGCTCCAAGCCCCATCCAGCCTGGCCTTGAACCCCTCCAGGGATGGGGCAGCCACCCCTGCTCTGGGCAGCCTGGGCCAGGGCCTCCCTGCCCTCAAAGCAGAACATTTCTCCCTAAGATCTCATCTCAGCCTCCCCTCTTTCAGCTGAAAACCGCTCCCCTCACCCCCTCCCTGATCCAGAGCCCCTCCCCAGCTTTTCTGGAGCCCCTTTCAGCACTGGAAGCTGCTCTAAGGCTTCTTTCTGAGGATCCTGCTACCCCAAGGTGCATCCTGCTCACCTTGCACAGAGATGGTGATGTTTGAGTCTCCTGCCCACCCGTCACACCATCGCTCCGGGCTCTCCATCCTTCTTGGTGCAGTCACCCCTTGCAGTACCCTGGCACACAGGAGAAAACAACACAAAGCTGGTTAGATCAGGGAATGGAAAACAAGGCAGCGACTCTCTTGTAGGGCAGTGAGCCCACGTTTCAGTCTCTTTACAGCCCATTTTGTCCTGGGCAACTGGGATTTTTACACAGCAGTAAAGATTTTCCCGTTGAGCCAAATGTTCCTGTCGAGTGCTGGCACTCAAAGGAGTCCCACAGCCCCGAGCTGACATCAACACCATCTTCTATAAACATGCCATGGAGAAATAACATTCACAAACAGCAGGAAAGGCTTTATGGAGATCCTATTACAAACAAGGTGTTTGTTCCTCTCACACATTCCTCTTAAGGTGGGAAATCCCCATGAAAAGACCAGGCTGGCCTTTAGTCAAGGACATGAGACTTGTGTAATGCCAGCGGGCTCCAGGGAAGCTGAAAACACCAATCTTTCTTGTCTACCACAAGGGACGCTCACACACATCTGAGGAGCACAGCAGCAAATAGCTCCTCAGGGGAGCCTTTTACACCAGAAGAGCAATTAGCATTTACTCATTAGCCTAATATTTCTATTAGTAATACTTGCAGGCTCTATCTTAATGAGTTGGAGAAGCCGAAAGAAGGGACCACCTTGCTCTTGTTCAGTTAAATCTGGGCTGGCTCCTTCATCCCAGAGGCTGGACCTCTCCAGAGGCCAATTGCCCCCCTACAGCAGAGGGAGCACCAAGTATCTCGTGGCTGTGGTGGAGAACACAGACGGTGGCTTGGACAGGGCACCCACTTGCCTGCTGGCTAGTGGAAATCATCCCCAGCTTCAGCAATCAAAGCTGAATTAAAGGATTAACTGATTGCAAGTCAAGCTGTCCTGATTTTAAGGGGAGATGTAAGCAGCTGGAGCAGCGCAGGGCTGAACCCGCCGCACTCCCACATGCCAAAGTACAGGTTGCTCGCTTAGCCACGGTGCAATTTCTTCTGGTCACAGGTGACTGCTTAAAAATAAAAGAGGTGGGGGCAGAAAGGTAGAGGAGGGAAAGGCAGAGGATGTCCTGTGGCCAGACTCCTGTGGCAGAGACCTTCTCCCCAGCTGGAGCACCTTGATGGAGAGTTCGGGGATGTGGCCGGCTCCCCTCCCAGCCCATGCACGGACAGCAGGGGCTTGGCTCGAAGGGACAAGCCAGGGACCAGTGTCCCCACTCAAACCTCAGACATAATTATCTCCTGAAGGCTTGCAGCGGGGTGCTGAGCCTTTTAAACTCACTTTCCTACATTCTTGGCTGTGCCAAGAAGCAAACTCCAGCGTCTCGGGCAGAAGACACAGCCCTCCGCTCCAGGGGTGGCAGCTCTTTCTGCTCATACAGCTTGACCTGGGACTGGCATTTGAGATCTAGCACAAGGCAAAATGGATTCCCAGTTTGAGGAACAATCCCACTTTTCTTTGTTTTTTCTTTAACTCAACCCTTACGCAGTTCACAACTGTCAGACTCTCATGTTCATGCGTCTCTTACTCAGAGATTTTGATGGTGAAAGGGAAAGTGGGGGAGGATCTGTAAGATGATGATCTGTAAGATTAACTGAGGTTAAGGAGTGATGTCAAGATGGAAAAACACATTGTGCCCTATCTCCTGGTCTGGTCAAAGGGAACTAGTGCTCCCACACTGGCTGAGGAACATCTGGGAGGAGACACATCCTGCACCTACAGGACAATGGCCTAAAGGTCTCTGAATACAGCCATATCCAGAAGAAAGGGATTCAAAGTGAAGGCAGCAGAGGTGAGAGGGGCACAAGCTGTAATACATGATCCCTGGAACAAAGTTCAACCAAACTGCAGCCTAATGAATCCCCTCTCTGCAAACAGCAGCTGCTTGCTCAGCAAACACACCTACCCCAGCCCCACAGCCGCAGCCTCGGCCAGGTTTTTTGGAGGAGGGGGTATTTTAACATCTGCGAAGAACTGGGATTTGAACCAGGTTCTGGGGGGGATGCACCTCCCAGTGCAGCCATGGTGGACCCCATTCCTTTCACTGAACCCCCAGCATCAGTCTTCAGAAGTGCAACCAGGAGTGCCCCTGCAACGCTGGATGCAGACGAGTCCACCAATGGGACGTGGCAAAACACCCACATCATAGAATCATGAAATGGTTTGGGTTGGAAGGGACACCTCCCACTGGATCAGGGGCTCCAAGCTCCATCCAACCTGGCCTTGAACCCCTCCAGGGATGGGGCAGCCACCCTGCTCTGGGCAACCTGGGCCAGGGCCTCCCACCCTCACAGCAAAACATTTCTCCCTAAGAGCTCATCTCCATCTTCCCCTCTTTCAGCTCAAAACCGTTCCTCTCATCCTGTCCCTGTACTCCTTGATCCAGAGCCCCTCCCAGCTTTCCTGGAGCCCCTTTCAGTGCTGGAAGCTGCTCTAAGGTCTCCCCAGAGCCTTTTCTTCTCTTGAAACAACCCCTACTGTCTCAGCCTGTCCTCACAGAGCTTCTCCAGCACTCAGATTATCTTCGTGGCCTACTCTGGACTCAGTCTAACAGATCCATGTTCTTCCTTTGCTTAAGGCCATCCCCAGGACTGCTGCGTCCACTTTCAATCTTCTTCTCTTCTCTTCTCTTCTCTTCTCTTCTCTATCTCTTCTCTTCTCTTCATCTCTTCTCTTCTCTTCTCTT
>JAUNZM010000324.1:0-55319 GCA_033459285.1 Clamator glandarius | reverse complement strand
GGAGATGGGGATGGAGATGGGGATGGGGATGGAGATGGAGATGGGATGGAGATGGGATGGAGAGGGATGGGGATGGAGATGGAGATGGGATGGGGATGGAGATGGAGATGGGGATGGAGATGGGGATGGGGATGGAGATGGGTGGATGGAGATGGGGATGGAGATGGGGATGGGGATGGGGATGGGAGATGGGGATGGGGATGGAGATGGGAGGATGGGGATGGGGATGGGGATGGGATGGGATGGGATGGAGATGGGGATGGGGATGGGGATGGGGATGGGGATGGGGATGGGGATGGGGATGGGGATTGGAGATGGAGATGGGGATGGGGATGGGATGGGGATGGAGATGGAGATGGAGATGGGGATGGGATGGGATGGGGATGGGGATGGGGATGGGGATGGGATGGGGATGGGGATGGGGATGGGGATGGGATGGGATGGGGATGGGGATGGAGATGGAGGATGGGGATGGGGATGGGGATGGAGATGGAGATGGGAGATGGGGATGGGGATGGGATGGGGATGGGGATGGGGATGGGATGGGGATGGGGATGGGAGATGGGGATGGGATGGGAGATGGGGATGGGGATGGGGATGGAGATGGGATGGGGATGGGGATGGGGATGGGATGGAGATGGGGATGGGGATGGGGATGGGGATGGGGATGGGGATGGGGATGGGGATGGGATGGGATGGGGATGGAGGGATGGGGATGGGATGGGATGGGGATGGGATGGGAGATGGGGATGGGGATGGGATGGGATGGGGATGGGATGGGGATGGGGATGGGGATGGGGATGGGGATGGGATGGGATGGAGATGGGGATGGGGATGGGAGATGGGGATGGGGATGGGGATGGGGATGGGATGGGGATGGGGATGGAGATGGGAGATGGGGATGGGATGGGGATGGAGATGGGGATGGGGATGGGGATGGGGATGGGGATGGGGATGGGGATGGAGATGGGGATGGGGATGGGGATGGGGATGGGAGATGGAGATGGGGATGGAGATGGGATGGGGATGGGGATGGAGGATGGGGGATGGGAGATGGGGATGGAGATGGGGATGGGGATGGGGATGGGGATGGGGATGGGATGGGGATGGGAGGATGGGGATGGGGATGGGGATGGGGATGGGATGGGGATGGAGATGGGGATGGGGATGGGGATGGGGATGGGGATGGGGATGGGGGATGGAGATGGAGATGGGGATGGGGATGGGGATGGGGATGGGGATGGGGATGGGGATGGGATGGGGATGGGGATGGGGATGGGGATGGGTGGGATGGGGATGGGGATGGGGATGGGGATGGGGATGGGGATGGGGATGGGATGGGAGATGGGGATGGGATGGGGATGGGGATGGGGATGGGGATGGGATGGGGATGGGGTGATGGGAGATGGGGATGGGGATGGGGATGGGGATGGGGATGGTTGGGATGGGTTGGGGATGGGGATGGGGATGGAGATGGGATGGGTGGGGATGGGGATGGGATGGGGATGGGGTGGGATGGATGGGGTTGGGGATGGGGATGGGGATGGGGATGGGGATGGGGTGGGGATGGGGATGGGGATGGATGGGGATGGGGATGGGGATGGGGATGGGGATGGGTGGATGGGGATGGGGATGGGGTTGGGGATGGGTGGGGATGGAGATGGGTGGGATGGGGATGGGGAGGGATGGAGATGGAGATGGGGATGGAGATGGAGATGGGGACGAGAAGGAAGGAAGGAAGGAGGGATGTGACGGCTCTGAGAGGGGCCAGACCGGGCTGATCCGCATCCCACGAAGGGTTAACGCCTCGCCCCGCCCCCCCCGGGCGTTATTACCATGCGGAGCCGCCCCCCCCCACCCCCCCCCCCCGGTCTCTCTATATCGGGGCCGGGCGAGCGGGGCCCGCGGGTCGCTGGCCATGGACTACTCGTACCTCAACTCGTACGAGTCCTGCGTGGCCGCCGTGGAGGCCTCGGCCTACGAGTTCGGGGGCTGCGGGCAGGGGGGGCTCCTTCCAGTACGGGCCCGGCCGGGGGGGGTTCCCCGCGGGGCCCCCCCTGCGCCCCGCTCGCTCCCAGCTGCGCCCTCGGGGCCCTCCGGGACCACCAGCCCCCGCCCTACGCCGCAGGTAACCCCCGCTCTGGCCTCACCTGGGCTCACCGGGACCCACCTGGGCTCACCGGGACCCACCTGGGCTCACCGGGACCCCCGGAGGGAGCGGGGATAACGGGGACGCTGAAGGATGCTCGGTGGTACCCGGGGATAACGGGGATGCTCAAGGGATAACGGGGATGCTCGGAGGTACCCGAGAAAATCGAGGGGTGCTCGGGGGGCTACCGAGGGTGCTCGGGGGCTACCGGGGTTGCTTTGGGGGCTACCGGGGATATCGGGGATGCTCGGTGGTACCCGGGGATAACGGGGATGCTCGGTGGTAGCCGAGAAAATCGAGGGATGCTCGGGGATATCGGGGATGCTCGGTGCAACCGGTGGTACCCGAGAAAATCGGGGGGGGGTGCTCGGGGGCTACCGGGGATGCTCAGGGGCTACCGGGGGTGCTCGGGGGCTACCGGGGATGCTCAGGGCTACCGGGGATATCGGGGGTGCTCGGTGGTACCCGAGAAAATCGAGGGATGCTCGGGGATATCAGGGGTGCTCGGTGGTACCCGAGAAAATCGAGGATGCTCGGGGATAACGGGGATGCTCGGTGGTACCCGAGAAATCAAGGGATGCTCGGGGGCTACCGGGGATTCTCAGGGGCTACCGGGGGTGCTCAGTGGCTACCGGGGATGCTCGGAAGTAGCGGGGATGCCCGGGGATATCGGGGGTGCTCGGTGGTACCCGAGAAAATCGAGGATGCTCGGGGATAACGGGGATGCTCGGTGGCACCCGAGAAAATCGAGGGATGCTCGGGGGCTACCGGGGGTGCTCGGGGGCTACCGGGGATTCTCAGGGGCTACCGGGGATGCTCGGAAATAGCGGGGATGCCCGGGGATATCGGGGGTGCTCGGTGGTACCCGAGAAAATCGAGGGATGCTCGGGGATAACGAGGATGCTCGGTGGTACCCGAGAAAATCGAGGGATGCTCGGGGGCTACCGAGGCTGCTCAGGGGCTACCGGGGATTCTCAGGGGCTACCGGGGATGCTCGGAAATAGCGGGGATGCCCGGGGATATCGGGGATGCTCGGTGGTACCCGAGAAAATCGAGGGATGCTCGGGGATAACGAGGATGCTCGGTGGCACCCGAGAAAATCAAGGGATGCTCGGGGGCTACCGGGGCTGCTCAGGGGCTACCGGGGATTCTCAGGGGCTACCGGGGATGCTCGGAAATAGCGGGGATGCCCGGGGATATCGGGGATGCTCGGTGGTACCCGAGAAAATCGAGGGATGCTCGGGGATAACGAGGATGCTCGGTGGCACCCGAGAAAATCGAGGGATGCTCGGGGGCTACCGGGGGTGCTCGGGGGCTACCGGGGATGCTCGGGAACATCGGGAACGGTCGGGAAAATCGGAGATGCCCGGGAATATCGAGGATTCTCGGGAATATCGAGGATGCTCGGTGCAACCGGTGATGCTCGGAAACCTGCAGCCGGAGCCCGGTTCCCCACGCCGGGGATGCTCGGTGCCCCCCCCGGTTCCCGTAGCAACCGGAGCCCGGTCCCTCCGGTGCTCGATGAATTCGTTTCCAGCTGCCGGTACCGCTGCTTCTCGGTGTCATCGGCGCCCGGTGCCGCCGGTTCCCGCTGCAGCCGCTGCCCGGTACCGGCAATTTTTGATGCCGCCGGCTCTCCATGTCGCCGGTGCCCGGTCCCATCGGTTTCAGCTGCAGCCGGTGCTCGGTACCGGCAATTTTCGATGCCGCCGGCTCTCGATGCCGCCGGTTCCCGTTGCAGCCGGTGCCCGGTATCCCCGGTGCTCGATGCCCTTTGTTCCCGTTGCAGCCGGTACCGGCAATTTTCGATGCCGCCGGCTCTCGATGTCCCCGGTCCCACCGGTTCCTACTGCAGCCGGTGCTCGGTAACCGGCAATTTTCGATGTCCCCGGTGCTCGGTACCGTCAAATTTCGATGTTACCAGCTCTCGATGTCACCGGTCCCCGGTCCCACCGGTTCCCGTTGCAGCCGGTGCTCGTTACCGTCACTTTTCCACGTCCCCGGTGCCCGGTACCGTCACTTTTCGATGTCCCCGGTGCTCGTTACCGTCAAATTTCGATGCCACCGGTGCCCGGTACCGTCAATTTTCGATGTTACCGGCTCCCGGTGCCCTCGGTTCCCGTTGCAGCCGGTGCCCGGGGCTCTCGGGGCTCGGTGCCGCCGGTCCCCTCGGTTCCCGGTGCTCGGGACCGTCGGGATTCGCTGCCCTCGGTTCCCGGTGCTCGGGAATCATCGGGATTCGCTGCCCGCGGTTCCCGGAGCCGCCGCTGCTCGTCGCCACCGGGTTTCGTTACCGCCGGTTCCACCGATTCCCGGTGCTCTCGATTCTTGGCATCAACGATTCCCGGTGCTCCCGATTGCCGGCATCAACGATTCCCGGTGCCCTCGATTCCCGGTACCCTCGATTCCCAATGCCCTCGATTCCCGGTGCCCCCGATTCCCGGTGCCTTCGATTCCCGGCATCAACGATTCCCGGTGCCCAAGATTCCCGGCATCAAATATTCCCGGCTCCCCCTATTCCCGGTGCTCCCGATTCCCGGCATCAAAGATTCCCGATGCCCCCGATTCCCGGTGCTCCCGATTCCCGGCATCAACGATTCCCGGTGCCCCCGATTCGCGGCATCAACGATTCCCGGTGCTCCCGATTCCCGGTGCCCCCGATTCCAGGACCCGTCGATTCCCGGGACCCCCGATTCCCGGTGCTACCGAATCCCGGTGCCCTCGATTCTTGAATCCCTCGATTCCCGTTATCCCCTCCCGGGTCCCCGTTATCCCCTCCCGGGTCCCCGTTCCCCCCTCCCAGGACCCCGTTATCCCCTCCCGGGTCCCCGTTATCCCCTCCCAGGACCCCGTTCCCCCCTCCCGGGTCCCCGTTCCCCCCTCCCGGGTCCCCGTTCCCCCCTCCCGGGTCCCCGTTATCCCCTCTCAGGACCCCGTTATCCCTCCCGGGTCCCCGTTATCCCCTCCCGGGTCCCCGTTATCCCCTCCCGGGTCCCCGTTCCCCCCTCCCAGGACCCCGTTATCCCCTCCCGGGTCCCCGTTATCCCCTCCCAGGACCCCGTTCCCCCCTCCCGGGTCCCCGTTCCCCCCTCCCGGGTCCCCGTTCCCCCCTCCCGGGTCCCCGTTATCCCCTCTCAGGACCCCGTTATCCCTCCCGGGTCCCCGTTATCCCCTCCCGGGTCCCCGTTCCCCCCTCCCAGGTCCCCGTTATCCCCTCTCAGGACCCCGTTCCCCCTCCCGGGTCCCCGTTATCCCCTCCCAGGACCCCGTTATCCCTCCCGGGTCCCCGTTCTCCCCTCTCAGAACCCCGTTATCCCTCCCAGGACCCCGTTCCCCCCTCCCGGGTCCCCGTTCTCCCATCCCGGGTCCCCGTTCTCCCATCCCGGGTCCCCGTTCCCCCCTCCCGGGTCCCCGTTCCCCCCTCCCAGGTCCCCGTTATCCCTCCCGGGTCCCCGTTATCCCCTCCCGGGTCCCCGTTCCCCGCTCCCGGGTCCCCGTTATCCCTCCCAGGTCCCCGTTCCCCCCGTCCCAGGACCCCGTTATCCCTCCCGGGTCCCAGTTATCCCCTCCCGGGTCCCCGTTATCTCCTCCCGGGTCCCCGTTCCCCCCTCCCAGGTTCCCGTTCCCCCCTCCCAGGACCCCATTATCCCTCCCGGGTCCCCGTTCTCCCCTCTCAGAACCCCGTTCTCCCTCCCGGGTCCCCGTTCTCCCTCCCGGGTCCCCGTTATCCCCTCCCGGGTCCCCGTTCCCCCCTCCCAGGACCCCGTTATCCCTCCCGGGTCCCCGTTCTCCCCTCTCAGAACCCCGTTCTCCCTCCCGGGTCCCCGTTATCCCCTCCCGGGTCCCCGTTATCCCCTCCCGGGTCCCCGTTATCCCCTCCCGGGTCCCCGTTCCCCGCTCCCGGGTCCCCGTTATCCCTCCCAGGACCCCGTTCCCCACTCCCGGGTCTCCGTTCCCCGCTCCCGGGTCCCCGTTATCCCTCCCAGGACCCCTTTATCCCTCCCAGGACCCCGTTATCCCCTCCCAGGACCCCGTTATCCCTCCCGGGTCCCCGTTCTCCCCTCTCAGAACCCCGTTCTCCCTCCCGGGTCCCCGTTATCCCCTCCCGGGTCCCCGTTCTCCCCTCTCAGAACCCCGTTATCCCCTCCCGGGTCCCCGTTATCCCCTCCCGGGTCCCCGTTCCCCGCTCCCGGGTCCCCGTTATCCCTCCCAGGACCCCTTTATCCCTCCCAGGACCCCGTTATCCCTCCCGGGTCCCCGTTATCCCTCCCAGGACCCCTTTATCCCTCCCAGGACCCCGTTCTCCCTCCCAGGTCCCCGTTATCCCCTCCCAGGACCCCGTTATCCCTCCCGGGTCCCCGTTCCCCCCTCTCAGGACCCTATTCTCCCCTCTCAGGGCCCCGTTCCCCCCTCCTGGGTCCCCGTTATCCCCTCCCAGGACCCCGTTATCCCTCTCAGGACCCAGTTATCCCCTCCCGGGTCCCCGTTATCCCCTCCCAGGACCCCGTTATCCCTCCCAGGTCCCCGTTATCCCCCTCCCAGGTCCCCGTTCTCCCCTCCCTGGTCCCCCTTCTCCCCTCTCAGGACCCCGTTATCCCTCCCGGGTCCCCGTTCCCCCTTCCCAGGACCCCGTTATCCCCTCCCGGTCCCCGTTATCCCCTCCCGGGTCCCCGCTATCCCCTCTCAGGGCCCCGTTATCACCTCCCGGGACCCCGTTATCCCCTCCCGGACCCCGTTTCAGGATGATCCCTGCCTGCTCCATCCCTGCCCAGCAGATCCCTAGATCCCTGCCCAGGAGGCTCTAGAGGGGTCCTGGGGGGGGGGGGGGGGGGGGGGGTGTCCTAGAAGGGTCCCGGGGGGCTCCAGAGGGGTTCTGGGTGTCTAAGAGGATTCCAGAGGGTCCCAGAGGGGTCCTGGGGGTCCCTAAAGGGATCCCGGGGATCCAAGAGGGACCCAAGAGGGGTCCCAGGGGGATCCCAGGGGGCTCTAGTGTGTCCCAGAAGGGTCCTGGGGTTCCCTAAAGGGATCCCGGGGATCCAAGAGGGGTCCCAGAGGACTCTAGAGGGTCCCAGAGGGGTCCTGGGGGTCTCTAAAGGGATCCTGGGGTTTAAAGAGGGATCCTAGGGGGATCCCAGGGGTCTCTAGAGGGTCCCAGAGGGGTCCTGGAGGTCCCTAAAGGTATTTTTGGGATCCAAGAGGTGTCCTAGAATGCCCTAAGTGGGTCCTAGGAGGCTCTAGAGGGTCCCAGAGGGGTCCTGGGGGTCCAAGAGAGATCCTAGGGTGCCCTAAAGGGGTCCCAGGGGAGTCCTGGGGGTCCCTTAAGAGATCCTGGGGATCCAAGAGGGATCCTAGAGGGTCCCAGAGGGCTCCTTGGGGTCTCTAAAGGGAACCTGGGGATCCTAGAGGGGTCCCAGGGGACTCTAGAATGTCCCAGAGGGGTCCTGCGGATCCCTAAAGGGGTCCAAGAGGGGGCCTAAAATGCCCTAAAGGGGTCCCAGGGGTGTCCTGGGGATCCCTAAGGGAATCCTGGGGATCCAAGAGGGATCCTAAGATGCCCTAATGGGGTCCCAGAGGCATCCTGGGGATCCCTAAAGAGATCCTGGGGATCCAAGAGGGGTGCTAGGGTGCCCTAAAGGGATCCCAGGGGGCTACAGAGGGTCCCAGAGGGGTCCTGTGGGGTCCCTAAAGGGATCCTAGGGACCCAAGAGTGGTGCCAGGGGGGTCCCAGGGTGCTCCTGAGGGTCCCAGAGGCATCCTGGGGATCCCTAAAGAGATCCTGGAGATCCAAGAGGGATCCTAGTGTGCCCTAAAGGGGTCCCAGGGGGGTCCTGGGGATCCCTAAAGGGATCCTGGGGATCCAAGAGGGATCCTAAGATGCCCTAAATGGGTCCCAGGGGGGTCCTGGGGATCCCTAAAGGGATCCTGGGGATCCAAGAGGGATCCTAAGATGCCCTAAATGGGTCCCAGGGGGGTCCTGGGGATCCCTAAAGGGATCCTGGGGATCCAAGAGGGATCCTAAGATGCCCTAAAGGGGTCCCAGGGGGGTCCTGGGGATCCCTAAAGGGATCCTGGGGATCCAAGAGGGGTCCTAGGGTGCCCTAAAGGGATCCCAGGGGGCTACAGAGGGTCCCAGAGGGGTCCTGGGGGGTCCCTAAAGGGATCCTGGGGACCCAAGAGTGGTGCCAGGGGGGTCCCAGGGTGCTCTTGAGGGTCCCAGAGGGATCCTGGGGATCCCTAAAGGGATCGTGGAGATCCAAGAGGGATCCTAAGATGCCCTAAAGGGGTCCCAAAGGCATCCTGGGAGTCCCTAAAGGGATCCTGGGGATCCAAGAGGGATCCTAAGATGCCCTAAATGGGTCCCAGGGGTGTCCTGGGGATCCCTAAAGGGATCCTGGGGACCTAAGAGGGGTCCTAGGGTGCCCTAAAGGGGTCCCAGGGGATCCTGGGGATCCCTAAAGAGATCCTGGGGATCCAAGAGGGATCCTAGGATGCCCTGAAGGGGTCCAAGCGGGGTCCTGGGAGTCCCTAAAGGGATCCTGGGGATCCAAGAGGGATCCTAAGATGCCCTAAATGTGTCCCAGGGGGGTCCTGGGAGTCCCTAAAGGGATCCTGGGGACCCAAGAGGGGTCCTAGGGTGCCTTAAAGGGGTCCCAGGGGGTTCCTGGGGGTCCCTAAAGGGATCCTGGGGATCCAAGAGGGATCCTAAGATGCCCTAAATGGGTCCCAGGGGATCCTGGGGATCCCTAAAGAGATCCTGGGGATCCAAGAGGGTTCCTAGGATGCCCTAAAGGGGTCCAAGCGGGGTCCTGGGAGTCCCTAAAGGGATTCTGGGGATCCAAGAGGGATCCTAAGATGCCCTAAATGTGTCCCAGGGGGGTCCTGGGAGTCCCTAAAGGGATCCTGGGGACCCAAGAGGGGTCCTAGGGTGCCCTGAAGGGGTCCCAGGGGGTTCCTGGGGGTCCCTAAAGGGATCCTGGGGATCCAAGAGGGGTCCTAAGATGCCCTAAATGTGTCCCAGGGGGGTCCTGGGAGTCCCTAAAGGGATCCTGGGGACCCAAGAGGGGTCCTAGGGTGCCCTAAAGGGGTCCCAGGGGGTTCCTGGGGGTCCCTAAAGGGATCCTGGGGATCCAAGAGGGGTCCTAAGATGCCCTAAAGGGGTCCCAGGGGATCCTGGGGATCCCTAAAGAGATCCTGGGGATCCAAGAGGGTTCCTAGGATGCCCTAAAGGGGTCCAAGCGGGGTCCTGGGAGTCCCTAAAGGGATCCTGGGGATCCAAGAGGGATCCTAAGATGCCCTAAAGGGGTCCCAGAGGCATCCTGGGGGACCCTAAAGGGATCCTGGGGATCCAAGAGGGATCCTAGTGTGCCCTAAAGGGGTCCCAGAGGCATCCTGGGGGTCCCTAAAGGGATCCTGGGGATCCAAGAGGGATCCTAAGATGCCCTAAAGGGGTCCCAGAGGCATCCTGGGGGACCCTAAAGGGATCCTGGGGATCCAAGAGGGATCCTAGTGTGCCCTAAAGGGGTCCCAGAGGCATCCTGGGGGTCCCTAAAGGGATCCTGGGGATCCAAGAGGGATCCTAAGATGCCCTAAAGGGGTCCCAGGGGATCCTGGGGATCCCTAAAGAGATCCTGGGGATCCAAGAGGGATCCTAAGATGCCCTAAATGTGTCCCAGGGGGGTCCTGGGGGTCCCTAAAGGGATCCTGGGGACCCAAGAGGGGTCCTAGGGTGCCCTAAATGGGTCCCAGGGGGTTCCTGGGAGTCCCTAAAGGGATCCTGGGGATCCAAGAGGGATCCTAAGATGCCCTAAATGGGTCCCAGGGGATCCTAGGGATCCCTAAAGAGATCCTGGGGATCCAAGAGGGATCCTAAGATGCCCTAAAGGGATCCCAGGGGGGTTTAGAGGGTCCCATTAGGGTCCCAGGTCCCCCTTATCCCTGCTGACCCTCCTTTCTCCGTTCCCCCCCCCCCCCCCAGTCCCCTACAAGTTCTTCTCGGAGCCGTCGGGGATCAACGAGAAGCGGAAGCAGCGTCGGATCCGGACGACGTTCACGAGCTCGCAGCTGAAGGAGCTGGAACGCGTCTTCGCCGAGACCCACTACCCCGACATCTACACCCGCGAGGAGCTGGCCCTCAAGATCGACCTCACCGAGGCGCGCGTGCAGGTCAGGGATCCCGGCGGATCGCGTTCCCGAGGGGAAGCCTCGGCCCGGGATCCACCGGGAGAGGTGACGGGGAGCCGAGGGATTCCTCACGCGGATCCCCAAGGGTCGGTTGGGATGAGGGGTGGGAGGTTGTAGAGTCTTGACCCCAAAGAAGGATCTAAGGGTTGAGGGTCTTGACCTCAAGGTTGGGGATCCAGAGGGCTGGAGCTTCCAAGGAGCGGGATCCATGGATCTGGAGGCTCCAAGGATGGAGATCCATGGATCTGGAGGCTCCAAGGATGGAGATCCATGGATCTGGAGGCTCCAAGGATGGAGATCCAGGGGTCTAGAGCTTCCAAGGATGGGGATCCAGGGGTCTTGACCTCAAGGTTGGGGATCCATGGGTCTGGAGGCTCCAAGGATGGGGATCCATGAATCTGGAGGCTCCAAGGATGGAGATCTATAGGGCTGGAGCTTCCAAGGATGAGGATCCATGGGTCTGGAGCCTTTAAGGATGGAGATCCATGGGGCTGGAGGCTCCAAGGATGGGGATGGAGCTTCCAAGGATGGAGATTCATGGGGCTGGAGGCTCCAAGGATGGGGATCCATGAATCTGGAGGCTCCAAGGATGGGGATCCATGAATCTGGAGGCTCCAAGGATGGAGATCCATGGGGCTGCAGGCTCCAAGGATGGAGATCCATGAGTCTGGAGCTTCCAAGGATGGGGATCCATGAATTTCAGGGTCTCAAGTTTGGGGATCCATGAATCTCAGATTCCCAAGGACGAGAATCCATGGATCTCAGGTTCCCAAGGATGGGGATCCATGGATCTCAGGTTCCAAAGGTTGAAGATCCATGGATCTCAGGTTCCCAAGGTCGGGGATCCATGGATGTCAGGGCCCCAAGGATGGGGATCCATGAGTCTGGAGCTTCCAAGGATGGGGATCCATGGATCTCAGGTTCCCAAGGATGTGGATCCATGGATCTCAGCTTCCCAAGGATGGGGATCCATGGATCTCAGCTTCCCAAGGATGTGGATCCATGGATCTCAGCTTCCCAAGGATGGGGATCCATGGATCTCAGCTTCCCAAGGATGTGGATCCATGGATCTCAGCTTCCCAAGGATGGGGATCCATGGATCTCAGCTTCCCAAGGATGGGGATTCATGGATCTCAGGTTCCCAAGGATGGAGATCCATGGATCTCAGGTTCCAAAGGACGAGAATCCATGGATCTCAGCTTCCCAAGGATGGGGATTCATGGATCTCAGGTTCCAAAGGACGAGAATCCATGGATGTCAGGGCCCCAAGGATGGGGATCCATGGATCTGGAGCTTCCAAGGATGGGGATCCATGGATCTCAGGTTCCCAAGGATGGGGATCCATGGATCTCAGCTTCCCAAGGACGGGGATTCATGGATCTCAGGTTCCAAAGGACGAGAATCCATGGATCTCAGGTTCCCAAGGTCGGGAACCCATGGATCTCACCTCAAGGACTCGGATCCATGGATCTCCGCCTTCCTCCATCCCGCCCCCCCCCCCCTCATCCCTTCTCCTTTCCAGGTTTGGTTCCAGAACCGCCGCGCCAAATTCCGGAAGCAGGAGCGAGCGGCCAACGCCAAAGGCGGCTCCTCCGGCCCTTCCGGCTCCAAGAAAGCGGATCCTCGCTCGTCTTCGGAAGACGACGAGTCCAAGGAGCCGACGTGCAGCCCCACGCCGGACAGCACGGCCTCGCTTCCCGGCGCCGGCTCCATCGGAAGCCCCGGAGGCAGCCTGAGCCCCGGTCCCGGCGCGGGGACCCCCCTGGGCCCCCCAAATCCCCTCAAGGCTCCCGTCTGGCCCGGAGCCGGCGTCGCCGCCAACGCCGCCGAGATCCTCAAGGCCTGGCAGCCGGCGGATGCCGTGCCGGGGCCTTTCTCCGGAGTCCTGTCCTCCTTCCATCGGAAAGCCAACGGCATCAAGAGCAACCTCTTCTAGGAGAGGACCTCAAAGGGACCCCCCCCCCCCCCCAACCCAACCCCGACACACCCCGAGGACCCCACGGTGAGACGGAGAAACCAACACGGAGACGGAGACACCAACACGGAGATGGAGACACCAACACGGAGATGGAGACACCAACGCGGAGATGGAGACACCAACACGGAGATGGAGACACCAACGCGGAGATGGAGACACCAACGCGGAGATGGAGACACCAACACGGAGATGGAGACACCAACACGGAGATGGAGACACCAACACGGAGACACCAACACGGAGATGGAGACACCAACACGGAGATGGAGACACCAACGCGGAGATGGAGACACCAACACGGAGATGGAGACACCAACACGGAGACACCAACGTGGAGACGGAGACACCAACACGGAGATGGAGACACCAACACGGAGATGGAGACACCAACACGGAGATGGAGACACCAACACGGAGACACCAACGCGGAGATGGAGAAACCAACACGGAGATGGAGAAACCAACACGGAGATGGAGACACCAACACGGAGACACCAACGCGGAGATGGAGACACCAACGCGGAGATGGAGACACCAACGCGGAGATGGAGACACCAACACGGAGATGGAGACACCAACACGGAGATGGAGACACCAACACGGAGACACCAACGCGGAGATGGAGAAACCAACGCGGAGATGGAGACACCAACACGGAGATGGAGACACCAACACGGAGACACCAACGCGGAGATGGAGAAACCAACACGGAGATGGAGACACCAACACGGAGATGGAGACACCAACACGGAGATGGAGACACCAACACGGAGACACCAACGTGGAGACGGAGACACCAACACGGAGATGGAGACACCAACGATGCTGAGATGGAGACACCAACATGGAGATGGAGAAACCAACATGGAGATGGAGAAACCAACATGGAGATGGAGAAACCAACGCGGAGATGGAGACACCAACACGGAGACGGAGAAACCAACGCGGAGATGGAGACACCAACACGGAGACACCAACACGGAGATGGAGAAACCAACACAGAGATGGAGAAACCAACGCGGAGATGGAGACACCAACACGGAGACGGAGACACCAACACGGAGACACCAACACGGAGATGGAGAAACCAACGCGGAGACGGAGACACCAACACGGAGACGGAGACACCAACGCGGAGATGGAGACACCAACACGGAGACGGAGACACCAACACGGAGACACCAACACGGAGATGGAGAAACCAACACGGAGACGGAGACACCAACGCGGAGACGGAGACACCAACACGGAGACGGAGACACCAACGCGGAGATGGAGACACCAACACGGAGACGGAGACACCAACACGGAGACACCAACACGGAGATGGAGAAACCAACGCGGAGACGGAGACACCAACGCGGAGACGGAGACACCAACGCGGAGATGGAGACACCAACACGGAGACACCAACACGGAGATGGAGAAACCAACACGGAGACGGAGACACCAACACGGAGATGGAGACACCAACACGGAGATGGAAAAACCAACATGGAGATGGAGAAACCAACATGGAGATGGAGAAACCAACACGGAGACTGGGATGTAACTGGGACCACTGGGATGCAACTGGGGCCCCTCAGAAGTAACTGGGATGCAACTGGGACAACTCAGCAGTGACTGGGATGCAACTGGGATCACTCTGCAGTGACTGGGATGCAACTGGGACCACTGGGATGCAACTGGGATCACTCTGCAGTGACTGGGATGCAACTGGGATGCAACTGGGATGCAACTGGGACCACTGGGATGCAACTGGGACCACTGGGATGTAACTGGGACCACTCAGCAGGGACTGGGATGCAACTGGGACCACTGGGATGCAACTGGGACCACTGGGATGTAACTGGGACCACTCTGCAGGGACTGGGATGCAACTGGGACCACTGGGATGCAACTGGGACCACTGGGATGTAACTGGGACCACTCTGCAGCGACTGGGATGCAACTGGGACCACTCAGCAGTGACTGGGATGTAACTGGGACCACTGGGATTCAACTGGGACCACTGGGATGTAACTGGGACCACTCAGCAGGGACTGGGATGTAACTGGGACCACTGGGATGTAACTGGGACCACTGGGATGTAACTTGGACCACTCAGCAGGGACTGGGATGTAACTGGGACCACTGGGATGCAACTGGGACCACTGGGATGTAACTGGGACCGCTCAGCACGGACTGGGATGTAACTGGGACCACTGGGATGTAACTGGGACCACTCAGCAGGGACTGGGCTGTAACTGGGATCACTCTGCAGTGACTGGGATGCAACTGGGACCACTGGGATGTAACTGGGATCACTCTGCAGCGACTGGGACCACTGGGATGTAACTGGGACCACTCAGCATGGACTGGGATGTAACTGGGACCACTGGGATGTAACTGGGACCACTGGGATGTAACTGGGACCACTCAGCATGGACTGGGATGTAACTGGGACCACTCAGCATGGACTGGGATGTAACTGGGACCACTGGGATGTAACTGGGACCACTCAGCAGGGACTGGGATGTAACTGGGACCACTGGGATGTAACTGGGACCACTGGGATGTAACTGGGACCACTCAGCAGGGACTGGGATGTAACTGGGACCACTGGGATGTAACTGGGACCACTGGGATGCAACTGGGACCACTCAGCATGGACTGGGATGTAACTGGGACCACTGGGATGTAACTGGGACCACTGGGATGTAACTGGGACCACTCAACAGAGACTGGGATGTAACTGGGATCACTGGGATGTAACTGGGACCACTCAGCAGGGACTGGGCTGTAACTGGGATCACTCTGCAGTGACTGGGATGCAACTGGGACCACTGGGATGTAACTGGGATCACTCTGCAGCGACTGGGACCACTGGGATGTAACTGGGACCACTCAGCAGGGACTGGGATGTAACTGGGACCACTGGGATGTAACTGGGACCACTCAGCAGGGACTGGGATGTAACTGGGACCACTGGGATGTAACTGGGACCCCCTGGCTCGTTGCTGCTCGGTTCTAGGGGTTTGCCTGCAGCTCATTATTTTTTGGGGTGTGGCTCATGAGGTTTTGGGGTGCAGCACAGGGGAGTTTTGGGGTGTAGCTCGAGGGAGAGTCCTGGTTGCAGCTCAAGGGGGGTTTGAGGTGCAGCTTGGGTGGTTTTGGGGTGCACTTCAGGGGGGTCCTGGCTGCAGCTCAAGGGAAGATGCCCAGCTTGGGGGGGTGTCTCAGGTGCATCTCAGGGGGTTTTGGGGTGCAGCTCAAGGGTTTCTGGGTGCAGCTCGGGGGTCTTGGGGGTGCATCTCGGGGGGTTTGGGGCACATCTCAGGGGTTTTGGGGTGCATCTCGGGGGGTTCGAGGCACATCTCAGGGGTTTTGGGGTGCATCTCGGGGGGTTCGAGGCACATCTCAGGGGTTTTGGGGTGCATCTCGGGGGGTTCGAGGCACATCTCAGGGGTTTTGGGGTGCATCTCGGGGGGTTTGGGGCACATCTCAGGGGTTTTGGGGTGCATCTACGGGGGGTTCGGGGTGCAGCTCAAGAGGTTTTGGGGCACAGCTCAAGGGGTTTCTGGGTGCAGCTTTGAGGTTTTGGGGTGCAGCTCAAGGGTTTCTGGGTGCAGCTCAAGGGGTTTGGGGTACAGTCCAGGGGGCACAGGCTATAGCTCGAGGTGTTTTGGGGTGCAACTTAGGGGGAATCCGAGCTGCAGCTCATAAGGTTTTGGGGTGCAGCTCAAGGGGTGTTGGGGTGCAGCTCATGGGGATTTGGGTGCAGCTCATGAGGTTTTGGGGTGCACCTCAGGGGGTCCAGGCTGCAGCTCAAGGGTTTTGGGGTGCAGCTCGAGGGGGTCTGGGTTGCAGCCCATGAGGTTTTGGGGTGCAGCTCGAGGGGGTCCAGGCTACAGCTCAAGCGTTTTGGGGTGCAGCCCATGAGGTTTTGGGGTGCAGTTCATGAGGTTTCGGGGTGCAGCTCGAGGGGGTCCGGGCTGCACCTCATGACCTTTTGGGGTGCAGCTCATGATGTTTTGGGGTGCAGCCCATGAGGTTTTGGGGTGCAGCTCGAGGGGGTCTGGGCTGCACCTCATGACCTTTTGGGGTGCAGCTCATGACCATTTGGGGTGCAGCTCATGAGGTTTTGGGGTGCAGCTCATGATGTTTTCGGGTGCAGCCCATGAGGTTTTGGGGTGCAGCTCGAGGGGGTCCGGGCTGCAGCTCCTAAGGTTTCGGGGAGCAGTTTGAGGGGTATCTGGGCTGCAGCTCATGAGGTTTCGGGGTGCAGCTCATGAGGTTTTGGGGTGCAGCTCGAGGGGGATCCGAGCAGCAGCCAATGAGGTTTTGGGGTGCAGCTCATGAGGTTTCGGGGTGCAGCCCATGAGGTTTCGGGGTGCAGCTCGAGGGGTGTCCGGGCTGCAGCCCATGAGATTTCGGGGTGCAGCTCATGATGTTTCGGGGTGCAGCTCGAGGGGGGTCCAAGCAGCAGCCCATGAGGTTTTGGGGTGCAGCTCATGAGGCTTCGGGGTGCAGCTCGAGGGGGTCTGGGCTGCACCTCATGACCTTTTGGGGTGCAGCTCATGAGGTTTTGGAGTGCAGCTCATGATGTTTTGGGGTGCAGCCCATGAGGTTTCGGGGTGCAGCTCGAGGGGGTCCGGGCTGCAGCTCCTAAGGTTTCGGGGTGCAGTTTGAGGGGTGTCCGGGCTGCAGCCCTTGAGGTTCTGGGGTGCAGCCCATGAGGTTTCGGGGTGGAGCTCGAGGGGTGTCCGGGCTGCAGCCCATGAGGTTTTGGGGTGCAGCCCATGAGGTTTCGGGGTGCAGCTCGAGGGGATCTGGGCTGCACCTCATGACCTTTTGGGGTGCAGCTCATGATGTTTTGGGGTGCAGCTCATGAGGTTTTGGGGTGCAGCTCGAGGGGGTCCGGGCTGCAGCTCCTAAGGTATCGGGCTGTAGTTCAAGGGGTGTCTGGGCTGCAGCCCATGAGGTATCGGGGTGCAGCCCATGAGGTTTCGGGGTGCAGCTCCTGAGGTTTTGGGGAGCAGCCCATGAGGTTTCGGGGTGCAGCTGGAGGGGGGTCTGAGCAGCAGCCCATGAGGTTTTGGGGTGCAGCCCATGAGGTTTCGGGGTGCAGCTCATGAGGTTCTGGGGTTTTGGGGTGCAGTTTTCCTTTCTCGGGACTCTCCCCCCTCTCTGTAATTTATTCCCCCCCCCCCCAAAAAAAAAGCCAAAAATCAAATAAAAATTAATTTATTGGAGCTCCTGCCGCATCGACCCCCCCCCCCACGGGAACTGGGACCAGTAAAACCAGTATGGAGGGTCCTGGAGAAGCTGGGACCAGTAGGACCAGTATGGAAGGTCCTGGAGAAGCTGGGACCAGTAGGACCAGTATGGAGGGTCCCGGAGAAGCTGGGACCAGTAGGACCAGTATGGAGGGTCCTGGAGAAGCTGGGACCAGTAGGACCAGTATGGAGGGTCCCGGAGAAGCTGGGACCAGTAGGACCAGTATGGAGGGTCCTGGAGAAGCTGGGACCAGTAGGACCAGTATGGAAGGTCCTGGAGAAGCTGGGACCAGTAGGACCAGTATGGAGGGTCCTGGAGAAGCTGGGACCAGTACGACCAGTATGGAGGGTCCTGGAGAAGCTGGGACCAGTACGACCAGTATGGAGGGTCCTGGAGAAGCTGGGACCAGTACGACCAGTATGGAGGGTCCCGGAGAAGCTGGGACCAGTAGGACCAGTATGGAGGGTCCTGGAGAAGCTGGGACCAGTAGGACCAGTATGGAGGGTCCTGGAGAAGCTGGGACCAGTAGGACCAGTATGGAGGGTCCTGGAGAAGCTGGGACCAGTAGGACCAGTATGGAGGGTCCTGGAGAAGCTGGGACCAGTAGGACCAGTATGGAGGGTCCTGGAGAAGCTGGGACCAGTACGACCAGTATGGAGGGTCCTGGAGAAACTGGGACCAGTACGACCAGTATGGAGGGTCCTGGAGAAGCTGGGACCAGTAGGACCAGTATGGAGGGTCCTGGAGAAGCTGGGACCAGTACGACCAGTATGGAGGGTCCTGGAGAAGCTGGGACCAGTACGACCAGTATGGAGGGTCCCGGAGAAGCTGGGACCAGTAGGACCCGTATGGAGGGTCCCGGAGAAGCTGGGACCAGTAGGACCAGTATGGAGGGTCCTGGAGAAGCTGGGACCAGTAGGACCAGTATGGAGGGTCCTGGAGAAGCTGGGACCAGTAGGACCAGTATGGAGGGTCCTGGAGAAGCTGGGACCAGTAGGACCAGTATGGAGGGTCCGGAGAAGCTGGGACCAGTAGGACCAGTATGGAGGGTCCGGAGAAGCTGGGACCAGTAGGACCAGTATGGAGGGTCCTGGAGAAACTGGGACCAGTAGGACCAGTATGGAGGGTCCTGGAGAAGCTGGGACCAGTACGACCAGTATGGAGGGTCCTGGAGAAGCTGGGACCAGTAGGACCAGTATGGAGGGTCCTGGAGAAGCTGGGACCAGTAGGACCAGTAGGAGGGTCCTGGAGAAGCTGGGACCAGTAGGACCAGTATGGAGGGTCCTGGAGAAGCTGGGACCAGTACGACCAGTATGGAGGGTCCTGGAGAAGCTGGGACCAGTACGACCAGTATGGAGGGTCCTGGAGAAGCTGGGACCAGTACGACCAGTATGGAGGGTCCTGGAGAAGCTGGGACCAGTAGGACCAGTATGGAGGGTCCTGGAGAAGCTGGGACCAGTAGGACCAGTATGGAGGGTCCCTGGAGAAGCTGGGACCAGTAGGACCAGTATGGAGGGTCCTGGAGAAGCTGGGACCAGTAGGACCAGTATGGAGGGTCCTGGAGAAGCTGGGACCAGTAGGACCAGTATGGAGGGTCCTGGAGAAGCTGGGACCAGTACGACCAGTATGGAGGGTCCTGGAGAAACTGGGACCAGTACGACCAGTATGGAGGGTCCTGGAGAAGCTGGGACCAGTAGGACCAGTATGGAGGGTCCTGGAGAAGCTGGGACCAGTACGACCAGTATGGAGGGTCCTGGAGAAGCTGGGACCAGTAGGACCAGTATGGAGGGTCCCGGAGAAGCTGGGACCAGTAGGACCCGTATGGAGGGTCCCGGAGAAGCTGGGACCAGTAGGACCAGTATGGAGGGAAGCTGGGACCAGTAGGACCAGTATGGAGGGTCCTGGAGAAGCTGGGACCAGTAGGACCAGTATGGAGGGTCCTGGAGAAAGCTGGGACCAGTAGGACCAGTATGGAGGGTCCTGGAGAAGCTGGGACCAGTAGGACCAGTATGGAGGGTCCTGGAGAAGCTGGGACCAGTAGGACCAGTATGGAGGGTCCCGGAGAAGCTGGGACCAGTAGGACCAGTATGGAGGGTCCTGGAGAAGCTGGGACCAGTACGACCAGTATGGAGGGTCCTGGAGAAGCTGGGACCAGTAGGACCAGTATGGAGGGTCCTGGAGAAGCTGGGACCAGTAGGACCAGTATGGAGGGTCCCGGAGAAGCTGGGACCAGTAGGACCAGTATGGAGTTTCTCCTCCTCCCAGTAACATCCCCCCCCCCCCCCCTTCACAAACCGCATCAAACTGGGATCAAACTGGAGTTTTACTGGGATGGGGAGGGGGAAGGGGGGAAGGGAACCAGTAAGGCCAAGTCTGGGGGGAACTGGATTGGACTGGGAACCAGTTTCCCCCCTCCCCCCCCCCAATTCCCTCCCCTCCCAAACTGGGATCCTACTGGAGTTTTACTGGAACTGGGAATGTGGGGGGGGGCGGGGGGGGGGGGTCGGCACCCTGGGAGCTGGACGGACCCAGTATGGACCTGGTGGCAAACTGGGAATACTGGGAGGGGACCAGGCACTGATGGGGGGGGGGGGCACCGGGGTGAGGAAGAGCCTCCTCCTCTTCCTCCTCCTCTTCCTCCTCCTCTTCCTCCTCCTCTTCCTCTCTCTCTTCTTCCTCCTCTTCCCCTCCCTCCTCCTCCTCCTCCTCCTCCCACTCCTCCTTCTCTTCTTCTCACTTCTTCTTCCTCCTCTTCCTCCCTCTCCTCCTCCTCCTCTTCCTCCCTCTCCTCCTCTCCCTCCCTCTCCCTCTCCTCCTCTTCTTCTTCCTCCTCTTCCTCCCTCTCCTCCTCTTCCTCTCCCTCCTCTTCCTCCCTCTCCTCCTCTTCTTCTTCCTCCTCTTCCTCCCTCTCCTCCTCCTCATCTTCCTCCCTCTCCTCCTCTTCCTCTCGCTCCTCTTCCTCCCTATCCTCCTCCTTCTCTTCCTCCCTCTCCTCCTCCTCTTCCTCTCCCTCCTCTTCCTCCCTCTCCTCCTCTTCTTCTTCCTCCTCTTCTCCCTCTCCTCCTCCTCATCTTCCTCCCTCTCCTCCTCTTCCTCTCGCTCCTCTTCCTCCCTCTCCTCCTCCTTCTCTTCCTCCCTCTCCTCCTCCTCTTCCTCTCCCTCCTCTTCCTCCTCTCCTCCTCTTCTTTTTCCTCCTCTTCCTCCCCTCTCCTCCTCCTCTTCCTCTCCCTCCTCTTCCTCCCTCTCCTCCTCTTCTTCTTCCTCCTCTTCCTCCCTCTCCTCCTCCTCATCTTCCTCCCTCTCCTCCTCTTCCTCTCGCTCCTCTTCCTCCCTCTCCTCCTCTTCTTCTTCCTCTTCTTCCTCCCTCTCCTCCTCCTCCTCTTCTCCCTCTCTCCTCTTCCTCTCCCTCCTCTTCCTCCCTCTCCTCCTCTTCTTCTTCCTCCTCTTCCTCCCTCTCCTCCTCCTCCTCTTCCTCCCTCTCCTTCTCTACCTCTCCCTCCTCTTCCTCCCTCTCCTCCTCCTCTTCTTCCTCCTCTTCCTCCCTCTCCTCCTCCTCTTCCTCCCTCTCCTCCTCTCTTCTTCCTCCTCTCCCTCCCTCTCCTCCTCCTCTCCCTCCTCTCTTCCTCTCCTCCTCCTCCTCTTCTTCTTCCTCCTCTTCCTCCTCCTCTTCTTCATCCTCCTCCCCCTCTTCTTCTTCCTCCTCCTCCTCTTCTTCTTCCTCCTTCTCTTCTTCTTCTTCTTCCTCCCCCTCCTCTTCTTCTTCCTCCCGTCTTCTTCTTCTTCCTCCCCCCTCCTCTTCCTCCCTCTCCTCTTCTTCCTCCTCCTCTTCCTCCCCCTCCTCTTCTCTCCTCTTCTTCTTCCTCCCCCTCTTCTTCCACTTCTTCTTCTTCCTCCTCCTCCTCTTCCTCCCCCTGCTCCTCTTCTTCCTCCTTCTTCCTCCCCCTCCTCTTCATCCCCCTCCTCCTCCTCTTCCTCCTCCTCCTCCTCTTCCACCCTCTCCTCCTCTTCTTCCTCCTCCTCTTCCTCCTCCTTCTCTTCTTCCTCTTCCCCTCCTTCTTCCTCCTTCTCCTCTTCCTCCTCCTTCTTCCTCCCCCTCCTCTTCCTCCTCCCTCCGCCCCCCCCAATAAATAAGAAATAACTTAAAGGGGGGTCAGTGGGGACACCCCCCCCCCCCCCCCCCAAATCCTGCTGGTGCTGGGATGCAGGATCCATGGATGCAGGATCCATGGATCCGCGGGGACCCGCGGCTGCAGATGCGGGATCCAGGGATCCGAGGCTGCGGGATGTGGGATCCAGGGAATCCGCGGTCCTGGGATGCGGGATCCAGGGATCCGAGGCTGTGGGATGTGGGATCCAGGGATCCGCGGTCCTGGGATGCGGGATCCAGGGATCCGAGGCTGCGGGATGTGGGATCAGGGATCCGCAGTCTCGGGATGAAGGGTCCAGGGATCTGCGGCTGCGGATGCGGAGTCGTGGGACACAGGGATCCGCAGTCTCGCGATGCAGGATCCAGGGATCCGCAGCTGCGGGATTCAGAGTCGTGGGACGCAGGGATCCGCAGTCTCGGGATGCAGGATCCAGGGATCCGCAGCTGCGGGACACGGAGTCGTGGGACACAGGGAGCCGCAGTCTCGGGATGCAGGATCCAGGGATCCGCAGCTGCGGGACACGGAGTCGTGGGACGCAGAGATCCGCAGTCTCGGGGATGCAGGATCCAGGGATACGCGGCTGCGGGGACGCGGAGTCGTGGGACACAGGGATCTGCAGTCTCGGGATGCAGGATCCAGGATCTGCGGCTGCGGGATGTGGAGTCATGGGATACAGGGATCTGCAGTCTCGGGATGCAGGATCCAGGGATCTGCGGCTGCGGGATGCGGAGTCATGGGATACAGGGATCTGCAGTCTCGGGATGCAGGATCCAGGGATCTGCGGCTGCGGGACGCGGAGTCGTGGGATACAGGGATCCGCAGTCTCGGGATGCAGGATCCAGGGATCCGCGGCTGCGGGATGTGGAGTCATGGGACACAGGGATCCGCAGTCTCGGGATGCAGGATCCAGGGATCTGCGGCTGCGGGATTCAGAGTCGTGGGACGCAGGGATCCGCAGTCTCGGGATGCAGGATCCAGGGATCCGCGGGCTGCGGGACACGGAGTCGTGGGACACAGGATCCGCAGTCTCGGGATGCAGGATCCAGGGATCCGCGGCTGTGGGACACGGAGTCGTGGGACACAGGGATCCGCAGTCTCGGTATGCAGGATCCAGGGATACGCGGCTGCGGGATGCGGAGTCGTGGGACACAGGGATCTGCAGTCTCGGGATGCAGGATCCAGGGATCCGCGGCTGCGGGATGCGGAGTCATGGGATACAGGGATCTGCAGTCTCGGGATGCAGGATCCAGGGATCCGCGGCTGCGGGACGCGGAGTCGTGGGACACAGGGATCCGCAGTCTCGGGATGCAGGATCCAGGGATCCGCGGCTGCGGGACGCGGAGTCGTGGGACACAGGGATCTGCAGTCTCGGGATGCAGGATCCAGGGATCTGCGGCTGCGGGATGTGGAGTCATGGGATACAGGGATCTGCAGTCTCGGGATGCAGGATCCAGGGATCTGCGGCTGCGGGATGCGGAGTCATGGGATACAGGGATCTGCAGTCTCGGGATGCAGGATCCAGGGATCTGCGGCTGCGGGACGCGGAGTCGTGGGATACAGGGATCCGCAGTCTCGGGATGCAGGATCCAGGGATCCGCGGCTGCGGGATGTGGAGTCATGGGACACAGGGATCCGCAGTCTCGGGATGCAGGATCCAGGGATCTGCGGCTGCGGGATTCAGAGTCGTGGGACGCAGGGATCCGCAGTCTCGGGATGCAGGATCCAGGGATCCGCGGCTGCGGGACACGGAGTCGTGGGACACAGGGATCCGCAGTCTCGGGATGCAGGATCCAGGGATCCGCGGCTGTGGGACACGGAGTCGTGGGACACAGGGATCCGCAGTCTCGGTATGCAGGATCCAGGGATACGCGGCTGCGGGATGCGGAGTCGTGGGACACAGGGATCTGCAGTCTCGGGATGCAGGATCCAGGGATCCGCGGCTGCGGGATGCGGAGTCATGGGATACAGGGATCTGCAGTCTCGGGATGCAGGATCCAGGGATCCGCGGCTGCGGGACGCGGAGTCGTGGGACACAGGGATCCGCAGTCTCGGGATGCAGGATCCAGGGATCCGCGGCTGCGGGACGCGGAGTCGTGGGACACAGGGATCCGCAGTCTCGGGATGCAGGATCCAGGGATCCGCAGCTGCGGGATTCAGAGTCGTGGGACACAGGGATCCGCAGTCTCGGGATGCAGGATCCAGGGATACGCGGCTGCGGGACGCGGAGTCGTGGGACACAGGGATCTGCAGTCTCGGGATGCAGGATCCAGGGATCCGCAGCTGCGGGACACGGAGTCGTGGGACACAGGGATCCGCAGTCTCGGGATGCAGTTTCCAGGGATCCGCGGCTGCGGGACGCGGAGTCATGGGACACAGGGATCCGCAGTCTCGGGATGCAGGATCCAGGGATCCGCGGCTGCGGGACACGGAGTCGTGGGACACAGGGATCCGCAGTCTCGGGATGCAGGATCCAGGGATCCGCAGCTGCGGGACACGGAGTCGTGGGACACAGGGATCCGCAGTCTCGGGATGCAGGATCCAGGGATCCGCGGCTGCGGGACGCGGAGTCATGGGACACAGGGATCCGCAGTCTCGCGATGCAGGATCCAGGGATCCGCGGCTGCGGGACGCGGAGTCGTGGGACACAGGGATCCGCAGTCTCGGGATGCAGGATCCAGGGATCCGCGGCTGCGGGACGCGGAGTCGTGGGACACAGGGATCCGCAGTCTAGGGATGCAGGATCCAGGGATCCGCGGCTGTGGGACACGGAGTCGTGGGACACAGGGATCCGCAGTCTCGGGATGCAGGATCCAGGGATCCGCGGCTGCGGGACACGGAGTCATGGGACACAGGGATCCGCAGTCTCGGGATGCAGGATCCAGGGATCTGCAGTCTCGGGATGAAGGATCCAAGGATCGGTGGCTGCGGGATGCGGAGTTTTTGGATCCGCAGTCCTGGGATGTGGGATCTGCAGCTGCGGGATGCAGGACCCAGGGATCCTTGGCTGTGGGACATGGAGTCATGGGAAGTAGGGATCCGTGGTCCCGGGATGTGGGATCCGCAGCTGCGGGATGCGCGGCTGCACGGATCCACAATTCCAGGATGCAGAGTGGAGGGACGGAGGGCTCCGCAGTCCGGGATGCGGGATCCGCAGCTGCAGGATGAACGTCTGCACGGATCCATGGATGTGGGACGCATGGACCCATGGATGCGGGATGAGGCTCCTCGGGACTCGGGATACATCACCGTGGGATGCACGGACGCAGGATGCGATGCTGCGGGATGCAGGGATGTGGGATACAGGGATGAGGCTCCCTGGGACCCAGGATGCGTCGCCGTGGGCCGCACGGATGCTGCGGGATGCAGGGATGCAGCATCCCAGGACTCGGGATGCGCCGCCGTGGGCCGCACGGATGCTGCGGGATTCAGGGATGCAGCATCCCAGGACTCGGGATGCGTCGCCGTGGGCTGCACGGATGCTGCGGGATTCAGGGATGCAGCATCCCAGGACTCGGGATGCGTCGCCGTGGGCTGCACGGATGCTGCAGGATGCAGGGATGCAGGATCCCAGGACTCGGGATGCGTCGCCGTGGGCCGCACGGACGCTGCGGGATGCAGGGATGCAGGATCCCAGGACTTGGGATGCGTCGCCGTGGGCCGCACGGATGCTGCGGGATTCAGGGATGCAGCATCCCAGGACTCGGGATGCGTCGCCGTGGGCCGCACGGATGCTGCGGGATTCAGGGATGCAGCATCCCAGGACTCGGGATGCGTCGCCGTGGGCCGCACGGATGCTGCGGGATGCAGGGATGCAGGATCCCAGGACTCGGGATGCATCGCCGTGGGCTGCACGGACGCTGCGGGATGCAGGGATGCAGGATCCCAGGACTTGGGATGCGTCGCCGTGGGCCGCACGGATGCTGCGGGATTCAGGGATGCAGCATCCCAGGACTCGGGATGCGTCGCCGTGGGCCGCACGGATGCTGCGGGATTCAGGGATGCAGCATCCCAGGACTCGGGATGCGTCGCCGTGGGCCGCACGGATGCTGCGGGATGCAGGGATGCAGGATCCCAGGACTCGGGATGCATCGCCGTGGGCTGCACGGATGCTGCGGGATGCAGGGATGCAGCATCCCAGGACTCGGGATGCGTCGCCGTGGGCCGCACGGATGCTGCGGGATGCAGGGATGCAGCATCCCAGGACTCGGGATGCGTCGCCGTGGGCCGCACGGACACTGCGGGATGCAGGGATGCGGGATGCAGCATCCCAGGACTCGGGATGCGTCGCCGTGGGCCGCACGGATGCTGCGGGATTCAGGGATGCAGGATCCCAGGACTCGGGATGCGTCGCCGTGGGCCGCACAGACGCTGCGGGATGCAGGGATGAGGCTCCCCGGTTTCGGGATGCGTCTCCGTGGGCCCCGCAGCCCTGGGACGTGGTCGCCTGGCTGGGGATCCGCAGCTCCAGGACTTGCGGCCCCCGGGAAGCAGGATCGGCGGCAGCTACTTGCGCAGCCGGAGGCTCTCGAGCAGCCGCCGCCGGTGGCCGGCGTCGCGCACACCCGCCTCCTCCAGGTCCTCCTCCGTGATGTCCCTGCGGGAAGCGGCCGTGGCAGCCAACCGGGACCCCACCGGGACCCCGATCCAACCATGAACCCCCCCACTCCATCCAACCGGGACCCCGATCCAACCAGGACATCAATCCAACTGGGACCCCGATCCAACCATGAACCCCATCACTCCATCCAACCGGGACCCCAATCCAACCAGGACATCAATCCAACTGGGACCCCAATCCAACCGGGACCCCCCACTCCATCCAACCGGGACCCCGATCCAACCGGGACCCCCCACTCCATCCAACCGGGACCCCAATCCAACCAGGACATCAATCCAACTGGGACCCCAATCCAACCGGGAACCCCCCACTCCATCCAACCGGGACCCCGATCCAACCGGGACCCCCCCACTCCATCCAACCGGGACCCCGATCCAACCATGAACCCCATCACTCCATCCAACCGGGACCCCAATCCAACCAGGACATCAATCCAACTGGGACCCCAATCCAACCGGGACCCCCCACTCCATCCAACCAGGACCCCAATCCAACCAGGACATCAATCCAACTGGGACCCCGGTCCAACCAGGACCCCCCACTCCATCCAACCGGGACCCCGATCCAACCAGGAACCCCATCACTCCATCCAACCGGGACCCCAATCCAACCAGGACATCAATCCAACTGGGACCCCAATCCAACCGGGAACCCCCCACTCCATCCAACCGGGACCCCGATCCAACCGGGACCCCCCCACTCCATCCAACCGGGACCCCAATCCAACCAGGACATCAATCCAACTGGGACCCCGATCCAACCAGGACCCCCCCACTCCATCCAACCGGGACCCCGATACAACCGGGACCCCCCACTCCATCCAACCGGGACCCCGATCCAACCGGGACCCCAATCCAACCAGGACCCCAATCCAACCAGGACCCCCACTCTATCCAGCCAGGATCCCAATCCATCCAGGACCCCCACTCCATCGAACTGGGACCCCAATCCAACCAGGACCCCAATCCAACGGGGATCCCAATCCAACCGGGACCCCCTACTCCATCCAACTGGGACCCAATCCCACCAGGATCCCAATCCAACCGGGACCCCAATCTAACCAGGACCCCAATCCAACCGGGACCCCAATCTAACCGGGACCCCAATCCAACCGGGACCCCCACTCCATCCAACTGGGACCCAATCCCACCAGGATCCCAATCCAACCGGGACCCCAATCTAACCAGGACCCCAATCCAACCGGGACCCCAATCCAACCGGGACCCCAATCTAACCAGGACCCCAATCTAACCGGGACCCCAATCCAACCGGGACCCCAATCCAACCGGGACCCCACTCCATCCAACTGGGACCCAATCCCACCAGGATCCCAACCCAACTGGGATCCAACTAGGCCTCCAATCCCACTCAACTGGGACCCCAGTTCCACTCCATTGGGACCCCGACCCTACCAGGACCCCAAATGGGACCCCAACCCCCCCCCCCCACCCCCAGCTGGGACCCCAATTCCACCCCGCTGGGTCCACTCCCGCAGCCGGCGCCCCCGTACCCCAAGAAGTCGAGGTGGTCCCATCCGTGGCGCAGCAGCCCCCCCTCGTAGCGCTGCAGCCCCAGCGCCCGCAGCCAGCGCCCCACCGACCCCGCAGCCTGCGGGGACACCGCACCCCAACATCACACCCTGGGGGGGGGACACCCCAAGGTGGGAGCCCGAGAACCCCTGCTGGGACCCCAAGGGTGGGACCCCATGACTCCAGGTGGGACCCCCAGGATAGGACCCCAGGACCCCCAATGGGACCCCAGGACCCCCAGTTGGGACCCCCAGAGCGGGACCCTATGACTCCAGGTGGGACCCCCAGGATAGGACCCCAGGGCCCCCAATTGGGATCCCTAGTGGGACCCCAGGACCCCCAGTTGGGACCCCCAGTGGGACCCCAAGGGTGGGACCCTATGACTCCAGGTGGGACCCCCAGGATAGGACCCCAGGGCCCCCAATTGGGATCCCTAGTGGGACCCCAGGACCCCAAGTTGGGACCCCCAGTGGGACCCCAAGGGTGGGACCCCATGACTCCAGGTGGGACCCACAGGATAGGACCCCAGGACCCCCAATTGGGATCCCTAGTGGGACCCTAGGACCCCCAGAGGGACCCCCAGGGTGGGACCCCATGACTCCAGGTGGGACCCCCAGGATAGGACCCCAGGACCCCCAATGGGACCCCAGGACCCCCAGTTGGGACCCCCAGAGTGGGACCTCATGACTCCAGGTGGGACCCCCAGGATAGGACCCCAGGACCCCCAATTGGGACCCCTAGTGGGACCTCAGGACCCCCAGTTGGGACCCCCAGAGGGACCCCAAGGGTGGGACCCCATGACTCCAGGTGGGACCCCCAGGATAAGACCCCAGGACCCCCAATTGGGACCCCCAGTGGGACCCCAGGACCCCTAGTTGGGAGCCCCAGTGGGACCCCCAGGGTGGGACCCCATGACTCCAGGTGGGACCCCCAGGATAGGACCCCAGGACCCCCAATGGGATGCCAGGACCCTCAGTTGGGATCCCCAGGGTGGGACCCCAGGATCCTCAGTGGGACCCCAGGGGGGACCCCTAGGTGGGACCCCCAGGATGGGACCCCATTACTCCAGGTGGGACCCCCAGGATAGGACCCCAGGACCCCCAATTGGGATCCCCAGTGGAACCCCAGGACCTCTAGTTGGGAGCCCCAGAGGGACCCCCAGGGTGGGACCCCATGACTCCAGGTGGGACCCCCAGGATAAGACCCCAGGACCCCCAATTGGGACCCCCAGTGGGACCCCAGGACCCCCAGTTGGGACCCCCAGAGGGACCCCCAGGGTGGGACCCCATGACTCCAGGTGGGACCCCCAGGATAGGACCCCAGGACCCCCAATTGGGATCCCTAGTGGGACCCCAGGACCCCCAGTTGGGACCCCCAGTGGGACCCCAAGGGTGGGACCCTATGACTCCAGGTGGGACCCCCAGGATAGGACCCCAGGACCCCCAATTGGGATCCCTAGTGGGACCCTAGGACCCCCAGTTGGGACCCCCAGTGGGACCCCAAGGGTGGGACCCTATGACTCCAGGTGGGACCCCCAGGATAGGACCCCAGGACCCCCAATGGGACCCCAGGACCCCCAGTTGGGACCCCCAGAGTGGGACCTCATGACTCCAGGTGGGACCCCCAGGATAGGACCCCAGGACCCCCAATTGGGACCCCTAGTGGGACCCCAGGACCCCCAGTTGGGACCCCCAGTGGGACCCCAAGGGTGGGACCCTATGACTCCAGGTGGGACCCTCAGGATAGGACCCCAGGACCCCCAATTGGGATCCCTAGTGGGACCCTAGGACCCCCAGTTGGGACCCCCAGTGGGACCCCAAGGGTGGGACCCTATGACTCCAGGTGGGACCCCCAGGATAGGACCCCAGGACCCCCAATGGGACCCCAGGACCCCCAGTTGGGACCCCCAGAGTGGGACCTCATGACTCCAGGTGGGACCCCCAGGATAGGACCCCAGGACCCCCAATTGGGACCCCTAGTGGGACCCCAGGACCCCCAGTTGGGACCCCCAGTGGGACCCCAAGGGTGGGACCCCATGACTCCAGGTGGGACCCCCAGGATAAGACTCCAGGACCCCCAATTGGGACACCTAGTGGGACCCCAGGACCCCCAGTTGGGACCCCCAGTGGGACCCCAAGGGTGGGACCCTATGACTCCAGGTGGGACCCCCAGGATAGGACCCCAGGACCCCCAATGGGACCCCAGGACCCCCAGTTGGGACCCCCAGAGTGGGACCTCATGACTCCAGGTGGGACCCCCAGGATAGGACCCCAGGACCCCCAATTGGGACCCCTAGTGGGACCCCAGGACCCCCAGTTGGGACCCCCAGTGGGACCCCAAGGGTGGGACCCCATGACTCCAGGTGGGACCCCCAGGATAAGACCCCAGGACCCCCAATTGGGACCCCTAGTGGGACCCCAGGACCCCCAGTTGGGACCCCCAGTGGGACCCTAAGGGTGGGACCCTATGACTCCAGGTGGGACCCCCAGGATAGGACCCCAGGACCCCCAATTGGGATCCCTAGTGGGACCCCAGGACCCCCAGTTGGGACCCCCAGTGGGACCCCAAGGGTGGGACCCCATGACTCCAGGTGGGACCCCCAGGATAGGACCCCAGGGCCGCCAATTGGGATCCCTAGTGGGACTCCAGGACCCCCAGTTGGGACCCCCAGAGTGGGACCCCAAGGGTGGGACCCCATGACTCCAGGTGGGACCCCCAGGATAAGACCCCAGGACCCCCAATTGGGACCCTCAGTTGGGACCCCCAGAGGGACCCCAAGGGTGGGACCCCATGACTCCAGGTGGGACCCCCAGGATAAGAACCCAGGACCCCCAATTGGGACCCCCAGTGGGACCCCAGGACCCCTAGTTGGGAGCCCCAGTGGGACCCCAAGGGTGGGACCCCATGACTCCAGGTGGGACCCCCAGGATAGGACCCCTGGACCCCCAATGGGATGCCAGGACCCTCAGTTGGGATCCCCAGGGTGGGACCCCAGGATCCTCAGTGGGACCCCAGGGGGGACCCCTAGGTGGGACCCCCAGGATGGGACCCCATTACTCCAGGTGGGACCCCCAGGATAGGACCCCAGGACCCCCAATTGGGATCCCCAGTGGAACCCCAGGACCTCTAGTTGGGAGCCCCAGAGGGACCCCCAGGGTGGGACCCCATGACTCCAGGTGGGACCCCCAGGATAAGACCCCAGGACCCCCAATTGGGACCCCCAGTGGGACCCCAGGACCCCCAGTTGGGACCCCCCAGAGAGACCCCCAGGGTGGGACCCCATGACTCCAGGTGGGACCCCCAGGATAAGACCCCAGGACCCCCAATTGGGACCCCCAGTGGGACCCCAGGACCCCCAGTTGGGACCCCCAGAGGGACCCCCAGGGTGGGACCCCATGACTCCAGGTGGGACCCCCAGGATAGGACCCCAGGACCCCCAATGGGATCCCAGGACCCCCAGTGGGACCCCCAGAGTGGGACCCCAGGATCCTCAGTGGGACCCCAGGGGGGACCCCAAGGTGAGACCCCCAGAGTGAGACCCCATGAGTCCAGGTGGGACCCCCAGGATAGGACCCCAGGACCCCCAATTGGGATCCTCAGTGGGACCCCAGGACCCCCAGTTGGGACCCCCAGAGGGACCCCCAGGGTGGGACCCCATGACTCCAGGTGGGACCCCCAGGATAAGACCCCAGGACCCCCAATTGGGACCCCCAGTGGAACCCCAGGACCTCTAGTTGGGAGCCCCAGTGGGACCCCCAAGGGTGGGACCCCATGACTCCAGGTGGGACCCCCAGGATCGGACCCCAGGACCCCCAATTGGGACCCCCATGGGGACCCCCAGGATGGGACCCCGTGACTCCAGGTGGGACCCCCAGGATAAGACCCCAGGACCCCCAATTGGGACCCCCAGTGGGACCCCCAAGGTGGGACCCCAGGATTGTCAGGGGGACCCCAGTGGGACCCCAGGTGGGACCCCCAATTGGGACCCTTAGTGGGACCCCAAGATCCCAGGACAGGACCCCAGGATGGGACCCCCAGTTAGGACCCCAGTATCCCCAGTTGGGACCCCCAATAAGACCCCATTATCTCCAGTTGGGACCCCCAGTGGGACCCCAAAACCCCAGGATGGGACCCCCAGAGTGCGACCCTCTGATCCCGACCCCCTGAACCCCCTAAATGGGGGTCCAACCCTCTGCCCCCCTCCCCAAATGTGGGTCCCACCCCCCTTGCCTCCCCCCTAAATGAGGGTGTCCCCCCCATACCCCCCCCACAAATGGGGGTCACATCACCCCACCCCCCACAAATGGGGGTCCCATCACCCTGCCCCCCCAAAATGGGGATCCCAGTCCTATGACCCCTCAAATGGGAGTCCCACCCCCTTTCCCCCCCGAAAAATGGGGGTCCCACCCCTCTTCCCCCCCCACAAATGGGGGTCTCATCACCTTGTCCCCCCAAAATGGGGATCCCAGTCCTATGACCCCCTCAAATGGGGGTCCCACCCCCCAAAATGGGGATCCCAGTCTTATGACCCCCTCTAATTGGGGTCCCACCCCTCTTCCCCCCCCCAAAATGGGGGTCCCACCCCTCCTCCCCCCCCACAAATGGGGGTCCCATCACCTTGTCCCCCCAAAATGGGGATCCCAGTCCTATGACCCCCTCAAATGGGGGTCCCACCCCCTTTCCCCCCCAAAAAATGGGGGTCCCACCCCTCTTCCCCCCACCCCCAAAATGGGGGTCCCACCCCTCTTCCCCCTCCCATATGGGGGTCCCATCACATTGCCCCCTCAAAATGGGGATCCCAGTCCTATGACCCCCTCAAATTGGGGTCCCACCCCCCAAAATGGGGATCCCAGTCCTATGACCCCCTCAAATAGGGGTCCCACCCCCTTTCCCCCCCCAAAAATGGGGGTTCCACCCCTCTTCCCCCCCCCAAAATGGGGGTCCCACCCCTCCTCCCCCCCCACAAATGGGGGTCCCATCACCTTGCCCCCCCCAAAATGGGGATCCCAGTCCTATGACCCACTCAAATGGGGGTCCCACCCCCTTTCCCCCTCCCAAAAATGGGGGTCCCACCCCTCTTCCCCCCCCACAAATGGGGGTCCCATCACCTTGCCCCCCCCAAACCAGGGATCCTACTGCCCTTTCCCCTCCCAAATGGGGGTCCCCTGACACCACCCCCCCACCCTCCCCAAAAAACTGGGGGTCCCCCCTCACCTCCGGGTCGCAGTTGGGGGGCAGCGGGGGGGGGCGCCCCCTCCCCAGCCCGAGCTCCACTTGGCTGAGGGACTTGGCTACCTGCAGCACCGAGCAGGAGCCGTCCCGGGGTGGGGGGGGGCCCCCCAAGATTGGGGACCCCCCCGAGGGTTGGGGGGAGCCCCCCCGAGGAGGAGGAGGAGGAAGGGGGGGGACCCCCAGGAGGGAGGAGCCCCAGGGAGATGGGGAGACCCAGGGGGGAGGAGGAGGAGGAGGAGGAGGGGGGGGGCGCCCCCCGAAGCGGGGAGCCCCCCAAGAGTGGAGGGACCCCCAGTTAGAGGGAGCCCCCCGGTTGTGAGGGGACCCCCAAAAGCGGGAGGGGTCAAGGATGTGGGGGGACCTCCAAGATTGGGGGGGCTCCCAAAAGTGGGGGGGCCCAGGGATGTGGGGGGGCCCCCAAGATTGGGGGGGCCTAGGGATGTGGGGGAACCCATAGACGTGGGGGGACCCCCAAAAGCGGGGGGGCTCATGGATGTGAGGGGACCCCCGAGATTGGGGGGGGCCATGGATGTGGGGAGCCCTATGGATGTGGGGGGACCCCCGAAAGTGGGGGGGGCTCACGGATGTTGGGGAACCCGTAGATGTTGGGGGACCCCCAAAAGCGGGGGGGGCTCATGGATGTGGGGTGACCCCCAAGGTTGGGGATCCCCATGGATGTGGGGAGCCCCCCAAGACTGGGGGGTCCCACGGACGTGGGTGACCCCCCCGTTGTGTGGAGTCCCGCGGATGGGGGGTGCCCCCCACTTTTGGGGCCCCCCCCCTGCGGCTGTGGGGGGTCCCCCCGGCCCCTCGCCGCGGGGCTGCGGTTTTGGGGGGGGCCCCTTCAGCACAGGGCGGGGGGCGGCTTTTGGGGTCCTCGCTTTGGGGGGCCCCTCGGGGCAAGGGGGGGGGGCGGGAAGGCGGGGGGAGGCAGGTTTGGGGGGGGCCGCGTCCTCGTCCGAGGAGCTTTCGGGGTCCCGGGGAATCGGGGGGCGCGGGGGGGAAAATGGGGGGGGGTCGGTGAGAAGTTGGGGGGCTCGGGGGGGGGTGGGAGCTGGGGGACCCCCTCCAGCACGAAGTAGGCAGGGTTGGTGAAGCTGCTCGGCTGCGGATCCGGGGCCTCCGGCTTCGAGCTGAGGGGGGAGAACGGGGTGAGGAGGGGCCCCCCAAAAATCTAGGGGGGGTCCCTGGCCTCCCCAGTGCCCCCCAGTTCTCCCAGTGCCCCCCCAATCCCAGTGACCCCCCCAGTCCCTGCCCCCTGCTCCATTCCAGCCTCTGTCTTGGAGCTTGGGGGGGGGGGGGGTAACGGGGTGAGGGGGGGTCCCCCCAAAATCTGGGGGGCGGGTCCCTGGCCTCCCCAGTGCCCCCCAGTTCTCCCAGTGCCCCCCCAATCCCAGTGACCCCCCCAGTCCCTGCCCCCTGCTCCATCCCAGCCTCTGTCTTGGAGCTTGGGGGGGGGGGTAACGGGGTGAGGGGGGGTCCCCCAAAAATCTGGGGGGTGGGTCCCTGGCCTCCCCAGTGCCCCCCAGTTCTCCCAGTGCCCCCCCAATCCCAGTATCCCCCATCCCAGTATCCCACTCCAATCCCAGTACCCCCCTCAATCCCAGTATCCCACTCCAATCCCAGTCCCCCCAATCCCAGTACCCCCCTCAATCCCAGTATCCCACTCAATCCCAGTATCCCCCTCCAATCCCAGTGTCCTCAATCCCAGTATCCCCCTCAATCCCAGTATCCCCCTCCAATCCCAGTGTCCCCAATCCCAGTATCCCCCTCAATCCCAGTATCCCCCTCCAATCCCAGTGTCCCAATCCCAGTATCCCCCTCAATCCCAGTATCCCCCTCCAATCCCAGTGCCCCAATCCCAGTATCCCCCTCAATCCCAGTATCCCCCTCCAATCCCAGTGTCCCCAATCCCAGTATCCCCCTCAATCCCAGTATCCCCCTCCAATCCCAGTGCCCCAATCCCAGTATCCCCCTCAATCCCAGTATCCCCCTCCAATCCCAGTGCCCCAATCCCAGTATCCCCCTCAATCCCAGTCCCCACTCAATCCCAGTGTCCTCAATCCCAGTCCCCCCATCCCAGTATCCCCCTCCAATCCCAGTATCCCCCTCAATCCCAGTTCCTCCATCCCAGTTGCCTCCTCAATCCCAGTATCTCCTTCCAATCCCAGTATCCCCCTCCAATCCCAGTCCCCACTCAATCCCAGTTCCCATCCCAGTATCCCACTTCAATCCCAGTTTCCCACCATCCCCAGTTTCCCTCAATCCCAGTATCCCCAATCCCAGTATCCCCCTCAATCCCAGTGTCCCCCACCCCATTCCCCCCTCCCATCCCAGTATCCCCCTCAATCCCAGTTCCTCCATCCCAGTATCTCCCTCTAATCCCAGTTCCCCCATCCCAGTATTCCCCCCAATCCCAGTATCCCCCTCCAATCCCAGTCTCCACTCAATCCCAGTCCCCACTCAATCCCAGTTCCCATCCCAGTATCCCCCCCAATCCCAGTATCCCCCTCCAATCCCAGTCTCCACTCAATCCCAGTCCCCACTCAATCCCAGTTCCCATCCCAGTATCCCCCTCCAATCCCAGTTTTCCCCAATCCCAGTATCCCCAATCCCAGGCCCCCCTCAATCCCACTGTCCCCCATCCCATTCCCCCCTCCAATCCCAGTCCCCCCTCAATCCCAGTTCCTCCATCCCAGCATCTCCCGATAATCCCACTTCCCCCCATCCCAGTATCCCCCCCAATCCCAGTATCCCCCTCCAATCCCAGTCTCCACTCAATCCCAGTCCCCACTCAATCCCAGTTCCCATCCCAGTATCCCCCTCCAATCCCAGTATCCCCCTCCAATCCCAGTATCCCCCTCCAATCCCAGTCTCCACTCAATCCCAGTCCCCACTCGATCCCAGTTCCCATCCCAGTATCCCCCTCCAATCCCAGTGTCCCCAATCCCAGTTCCCATCCCAGTATCCCCCTCCAATCCCAGTTTCCCCCCATCCCCAGTTTCTCCCAATCCCAGTATCCCCCTCAATCCCAGTGTCCCCCATCCCATTCCCCCCTCCCATCCCAGTATCCCCCTCAATCCCAGTTCCTCCATCCCAGCATCTCCCTCTAATCCCAGTTCCCCCATCCCAGTATCCCCCTCAATCCCAGTTCCTCCATCCCAGCATCTCCCTCAAATCCCAGTTCCCCCATCCCAGTATCCCCCTCCAATCCCAGTCTCCACTCAATCCCAGTCCCCACTCAATCCCAGTTCCCATCCCAGTATCCCCCCCAATCCCAGTCCCCACTCAATCCCAGTTCCCATCCCAGTATCCCCCCCCATTCCCAGTATCCCCCCAATCCCAGTATCCCCCTCCCATCCCAGTCTCCACTCAATCCCAGTCCCCACTCAATCCCAGTTCCCATCCCAGTATCCCCCTCCAATCCCAGTTTCCCCCAATCCCAGTATCCCCAATCCCAGGCCCCCCTCAATCCCAGTGTCCCCCATCCCATTCCCCCCTCAATCCCAGTCCCCCCTCAATCCCAGTTCCTCCATCCCAGCATCTCCCGATAATCCCAGTTCCGCCCATCCCAGTATCCCCCTCCAATCCCAGTCTCCACTCAATCCCAGTTCCCATCCCAGTATCCCCCTCCAATCCCAGTATCCCCCCCAATCCCAGTCTCCACTCAGTCCCAGTCCCCACTCAATCCCAGTTCCCATCCCAGTATCCTCCTCCAATCCCAGTATCCCCCTCCAATCCCAGTCTCCACTCAATTCCAGTCCCCACTCGATCCCAGTTCCCATCCCAGTATCCCCCTCCAATCCCAGTGTCCCCAATCCCAGTTCCCATCCCAGTATCTCCCTCCAATCCCAGTTTCCCCCCATCCCCAGTTTTTCCCAATCCCAGTATCCCCCTCAATCCCAGTGTCCCCCATCCCATTCCCCCCTCCCATCCCAGTATCCCCCTCAATCCCAGTTCCTCCATCCCAGCATCTCCCTCTAATCCCAGTTCCCCCATCCCAGTATCCCCCCCAATCCCAGTATCCCCCTCCAATCCCAGTCTCCACTCAATCCCAGTCCCCACTCAATCCCAGTTCCCATCCCAGTATCCCCCTCCAATCCCAGTTTCCCCCAATCCCAGTATCCCCAATCCCAGGCCCCCCTCAATCCCAGTGTCCCCCATCCCATTCCCCCCTCAATCCCAGTTCCTCCATCCCAGCATCTCCCGATAATCCCAGTTCCCCCCATCCCAGTATCCCCCCCCAATCCCAGTATCCCCCCCCTGCACCTTTTCGGGGTCCCCTCGTCCTTGGGGGGGGCTGCAGGGGGGTCGGCGCCGGGCACTTTGCGTCCCACGGACCTGGGTGGGGGGGACCCCAAAAATAAGGATTGGGAACCCCGGGACTGGGGTGAGACCCCCGGGATGGGGCTGGGAACCCCGGGATGGAGCTGGGAACCCCGGGATTGGGGTGAGACCCCCAGGATTGGGCTGGGAACCCCAGGATCGAGCTGGGAAACCCGGGATTGGGGTGAGACCCCCGGGATCGGGCTGGGAACCCCGGGATGGAGCTGGGAACCCCGGGATTGGGGTGAGACCCCCAGGATTGGGCTGGGAACCCCAGGATTGAGCTGGGAATCCCGGGATTGGGGTGAGACCCCCAGGATGGGGCTGGGAACCCCAGGATCGAGCTGGGAACCCCGGGATTGGGCTGAGATCCCCAGGATTGGCCTGGAAACCCCAGGATCGAGCTGGGAACCCCGGGATTGGGGTGAGACCCCCAGGATGGGGCTGGGAACCCCAGGATTGAGCTGGGAACCCCAGGATTGGGCTGAGATCCCCAGGATTGGCCTGGAAACCCCAGGATCGAGCTGGGAACCCCGGGATTGGGCTGAGATCCCCAGGATTAGCCTGGAAACCCCAGGATCAAGCTGGGAACCCCGGGATTGGGGTGAGACCCCCAGGATGGGGCTGGGAACCCCAGGATTGGGGTGAGACCCCAAGGATTAGCCTGGAAACCCCAGGATCAAGCTGGGAACCCCGGGATTGGGGTGAGACCCCCAGGATGGGGCTGGGAACCCCAGGATTGGGGTGAGATCCCAAGGATTAGCCTGGAAACCCCAGGATCAAGCTGGGAACCCCGGGATTGGGGTGAGACCCCCAGGATGGGGCTGGGAACCCCAGGATCAAGCTGGGAACCCCGGGATTGGGCTGGGAACCCCAGGATTGAGCTGGGAACCCCGGGATCGAGCTGGGAACCCCGGGATTGGGCTGAGATCCCCAGGATGGGGCTGGGAGCCCCGGGATTGGGGTGAGATCCCCAGGATCGAGCTGGGAACCCCGGGATTGGGGTGAGACCACCAGGATGGGGCTGGGAACCCCAGGATTGGGGTGAGACCCCCAGGATTAGGCTGGGAACCCCAGGATTGAGCTGGGAATCCCGGGATTGGGGTGAGATCCCCAGGATTGGCCTGGAAACCCCAGGATCGAGCTAGGAACCCCAGGATTGGGGTGAGACCCTCAGGATGGGGCTGGGAACCCCAGGATTGAGCTGGGAACCCCGGGATTGGGCTGAGATCCCCAGGATTGGCCTGGAAAGCCCAGGATCGAGCTGGGAACCCCGGGATTGGGGTGAGACACCAGCGATGGGGCTGGGAACCCCAGGATTGGGGTGAGACCCCCAGGATTAGCCTGGAAACCCCAGGATCAAGCTGGGAACCCCGGGATTGGGGTGAGACCCCCAGGATTGGGCTGGGAACCCCAGGATCGAGCTGGGAACCCCGGGATTGGGCTGAGATCCTCAGGATGGGGCTGGGAGCCCCGGGATTGGGCTGAGATCCCCAGGATCGAGCTGGGAACCCCGGGATTGGTGTGAGACCCCCAGGATGGGGCTGGGAACCCCAGGATTGGGGTGAGACCCCCAGGATTGGGCTGGGAACCCCAGGATTGAGCTGGGAATCCCGGGATTGGGGTGAGACCCCCAGGATGGGGCTGGGAACCCCAGGATCGAGCTGGGAACCCCGGGATTGGGCTGAGATCCCCAGGATTGGCCTGGAAACCCCAGGATCGAGCTGGGAACCCCGGGATTGGGGTGAGACCCCCAGGATGGGGCTGGGAACCCCAGGATTGGGGTGAGACCCCCAGGATTGGGCTGGGAACCCCAGGATTGAGCTGGGAATCCCGGGATTGGGGTGAGACCCCCAGGATGGGGCTGGGAACCCCAGGATCGAGCTGGAAACCCCGGGATTGGGCTGAGATCCCCAGGATCGAGCTGGGAACCCCGGGATTGGGGTGAGACCCCCAGGATGGGGCTGGGAACCCCAGGATTGGGGTGAGACCCCCAGGATTAGCCTGGAAACCCCAGGATCAAGCTGGGAACCCCGGGATTGGGGTGAGACCCCCAGGATGGGGCTGGGAACCCCAGGATTGGGGTGAGACCCCAAGGATTAGCCTGGAAACCCCAGGATCAAGCTGGGAACCCCGGGATTGGGGTGAGACCCCCAGGATGGGGCTGGGAACCCCAGGATCAAGCTGGGAACCCCGGGATTGGGCTGGGAACCCCAGGATTGAGCTGGGAACCCCGGGATCGAGCTGGGAACCCCGGGATTGGGCTGAGATCCCCAGGATGGGGCTGGGAGCCCCGGGATTGGGCTGAGATCCCCAGGATCGAGCTGGGAACCCCGGGATTGGGGTGAGACCCCCAGGATGGGGCTGGGAACCCCAGGATTGGGGTGAGACCCCCAGGATTGGGCTGGGAACCCCAGGATTGAGCTGGGAATCCCGGGATTGGGGTGAGACCCCCAGGATGGGGCTGGGAACCCCAGGATCGAGCTGGGAACCCCGGGATTGGGCTGAGATCCCCAGAATTGGCCTGGAAACCCCAGGATCGAGCTGGGAATCCCGGGATTGGGGTGAGACCCCCAGGATGGGGCTGGGAACCCCAGGATTGAGCTGGGAACCCCGGGATTGGGCTGAGATCCCCAGGATTGGCCTGGAAACCCCAGGATCGAGCTGGGAACCCCGGGATTGGGGTGAGACACCAGCGATGGGGCTGGGAACCCCAGGATTGGGGTGAGACCCCCAGGATGGGGCTGGGAACCCCAGGATCAAGCTGGGAACCCCGGGATTGGGGTGAGACCCCCAGGATTGGGCTGGGAACCCCAGGATCGAGCTGGGAACCCCGGGATTGGGCTGAGATCCTCAGGATGGGGCTGGGAGCCCCGGGATTGGGCTGAGATCCCCAGGATCGAGCTGGGAACCCCGGGATTGGGGTGAGACCCCCAGGATGGGGCTGGGAACCCCAGGATTGGGGTGAGACCCCCAGGATTGGGCTGGGAACCCCAGGATTGAGCTGGGAATCCCGGGATTGGGGTGAGACCCCCAGGATGGGGCTGGGAACCCCAGGATCGAGCTGGGAACCCCGGGATTGGGCTGAGATCCCCAGGATTGGCCTGGAAACCCCAGGATCGAGCTGGGAACCCCGGGATTGGGGTGAGACCCCCAGGATGGGGCTGGGAACCCCAGGATTGGGGTGAGACCCCCAGGATTGGGCTGGGAACCCCAGGATCAAGCTGGGAACCCCGGGATTGGGCTGGGAACCCCAGGATTGAGCTGGGAACCCCGGGATTGGGGTGAGATCCCCAGGATTGGCCTGGAAACCCCAGGATCGAGCTGGGAACCCCGGGATTGGGGTGAGACCCCCAGGATGGGGCTGGGAACCCCAGGATTGAGCTGGGAACCCCGGGATTGGGGTGAGACCCCAGGGATTGGGCTGGGAAGCCTAGGATCAAGCTGGGAACCCCGGGATTGGGTTGAGACCCCTAGGATGGGGCTGGGAACCCCAGGATCGAGCTGGGAACCCCAGGATTGGGGTGAAACCCCTGGGATTGAGCTGGGAACCCCGGGATCGAGCTGGGAACCCCGGGAGTGGGTTGAGACCACTGGGATTGGGGTAAGAACCCCAGGATTGAGCTGGGAACCCAGGGATTGGGGTGAGACCCCAGGGATTGGGCTGGGAAGCCTAGGATCAGCTGGGAACCCCAGGATTGGGGTGAGACCCCTGGGATTGAGCTGGGAACCCCGGGATCGAGCTGGGAACCCCGGGATTGGGGTGAGACCCCCAGGATTGAGCTGGGAACCCCAGGATTGGGCTAAGACCCCCAGGATGGGGCTGGGAACCCTGGGATGGGGCTGGGAACATTGGGATTGGGTTGAGAACACTGGGATTGGGGTATGAACCCCAGGATTGGGCTGGGAATCTTGGGATTAGGGTGAGACCCCCGGGATCGGGCTAGGAACCCCACAATTGAGGTGAGACTGCCGGGATCAAGGTGGGAACCCCGGGATCGAGCTGGGAAACCCGGGATTGGGCCGAGACCCTCAGGATGGGGCTGGGAACCCCGGGATCGAGCTGGGAACCCCGGGAGTGGGTTGAGACCACTGGGATTGGGGTAAGAACCCCAGGATTGAGCTGGGAACCCAGGGATTGGGGTGAGACCCCAGGGATTGGGCTGGGAAGCCCAGGATCAGCTGGGAACCCCAGGATTGGGGTGAGACCCTTGGGATTGAGCTGGGAACCCCGGGATCGAGCTGGGAACCCCGGGATTGGGGTGAGACCCCCAGGATTGAGCTGGGAACCCCAGGATTGGGCTAAGACCCCCAGGATGGGGCTGGGAACCCTGGGATGGGGCTGGGAACATTGGGATTGGGTTGAGAACACTGGGATTGGGGTATGAACCCCAGGATTGGGCTGGGAATCTTGGGATTAGGGTGAGACCCCTGGGATCGGGCTAGGAACCCCACAATTGAGGTGAGACCACCGGGATCAAGGTGGGAACCCCGGGATCGAGCTGGGAAACCCGGGATTGGGCCGAGACCCTCAGGATGGGGCTGGGAAACCCAGGATCGAGCTGGGAACCCTGGGATTGGGCTGAGACCCCCAGGATGGGGCTGGGAAACCCAGGAGCGAGCTGGGAACCCGGGATCGAGCTGGGAACCCCGGGATCGGGCTGGGAACCCCGGGATTGGGCTGGTAACATCGGGATCGAGCTGGGAACCCCGGGATGGGGCTGGGAACGCCGGGAATCGGCTGCGTCTCCGTACTTGTTCCCGTCGGGGTTGGCTCTGGGTGCCGGGGCTCCCGCTTTGGCTTTTCCAGCCGCGGCCTCATCCTGATCGACGCGGATCCACTCTGAGGGGGACGGATACGGAGAGGAGGTTTTGGGGGGGGGGGGGAATCTGAACGAGGGATCCCCGTTTCCCGCGAAATCCTTGGAATCCCGCGTCCCCCCCCCGGCAATAAATCCCGAGGGATCACGGACCGTAGAGGCGCTCGCGGGTGCCGAGGCGCTCGGCGGGGACGCGGACGCGCATGGAGCCGCGGATGTTCCCGGTTTCCTCGCCGCGGTGGGAAAGGAACGTGAGGAACTGCTGGGACGTGCTCCCGATCATCGACTTGAGAGCCAGGACGCACTCGCCTGCGGAGAACGCGGAATCGGGGGGTTAACCCGGAACGGGGGGAAGAGGAGGTGGAGGGAGAGGGGGAAGGGATGGAGAAAGGGATGGAGAAGGGATGGAGGAGGGAGGGAGAAGGGATGGAGAAGGGATGGAGAAGGGATGGAGAAGGGATGGAGAAGGGTGGAAGGGATGGAGAAGGGAGGGAGAAGGGATGGAGAAGGGATGGAGAAGGGTGGAAGGGATGGAGAAAGGATGGAGAAGGGTAGAAGGGATGGAGAAGGGATGGAGAAGGGATGGAGAAGGGATGGAGAAGGGTGGAAGGGATGGAGAAAGGATGGAGAAGGGTAGAAGGGATGGAGAAGGGATGGAGAAGGGATGGAGAAGGGACGGAGAAGGGACGGAGAAGAGTGGAAGGGATGGAGAAGGGATGGAGAAGGGACGGAGAAGGGATGGAGAAGGGAGGGAGAAGGGATGGAGAAGGGTGGAAGGAATGGAGAAGGGATGGAGAAGGGTGGAAGGAATGGAGAAGGGATGGAGAAGAGACGGAGAAGGGATGGAGAAGGGACGGAGAAGGGACGGAGAAGGGTGGAAGGGACGGAGAAAGGATGGAGAAGCGATGGAGAAGAGTGGAAGGGGAGATGGAGAGTGAGGTGCAAGCGGACACGTAGGGAGAGGTGGAAGAGAAGGGAGAGAGGTGGAAGGGATGGAGAAGGGATGGAAAAGGGATGGAGAAGGGATGGAGAAGGGTGGAAGGAACGGAGAAGGGACAGAGAAGCGATGGAGAAGGGACGGAGAATGGTGGAAGGGATGGAGAAAGGATGGAAGGGATGGAGAAAGGATGGAGAAGGATGGAAGGGATGGAGAAAGGATGGAGAAGGGCCAGAGAAGGGTGGAAGGGATGGAGAAGGGATAGAGAAGGGATGGAGAAGGGTGGAAGGGATGGAGAAGGGACGGAGAAGGGATGGAGGAGGGATGGAGAAGGGATGGAGAAGGGATGGAGAAGGGATGGAGAAGGGACGGAGAAGGGATGGAGAAGGGATGGAGAAGGGATGGAGAAGGGATGGAGAAGGGATGGAGAAGGGACGGAGAAGGGATGGAGAAGGGATGGAGAAGGGATGGAGAAGGGTGGAAGGGATGGAGAAGGGATGGAGAAGGGATGGAGAAGGGACGGAGAAGGGATGGAGAAGGGACAGAGAAGGGATGGAGAAGGGATGGAGAAAGGATGGAGAAGGGTAGAAGGGATGGAGAAGGGATGGAGAAGGGATGGAGAAGGGACGGAGAAGGGATGGAGGAGGGATGGAGAAGGGATGGAGAAGGGATGGAGAAAGGATGGAGAAGGGTAGAAGGGATGGAGAAGGGATGGAGAAGGGATGGAGAAGGGACGGAGAAGGGATGGAGGAGGGATGGAGAAGGGATGGAGAAGGGATGGAGAAGGGATGGAGAAGGGATGGAGAAGGGACGGAGAAGGGATGGAGAAGGGACAGAGAAGGGATGGAGAAGGGATAAAGAAGGGATGGAGAAGGGTGGAAGGGATGGAGAAGGGACGGAGAAGGGATGGAGGAGGGATGGAGAAGGGATGGAGAAGGGATGGAGAAGGGATGGAGAAGGGATGGAGAAGGGACGGAGAAGGGATGGAGAAGGGACAGAGAAGGGATGGAGAAGGGATGGAGAAGGGTGGAAGGGATGGAGAAGGGACGGAGAAGGGATGGAGAAGGGATGGAGAAGGGTGGAAGGGATGGAGAAGGGATGGAGAAGGGATGGAGAAGGGACGGAGAAGGGATGGAGAAGGGACAGAGAAGGGATGGAGAAGGGATGGAGAAGGGACGGAGAAGGGACGGAGAAGGGACGGAGAAGGGATGGAGAAGGGTGGAAGGGACGGAGAAAGGATGGAGAAGCGATGGAGAAGAGTGGAAGGGGAGATGGAGAGTGAGGTGCAAGCGGACACGTAGGGAGAGGTGGAAGAGAAGGGAGAGAGGTGGAAGGGATGGAGAAGGGATGGAGAAGGGATGGAGAAGGGACGGAGAAGGGATGGAGAAGGGATGGAGAAGGGATGGAGAAGGGAGGTGCAAGCGGACACGTAGGGAGAGGTGGAAGAGAATGGAGAGAGGTGGAAGGGATGGAGAGGAGCGTCAGAGGAGACGGAGAGAGGTGGAAAAGCCGGAGCAGAGGGAGGTGGCGGTGGGAGAGGCAACGGAGAAGAGCGTTAGGGCTGACGGGGATCGCCGGCTCCGGCCGCTCCCACCGTAGGACTCGTAGCCGTCGAGGGACTTGACCGTGAGCAGGAGGTGCTGGTCCTGCAGGTACTCGATGTCGGAGAGGATGGGCTTGAGCTGCGAGGAGGACGAAGGCGATGAAGAGCGGGGTCACCCCCCAGCTGGCCCCGGAGACCCCCCCCCCCCCCCCCCCAACAACCCCGTGTCCCCTTCTCACCGTCGGCAGCTGCCGGGACGACCACTGCACCTTCAAGAAGTTGACGTTGTCGCTGCTCTGGGTGTCGTTCTCGAAGCTCTTCTTGAATTCTGAGATCGGAAGGGGACACAACGAAGACTTCGGTCACCAACTAGGGACCTCCCGGAACCCACCACCCCCTCGCCTCCGGCCAAGAGGTTCCTCGGAGGCTCCTTCGGCTTCCGAACCTTCCAGGCAGGTGGAATAAAACTCGATGAAGAACTTGGTGCGGCTGGAGGTCTTGACGATGGCTTCGATGCTCTCGAACTCGATGTAGGCTTGATCCGAGGACTTGGAGAGCCCTGATGGGGTGACGGGGGGTGGGGGGGGGACACACACGGAGAGGGGACGTCGCGGAGAAATTTGGGGGGCGGCGGGGGGGGAAAGGAGGAGAAGGGGCCCCTGGGTTGGGGTGGGGGGAGGTTCTGGAACCTTTCTTGGAGACGAACTGGGAGGTGACGCCGACCTCGAAGGAGGCGAAGACGGGCGAGTGGTCGCTGGTGACGATGTCGTCGGTGCAGCCTGAAAAGGGGGGGACAGTGGAGGGGGGGGGACACAGGGAGGGGTTGGGGGGGACAGGGAGGGGTTGGGGGGACATGGAGGGGTTGGGGGGACACAGGGAGGGTTTGGGGGGGACATGGAGGGAATGGGGGGACACAGGGAGGGGTTGGGGGGGACACATGGAGGGGTTGGGGGGGACAGAAAGGGGATGGGGGGGACACAGGGAGGGGTTGGGGGGGACACAGGGAGGTTTTGGGGGGGACATGGAGAGGTAGGGGGGGACATGGAAAGGTTGGGGGGACACAGGGAGGGGTTGGGGGACATGGAAGGGTTGGGGGGACACAGGGAGGGGTTGGGGGGGACATGGAGGGGTTGGGGGGACACAGGGAGGGGGTGGGGGGGATGGGGAGGGGTTGGGGGGACACATGGAGGGGTTGGGGGGGACAGGGAGGGGTTGGGGGACATGGAGGGGTTGGGGGGACACAGGGAGGGTTTGGGGGGACACATGGAGGGGTTGGGGGGACACATGGAGGGGTTGGGGGGGACACAGGGAGGGTTTGGGCGGGACACATGGAGGTTTTGGGGGGGACATGGAGAGGTAGGGGGGGACATGGAAGGGTTGGGGGGACACAGGGAGGGGTTGGGGGGGACAGCGAGGGGATGGGGGGGACATGGAGGGGTTGGGGGGGACACAGGGAGGGGTTGGGGGGGACAGCGAGGGGATGGGGGGGACATGGAGGGGTTGGGGGGGACATGGAGGGGATGGGGGGACACAGGGAGGGGTTGGGGGGGACATGGAGGGGTTGGGGGGGACACATGGAGGGGTTGGGGGGGATATGGAGGGGTTGGGGGGGACACATGGAGGGGTTGGGGGGACACAGGGAGGGGTTGGGGGGACATGGAGGGGTTGGGGGGGACACATGGAGGGGTTGGGGGGGACATGGAGGGGTTGGGGGACACAGGGAGGGGTTGGGGGGGACACATGGAGGGGTTGGGGGGGACATGGAAGGGTTGGGGGGGACATGGAGGGGTTGGGGGGACACAGGGAGGGTTTGGGGGGGACATGGAGGGAATGGGGGGACACATGGAGGGGTTGGGGGGTACACATGGAGGGGTTGGGGGGGACAGAAAGGGGATGGGGGGGACATGGAGGGGTTGGGGGGGACACGGAGGGGTTGGGGGGGACAGAAAGGGGATGGGGGGGACATGGAGGGGTTGGGGGGACACAGGGAGGGGTTGGGGGGGACAGAAAGGGGATGGGGGGGACATGGAGGGGTTGGGGGGGACACAGGGAGGGGTTGGGCGGGACACATGGAGGTTTTGGGGGGGACATGGAGAGGTAGGGGGGGACATGGAAAGGTTGGGGGGACACAGGGAGGGGTTGGGGGACATGGAGGGATTGGGGGGGACATGGAGGGGTTGGGGGGACACAGGGAGGGGTTGGGGGGGACATGGAGGGGTTGGGGGGGACATGGAGGGGTTGGGGGGACACAGGGAGGGGTTGGGGGGGACAGGGAGGGGTTGGGGGACATGGAGGGGTTGGGGTGACACAGGGAGGGTTTGGGGGGGACACATGGAGGGGTTGGGAGGACACAGGGAGGGCTTGGGGGGGACACATGGAGGGGTTGGGGGGACACAGGGAGGGCTTGGGGGGGACACATGGAGGGGTTGGGGGGGACAGAAAGGGGATGGGGGGGACAGAAAGGGGATGGGGGGGACACAGGGAGGGGGTGGGGGGGACAGGGAGGGGTTGTGGGGGACACATGGAGGGGTTGGGGGGGACAGGGAGGGGTTGGGGGACATGGAGGGGTTGGGGGGACGCAGGGAGGGGTTGGGCGGGACACATGGAGGTTTTGGGGGGGACATGGAGAGGTAGGGGGGGACATGGAAGGGTTGGGGGGACACAGGGAGGGGTTGGGGGGACACATGGAGTGGTTGGGGGGGACAGGGAGGGGTTGGGGGACATGGAGGGGTTGGGGGGACGCAGGGAGGGTTTGGGGGGGACATGGAGGGGATGGGGGGGACACATGGAGGGGTTGGGGGGGACATGGAGGGGTTGGGGGGGACACATGGAGGGGTTGGGGGGGACACATGGAGGGGTTGGGGGGGACAGGGAGGGGTTGGGGGGGACACATGGAGGTTTTGGGGGGGACATGGAGAGGTAGGGGGGGACATGGAAGGGTTGGGGGGACACAGGGAGGGGTTGGGGGGGACAGGGAGGGGTTGGGGGGGACATAGAGGGGTTGGGGGGGACATGGAGGGGATGGGGGACACAGGGAGGGGTTGGGGGGGACATGGAGGGGTTGGGGGGGACACATGGAGGGGTTGGGGGGGACATGGAGGGGTTGGGGGGGACACATGGAGGGGTTGGGGGGGACAGGGAGGGGTTGGGGGGGACACAGGGAGGGGTTGGGGGGGACACAGGGAGGGGTTGTGGGGGACACATGGAGGGGTTGGGGGGGACAGGGAGGGGTTGGGGGACATGGAGGGGTTGGGGGGACATGGAGGGGTTGGGGGGACACAGGGAGGGGTTGGGGGGGACAGAGAGGGGATGGGGGGGACATGGAGGGGTTGGGGGGGACACAGGGAGGGGTTGGGCGGGACACATGGAGGTTTTGGGGGGGACATGGAGGGGTTGGGGGGGACATGGAAGGGTTGGGGGGACACAGGGAGGGGTTGGGGGGGACAGCGAGGGGATGGGGGGGACAGAGAGGGGATGGGGGGGACATGGAGGGGTTGGGGGGGACACAGGGAGGGGTTGGGCGGGACATATGGAGGTTTTGGGGGGGGACATGGAGAGGTTGGGGGGGACATGGAAGGGTTGGGGGGACACAGGGAGGGGTTGGGGGGGACAGCGAGGGGATGGGGGGGACATGGAGGGGTTGGGGGGGACATGGAGGGGATGGGGGGACACAGGGAGGGGTTGGGGGGGACATGGAGGGGTTGGGGGGACACAGGGAGGGGATGGGGGGGACATGGAGGGATTGGGGGGGACACATGGAGGGGTTGGGGGGGACATGGAGGGGTTGGGGGGACACAGGGAGGGGATGGGGGGGACATGGAGGGATTGGGGGGGACACAGGGAGGGGTTGGGGGGGACATGGAGGGGTTGGGGGGACATAGAGGGGTTGGGGGGACACAGGGAGGGATTGGGGGGGACATGGAGGAGTTGGGGGGACACAGGGAGGGATTTGGGGGGGACACATGGAGGGATTTTGGGGGACACGGAGGGATTTGGGGGGGACACAGGGAGGGGTTGGGAGAGAGGAAGGATTTGGGGGGGACACAAGGAGGGGTTGGGGGGGGGGGACAGGGGAAGGATTTGGGTGGAACACAGGGAGGGGATGGAATGAGGACAGGGGAAGGATTTGGGGGGGACACAGGGAGGGGTTGGGAGGGGACAGGGGAAGGATTTGGGGGGAACACAGGGAGGGGATGGAGGGGGGACAGGGGAAGGATTTGGGGGGGACACAGGGAGGGGTTTGGGGGGACAGGGGAAGGATTTGGGGGGGACACAGGGAGGGGATGGGGGGGGACAGGGGAAGGATTTGGGGGGACACAGGGAGGGGATGGGGGGGGACAGGGGAAGGATTTGGGGGGGACACAGGGAGGGGTTGGGAGGGGACAGGGGAAGGATTTGGGGGGGACACAGGGAGGGGATGGGGGGGACAGGGGAAGGATTTGGGGGGGACACAGGGAGGGGATGGGGGGACAGAGGAAGGATTTGGGGGGGACACAGTGAGGGGATGGGGGGGACAGGGGAAGGATTTGGGGGGGACACAGGGAGGGGTTGGAGGGGGGACAGGGGAAGGATTTTTGGGGGGGACACAGGGAGGGGTTGGGGGGGACAGGGGAAGGATTTGGGGGGGACACAGGGAGGGGTTGGGGGGACAGGGGAAGGATTTGGGGGGGACACAGGGAGGGGTTGGGGGGGGGGACAGGGGAAGGATTTGGGGGGGACACAGGGAGGGGTTGGGGGGGACAGGGGACGGATTTTGGGGGGACACAGGGAGGGGTTGGGAGGGGACAGGGGAAGGATTTGGGGGGGACACAGGGAGGGGTTGAGGGGAAACAGGGGAAGGATTTGGGGGGGACACAGGGAGGGGTTGGTGGGGACAGGGGAAGGATTTTGGGGGGACACAGGGAGGGGTTGGGAGGGGACAGGGGAAGGATTTGGGGGGGACACAGGGAGGGGTTGAGGGGAAACAGGGGAAGGATTTGGGGGGGACACAGGGAGGGGTTGGGAGGGGACAGGGGAAGGATTTGGGGGGGACACAGGGAGGGGATGGAGTGAGGACAGGGGAAGGATTTGGGGGGGACACAGGGAGGGGATGGAGTGAGGACAGGGGAAGGATTTGGGGGGGACACATGGAGGGGATGGGGGGACAGGGAAAGGATTTGGGGGGGACACAGGGAGGGGTTGGGAGGGGACAGGGGAAGGATTTGGGGGGGACACAGGGAGGGGATGTAGGGTTGGGGGGGACACAGGGAGGGGATGTAGGGGGACAGGGGAAGGATTTGGGGGGGACACAGGGAGGGGTCTGAGGGGGACAGGGGAAGGATTTGGGGGGGACACAGGGAGGGGATGGGGGGGACACAGGGAGGGGTTGGAGGGGGACAGGGGAAGGATTTGGGGGGGACACAGGGAGGGGATGGGGGGACAGGGGAAGGATTTGGGGGGAACACAGGGAGGGATTGGGGGGGACAGGGGAAGGATTTGGGGGAGACACAGGGAGGGGATGGAGTGAGGACAGGGGAAGGATTTGGGGGGGACACAGGGAGGGGATGGAATGAGGACAGGGGAAGGATTTGGGGGGGACACAGGGAGGGGGTTGGGAGGGGACAGGGGAAGGATTTGGGGGGGACACAGGGAGGGGTTGGGAGGGGACAGGGGAAGGATTTGGGGGGGACACAGGGAGGGGATGGGGGGGGACAGGGGAAGGATTTGGGGGGGACACAGGGAGGGGATGGGGTGGACAGGGGAAGGATTTGGGGGGGACACAGGGAGGGGATGGGGCGGGACAGGGGAAGGATTTGGGGGGGACACAGGGAGGGGTTGGGGGGACAGGGGAAGGATTTGGGGGGGACACAGGGAGGGGATGTAGGGGGACAGGGGAAGGATTTGGGGGGGACACAGGGAGGGGTTGGGGGGACAGGGGAAGGATTTGGGGGGGACACAGGGAGGGGTTGGGGGGGACAGAGGAAGGACTTGGGGGGGACACAGGGAGGGGTTGGGGGGGACAGGGGAAGGATTTGGGGGGGACACAGGGAGGGGTTGGGGGGACAGGGGAAGGATTTGGGGGGGACACAGGGAGGGGTTGGGGGGGACAGGGGAAGGATTTGGGGGGAACACAGGGAGGGGTTGGGAGGGGACAGGGGAAGGATTTGGGGGGGACACAGGGAGGGGATGGGGGGGGACAGGGGAAGGATTTGGGGGGGACACAGGGAGGGGATGGGGTGGACAGGGGAAGGATTTGGGGGGGACACAGGGAGGGGTTGGGGGGGACAGGGGAAGGATTTGGGGGGGACACAGGGAGGGGTTGGGAGGGGACAGGGGAAGGATTTGGGGGGGACACAGGGAGGGGATGGGGGGGGACAGGGGAAGGATTTGGGGGGGACACAGGGAGGGGATGGGGTGGACAGGGGAAGGATTTGGGGGGGACACAGGGAGGGGTTGGGGGGACATGGAGGGGTTGGGGGGACACAGGGAGGGGTTGGGGGGACAGGGGAAGGATTTGGGGGGGACACAGGGAGGGGTTGGGGGGGGGGACAGGGGAAGGATTTGGGGGGGACACAGGGAGGGGTTGGGGGGGGACAGGGGACGGATTTTGGGGGGACACAGGGAGGGGTTGGGAGGGGACAGGGGAAGGATTTGGGGGGGACACAGGGAGGGGTTGAGGGGAAACAGGGGAAGGATTTGGGGGGGACACAGGGAGGGGTTGGTGGGGACAGGGGAAGGATTTTGGGGGGACACAGGGAGGGGTTGGGAGGGGACAGGGGAAGGATTTGGGGGGGACACAGGGAGGGGTTGAGGGGAAACAGGGGAAGGATTTGGGGGGGACACAGGGAGGGGTTGGGAGGGGACAGGGGAAGGATTTGGGGGGGACACAGGGAGGGGATGGAGTGAGGACAGGGGAAGGATTTGGGGGGGGACACAGGGAGGGGATGGAGTGAGGACAGGGGAAGGATTTGGGGGGGACACATGGAGGGGATGGGGGGACAGGGAAAGGATTTGGGGGGGACACAGGGAGGGGTTGGGAGGGGACAGGGGAAGGATTTGGGGGGGACACAGGGAGGGGATGTAGGGGGACAGGGGAAGGATTTGGGGGGGACACAGGGAGGGGTCTGAGGGGGACAGGGGAAGGATTTGGGGGGGACACAGGGAGGGGATGGGGGGGACACAGGGAGGGGTTGGAGGGGGACAGGGGAAGGATTTGGGGGGGACACAGGGAGGGGATGGGGGGACAGGGGAAGGATTTGGGGGGAACACAGGGAGGGATTGGGGGGGACAGGGGAAGGATTTGGGGGAGACACAGGGAGGGGATGGAGTGAGGACAGGGGAAGGATTTGGGGGGGACACAGGGAGGGGATGGAATGAGGACAGGGGAAGGATTTGGGGGGGACACAGGGAGGGGTTGGGAGGGGACAGGGGAAGGATTTGGGGGGAACACAGGGAGGGGTTGGGAGGGGACAGGGGAAGGATTTGGGGGGGACACAGGGAGGGGATGGGGGGGACAGGGGAAGGATTTGGGGGGGACACAGGGAGGGGATGGGGTGGACAGGGGAAGGATTTGGGGGGGACACAGGGAGGGGTTGGGGGGGGACAGGGGAAGGATTTGGGGGGGACACAGGGAGGGGATGTAGGGGGACAGGGGAAGGATTTGGGGGGGACACAGGGAGGGGTTGGAGGGGGACAGGGGAAGGATTTGGGGGGGACACAGGGAGGGGATGGGGGGACAGAGGAAGGATTTGGGGGGGACACAGGGAGGGGATGTAGGGGGACAGGGGAAGGATTTGGGGGGGACACAGGGAGGGGTTGGAGGGGGACAGGGGAAGGATTTGGGGGGGACACAAGGAGGGGTTGGAGGGGGACAGGGGAAGGATTTGGGGGGGACACAGGGAGGGGATGGGGGGACAGGGGAAGGATTTGGGGGGGACACAGGGAGGGGTTGGAGGGGGACAGGGGAAGGATTTGGGGGGGACACAGGGAGGGGTTGGGAGGGGACAGGGGAAGGATTTGGGGGGGACACAGGGAGGGGTTGGGAGGGGACAGGGGAAGGATTTGGGGGGGACACAGGGAGGGGATGGGGGGGGACAGGGGAAGGATTTGGGGGGGACACAGGGAGGGGATGGGGTGGACAGGGGAAGGATTTGGGGGGGGACACAGGGAGGGGATGGGGCGGGACAGGGGAAGGATTTGGGGGGACACAGGGAGGGGTTGGGGGGACAGGGGAAGGATTTGGGGGGGGACACAGGGAGGGGATGTAGGGGGACAGGGGAAGGATTTGGGGGGGACACAGGGAGGGGTTGGGGGGACAGGGGAAGGATTTGGGGGGGACACAGGGAGGGGTTGGGGGGGACAGAGGAAGGATTTGGGGGGGACACAGGGAGGGGTTGGGGGGGACAGGGGAAGGATTTGGGGGGACACAGGGAGGGGTTGGGGGGACAGGGGAAGGATTTGGGGGGGACACAGGGAGGGGTTGGGGGGGACAGGGGAAGGATTTGGGGGGAACACAGGGAGGGGTTGGGAGGGGACAGGGGAAGGATTTGGGGGGGACACAGGGAGGGGATGGGGGGGGACAGGGGAAGGATTTGGGGGGGACACAGGGAGGGGATGGGGTGGACAGGGGAAGGATTTGGGGGGGACACAGGGAGGGGTTGGGGGGGGACAGGGGAAGGATTTGGGGGGGACACAGGGAGGGGTTGGGAGGGGACAGGGGAAGGATTTGGGGGGGACACAGGGAGGGGATGGGGGGGGACAGGGGAAGGATTTGGGGGGGACACAGGGAGGGGATGGGGTGGACAGGGGAAGGATTTGGGGGGGACACAGGGAGGGGTTGGGGGGGACAGGGGAAGGATTTGGGGGGGACACAGGGAGGGGTTGAGGGGAAACAGGGGAAGGATTTGGGGGGGACACAGGGAGGGGTTGGTGGGGACAGGGGAAGGATTTTGGGGGGACACAGGGAGGGGTTGGGAGGGGACAGGGAAGGATTTGGGGGGGACACAGGGAGGGGTTGAGGGGAAACAGGGGAAGGATTTGGGGGGGACAGGGGAAGGATTTGGGGGGGACACAGGGAGGGGATGGAGTGAGGACAGGGGAAGGATTTGGGGGGGACACAGGGAGGGGATGGAGTGAGGACAGGGGAAGGATTTGGGGGGGACACATGGAGGGGATGGGGGGACAGGGAAAGGATTTGGGGGGGACACAGGGAGGGGTTGGGAGGGGACAGGGGAAGGATTTGGGGGGGACACAGGGAGGGGATGTAGGGGGACAGGGGAAGGATTTGGGGGGGACACAGGGAGGGGTCTGAGGGGGACAGGGAAGGATTTGGGGGGGACACAGGGAGGGGATGGGGGGGACACAGGGAGGGGTTGGAGGGGGACAGGGGAAGGATTTGGGGGGGACACAGGGAGGGGATGGGGGGGACAGGGGAAGGATTTGGGGGGAACACAGGGAGGGATTGGGGGGGACAGGGGAAGGATTTGGGGGAGACACAGGGAGGGGATGGAGTGAGGACAGGGGAAGGATTTGGGGGGGACACAGGGAGGGGATGGAATGAGGACAGGGGAAGGATTTGGGGGGGACACAGGGAGGGGTTGGGAGGGGACAGGGGAAGGATTTGGGGGGAACACAGGGAGGGGTTGGGAGGGGACAGGGGAAGGATTTGGGGGGGACACAGGGAGGGGATGGGGGGGACAGGGGAAGGATTTGGGGGGGACACAGGGAGGGGATGGGGTGGACAGGGGAAGGATTTGGGGGGGACACAGGGAGGGGTTGGGGGGGGACAGGGGAAGGATTTGGGGGGGACACAGGGAGGGGATGTAGGGGGACAGGGGAAGGATTTGGGGGGGACACAGGGAGGGATTGGGGGGGACAGGGGAAGGATTTGGGGGGGACACAGGGAGGGGATGGGGGGACAGAGGAAGGATTTGGGGGGGACACAGGGAGGGGATGTAGGGGGACAGGGGAAGGATTTGGGGGGGACACAGGGAGGGGTTGGAGGGGGACAGGGGAAGGATTTGGGGGGGACACAAGGAGGGGTTGGAGGGGGACAGGGGAAGGATTTGGGGGGGACACAGGGAGGGGATGGGGGGACAGGGGAAGGATTTGGGGGGGGACACAGGGAGGGGTTGGAGGGGGACAGGGGAAGGATTTGGGGGGGACACAGGGAGGGGTTGGGAGGGGACAGGGGAAGGATTTGGGGGGGACACAGGGAGGGGTTGGGAGGGGACAGGGGAAGGATTTGGGGGGGACACAGGGAGGGGATGGGGGGGGGACAGGGGAAGGATTTGGGGGGGACACAGGGAGGGGATGGGGTGGACAGGGGAAGGATTTGGGGGGGACACAGGGAGGGGATGGGGCGGGACAGGGGAAGGATTTGGGGGGACACAGGGAGGGGTTGGGGGACAGGGGAAGGATTTGGGGGGGACACAGGGAGGGGATGTAGGGGGACAGGGGAAGGATTTGGGGGGACACAGGAGGGGTGGGGACAGGGAGGATTGGGGGGACACAGGGAGGGGTTGGGGGGGACAGAGGGAAGGATTTGGGGGGGGACACAGGGAGGGGTTGGGGGGGACAGGGGAAGGATTTGGGGGGGGGGACAGGGGGGGCTTGGGGGAC